>CAHIKZ030002581.1:82500-221937 GCA_903632075.3 Acanthosepion pharaonis
CCTCAAAATCTTCCCATTAGAGGCCTTGCTGCCGGATGTAGTTTATCGTCATACCCAGGACGGCCTTGTTTCTTAATACTTAAGTTTTGGAAGACATGTTTTGCAATTCCATTGTGTCTTCAGATTTCGGTGTCACAGTTCCATACACTGTTAAAACATTTCCTAGATTTATTTTTGTATTTATTTGATTTTAGTATCTCCACTTCGTAGTTCGAATATTCAGCTCTTCAATTTGCGAGCAATCATTCTGTCTTTTCACAATTGATAGTTAGTCCTTTCTTCTTGCTTTTCTTTGCTACCTCTTCCTGGAGGAGTGCCTGTAGCTTCCTGTCCATGTCTGCTATCAACCGCGTGTCATCTGCATAAATTATATTGTTAAGATTGTGGCTGCCAAGAATGAATCCTGCTAGTACTTCTAACTCTCTCAGAATCGCCTCACTGTAAGAGTTTATGAGTTCGCAAGATGAGAATAAGCAAAGATGGGGAAACTCGTTCGAATGAATCGATGTAGTTAGAGCACTCAATATGAAATTGTCAAGTAGAAAGATGGTCGGAGAATACAGCAGGTGAAATATGTTAACAACAACAAAGATTGGGGAAAATGGTTCGAATGAATTCATGTATAAGCGTCCACGTGTCCCTGTGGGTGATGAATTATTTTCCACCCTACAATCACTTTCACACAGACGAAACGCCGTAAGCTTCTCGCTATTCGATCACTATTTTCATGGCATGTTTTCTGACGAGTTACATTCCTTAGTCCTACAACATCTCACCTTTACAAATGAGACCCGCCATGCCACATACACGTCACCATTCTCTTCATACTCCAATAGTAAGTAGGAAGTAAGTTCCACTTGGACAGCGACTCCCGACAGGATGCTATCCCGATCACTACCATCTTGACATCTCCAAGTCTAGAGATAACCGTTATCTTTCCTACATAACATCGTAAATTACATTTCTTGCACCACACAGTAAAGCTCAACCTTGTGTGGCTCTTGGGCCTTGGTTTGGTTTGTTTTACAGCATATCAAACTCTGTGGGTTATTTAATGCAGACAAGACTTTTATTGCTGGTAATATTTTTTTCAAAATGTATTGTTGGTAATAAAACCTATTTTTACACTTTCATAGTGCTTGACCACAGTTTGGAGGTCAACTATTTGCCCATAGCTGGAACCCTAACAGGTGCTACTACCCCGAGTCAGAGTGGATCTGGGAACACCAGCAATTAAAAGGCGGTTTCACATTCCTCAAAACGTCCTGATCAGAGGCCTTGCTGTTGGATGTAGTTTACCGTCTTACACAGGACGGTATTGGGCCTTGAATTGGGTGAACATAGGTAAAAAAAAAATAATATTAATAATAAAAAGAAGAGCACTTGATATGTTAACGTCAGGAAGAAAGATGGTCAATAAAGTTTAAGGAAACTGGTTTGACTGAACCAATGTCTAACAGCAAGTGCATTTCATAGTAAAAGTCAAGAAAATATCTAATAGTTGAAATGTGATGAAGTAAAGATTGAAGAATCAATGTATAATAGTAACACCATCACATATCAAAATGCAAATAAGAAAGAAGGTCGAACGGTACAACAGGAAAAATATGCGAAAGGCTACGAAGACGATAAAATTCAAAGAAACTCTGAACAATTCGAGACTAGTTTTGAATTATACATAATAATATATTTTTAATGTTTTTTAATTCATGAAAAAGAAATAAAGTAAAACAAACTATGCCGTTTTATGCCATTATCGTCTGTTTTCATACAATTTACAAAAAACAAAAAAACAAATGTCTGGATGCATATCTTGATTGTCGTTCTAATGATTTGACAGCTTTAAATTATTTCAGGCTAAAGCAATTATTTTCTTCTCTGTAATTAACTTAGTCTTTAAATTTGCTTTCACGTCACCAAATTTTAGGAGAAAATGTCTCGTTATGCGAGGCATTAAAATACTTCGCCGCCTCATTTCTGATTATTTTCTCGTCTATCGATATTTGGAAGACCGGACATTTCGAAGACGCCATCAGAAAATGATAATCTGTTTTATTAAAAATACGTCCATCAGACAGTCTTTGAAGCACAAAGAATAAAACTAATTAAGTATATATTTGTAGTGAGACAAGATTTGATTTACGAACAATAAAGTGCAATTTCGATGTTTATTCACATCATCACCGGAGTTATGTATTCATGTTTGTTGGTTCGTTGATTTTGTTTAGCGGCATATTTTCGTATAAAATTTTATACTTTCAGGGTAAATTTAGGTTTTTTCTTTTTTCGTTTAGTTATTTAGTTTGTAGATCATAAAATGTATAGTTAGTAATTTTAGTATAAAAATGTATTTTTTATCTTTTTTTTAGTGTCGCATTGATTGTCATCTTGTTATAAAGATGTATTTTTGCTCATTTTATTATAAAAAATGTACTTTTGATTTCTGTTTGTAGGTGAAGAGTCACTATTTGTCTGTAGCTGGGACCCTTAGCAGATGCTACCACTCCGGAGTCAGGGTGAGTCCGAAAACAACAGCAATTAACTGGTGGTTCCATGCTCCTCAAATCCTCCCGAGCAGAGGCCTTAATGCCGGATGAATTTCTCGATATGCCTGGCACGGTAAATTTATAATTTATTTAGTCTTATGTTTCCTGGTTTTTGCTCTGGTTTAGTCATAGCGACTGAACCTGCTTCTTGATTGCCTCGGTGCACTATTAGCAATGATTTCGAATCATACTTGGTATTCCAATATTTTTGGTTTCATGTTAAGCAAGGCGTCTTTCTACAGAAGGATGCTGAGAGTACCATGGACCGATTATGGGAGCAATGAAAAAGTTTTTCGAGAAAATGGAAACCAAAAAGAAATATACTTAGCATCAGTAAGAGTTTTGTAATACCCGTCTGTAGGAGAGACTGTGTAAATCACAGATACATTAATAGTAACTCCTTCGAACATTATTCGGTCAGATGCCGCTAATTCCTATATATATATATATAAAATCTTTCTTTTACCCGTCACGCGATCTAATTATTTCAAGATGAGGTCGACTGTGCTTGCTCTCTGGCGATCTGTTTTCAAACCTAAGTGTCGGCAATGACACTATTCCTATATGACAAAGAGACTGTCGAAATTTTTAAGGTACATAATGAGGAAGGAGGGGTTGGAAAATCTGATACTCACAGGACAGATTGAAGGCAAGAGAGACAGAAGAAAACAGTGCATAATCTCCCTGGAGAGATATCGTAAGTGGATAGCGGAACAGGGTTCAGGAGAAATAACAAAAAGACAAAATTTATTAAGAGCTAAAAAGGACAGGAAGTTGTGGAGAGCAATGGTCGCTCTACGTTCTGAGAGGATAAACAACATAAAGAAGGCTAAGAGTACAGTAAGTAAATGTTTGCTTTTTTGTAACCACTTTTAATGATCCTAATAATTCATTTTTTGCGTTTTTTTACTTCTTTTTTTTTTCATTTCTGTTTTTAGAGACTACTTTTACCACTCTTTTCTTTTAATTTCTCTATTTCACACTATGGATACATCTTTCTCTTCTCCCCACTCCCTTTACTTTTTAACATCTATATTTTAGAACATCGCTCTTTATTTCTTCTATGCTTTTTCTATTTTTATCTCCTTTTTATCATTCACACATTTACTTTTTAATTTCTTCCCGTCTTTTCTCTTTCCTTCATTTTCTTTCCCCTGTTCTTTTTTATTTCTTCTGTCATATGCCCTCTTACTATCTTTTAATCACTCTTGTTTATTGCTCTTTTCCAAGCTCCTTCTTCATCTGAGCCTTTTACGGCTTGAAAATGGGGGTTCGTTCTCTTTATACAACCATCTCTATTATTCTCCCTCAATTCCTTTCTTTTCATTCTCTTCGCCCTCTCCTTATTTCTCTCTATTATTCTCATCTCAGTTCCTTTCTTTTCATTCTCTTCGCCATCTCCTTATTTCTCTATTATTCTCATCTCAGTCTTTCCTTTCTTTTCATTCTCTTATTTCCCTCTCCTCAATTTCTCTTTTTTTCTCTCCTCAATTTCCTTTCTTTTCATTCTCTTCCTCTCCTTATTTTCCCTCTCTATTATTCTCATCTCAGTTCCTTTCTTTTCATTCTCTTCCCTTTCATTCTCTTTTCTCTCTATTTATTCTCATTATTCTCAGTTCCTTTTCATTCTCTTCGCCCTCTCCTTATTTTCTCTATTATTCTCATCTCATTTGCTTTCATTCTCTTCATTATTCTCCTTATTTCTCTCTATTATTCTCATCTACTTTCTCAGTCTACTTTTTTCATTCTCTTCGCCCTCTCCTTATTTCTCTCTATTATTCTCACTCACTTTTCTTTCTTTTCTCTTCGCCCTCTCCTTATTTCTCTCTATTATTCTCATCTCAGTTCCTTTCTTTTCATTCTCTTCGCCCTCATCTCAGTTCCTTTCTTTTCTCTCTATTATTCTCATCTCAGTTCCTTTTTTTCATTCTCTTCGCCCTCTCCTTATTTTATTCTCATCTCCTTTCTTTTCATTTCCTTTCTCCTTATTTTCTATTATTCTTCTCCCTTTCATTTATTTCTCTCTATTATTCTATTCATCTCAGTTCCTTTCTTTTCATTTTTCGCCCTCTCCTTATTTTCTCTATTATTCTCATCTCAGTTCCTTTCTTTTTCATTCTCTTCGCCCTCTCCTTATTTCTATTATTCTCATCTCAATTCCTTTCTTTTCATTCTTCGCCCTCTCCTTATTTCTCTCTATTATTCTCATCTCAGTTCCTTTCTTTTCATTCTCTTCGCCCTCTCCTTATTTTTCTATTATTCTCATCTCAGTTCCTTTCTTTTCATTCTCTTTTTCTCCTTATTTCTCTCTATTATTCTCATCTCCTTTCTTTATTTCTCTCTCCTTATTTCTCTCTCATCTCTCAGTTCCTTTCTTTTCATTCTCTTCGCCCTCTCCTTATTTCTCTCTATTATTCTCTCATCTCAGTTCCTTTCTTTTCATTCTCTTCGCCCTCTCCTTATTTCTCTCTTTTATTTCTCATAATTCCTTTCTTTTCATTCTCTTCGCCCTCTCCTTTTCTCTCTATTATTCTCCCTCAGTTCCTTTCTTTTCATTCTCTTCGCCCTCTCCTTATTTCTCTCTATTATTCTCATCTCCTTTCTTTTCATTCTCTTCTTCCTCTCCTTATTTCTCTTATTCTCATCTCAATTCCTTTCTTTTCATTCTCTTCTCCTTATTTCTCTCATTATTCTCATTTTTCTTTTCATTCTCTTCGCCCTCTCCTTATTTCTCTCTATTATTCTCATCTCAATTCCTTTCTTTTCATTCTCTTCGCCCTCTCCTTATTTCTCTCTATTATTCTCATCTCAGTTCCTTTCTTTTCATTCTCTTCGCCCTCTCCTTATTTCTCTATTATTCTCATCTCAATTCCTTTCTTTTCATTCTCTTCGCCCTCTCCTTATTTCTCTCTATTATTCTCCCTCAATTCCTTTCTTTTCATTCTCTTCGCCCTCTCCTTATTTCTCTCTATTATTCTCATCTCAGTTCCTTTCTTTTCATTCTCATTTCTTTCCTTATTCTCTCTATTATTCTCATCTCATTTCCTTTCTTTTCATTCTCTTCCCTCTCCTTATTTCTCTATTATTCTCCCTCAATTCCTTTCTTTTCATTCTCTTCTCTCATTTTATTTCTCTATTCTATTCTCATTTTTCTTTTATTCTCTTCGCCCTCTCCTTTTTCTCTCTATTATTCTCATCTCAGTTCCTTTCTTTTCATTCTCTTTCTTTTATTCTATTATTCTCATCTCAAGTTCCTTTCTTTTCATTCTCTTCGCCCTCTCCTTTCAAAATTATTCTCATCTCCAGTTCCTTTCTTTTCATTCTCTTCGCCCTCTCCTTATTTTCTCTTTATTATTCTCATCTCAGTTCCTTTCTTTTCATTCTCTTCGCCCTCTCCTTATTTCTCTCTATTATTCTCATCTCAGTTCCTTTCTTTTCATTCTCTTCGCCTGACTCCTTATTTCTCTCTATTATTCTCATCTCAATTCCTTTCCTTTTCATTCTCTTCGCCCTCTCCTTATTTCTCTCTATTCATTCTCTTCTCAAATTCCTTTCTTTTCATTCTCATCTTCGCCCTCTCTTTATTTCTTCTCTATTATTCTCATCTCAATTCCTTTTTTTTCAAAGAATTTCTCTTCCTCTCCTTATTTCTCTTTTATTCTCATCTCAATTCCTTTCTTTTCATTCTCTTCGCCCTCTCCTTATTTCTCTCTATTATTCTCATCCAATTCCTTTCTTTTCATTCTCTTTATTCTCCTTATTTCTCTCTATTTATTCTCATCTCAATTCCTTTCTTTTCTCTTTCTTCCCTCTCCTTATTTCTCTCTATTATTCTCATCTCAATTTTTCTTTTTTTCATTCTCTTCGCCCTCTCCTTATTTCTCTCTATTATTCTCATCTCAATTCCTTTCTTTTCATTCTAATCCTCTCCTTATTTCTCTCTTATTCTCATCTCAGTTTTTTTTCATTTTTCATTCTCTTCGCCCCTCTCCTTATTTTCTCTATTATTCTCATCTCATTATTTTTCTTTTCATTCTCTTCGCCCTCTCCTTATTTCTCTATTATTCTCATCTCAATTCCTTTCTTTTCATTCTCTTCGCCCTCTCCTTATTTCTCTCTATTATTCTCATCTCCTTTCTTTTCATTCTCTTCGCCCTCTCCTTATTTCTCTCTATTATTCTCATCTCAGTTCCTTTCTTTTCATTCTCTTCGCCCTCTCCTTATTTCTCTCTATTATTCTCATCTCAATTCCTTTTCATTCTTTTCGCCCTCTCCTTATTTCTCTCATTATTCTCATCTCTTTCTTTTCATTCTCATCTCAGTTCCTTTCTTTTCATTCTCTTTCCTTTTTTTATTCCCTCTCTATTATTCTCATATTATTTCCTTTCTTTCTTTTCATTCTCTTCGCCCTCTCCTTATTTCTCTCTATTATTCTCATCTCAATTCCTTTCTTTTCATTCTCTTCGCCCTCCTTATTTCTCTCTATTATTCTCATCTCTATTTTTCTTTTCATTCTCTTCGCCCCCTCTCCTTATTTCTCTCATTATTCTCCATCTCAATTCCTTTCTTTTCATTCTCTTTGCCCTCTCCTTATTTCTCTCTATTATTCTCTCTATTCCTTTCTTTTTCATTCTCTTCTGCCCTCTCCTTATTTCTCTCTATTATTCTCATCTCCTTTCTTTTCATTCTCTTCGCCCTCTCCTTATTTCTCTCTATTATTCTCATCTCAATTCCTTTCTTTTCATTCTCTTCGCCCTCTCCTTATTTCTCTCTATTATTCTCATCTCAATTCCTTTCTTTTCATTCTCTTCGCCCTCTCCTTATTTCTCTCTATTATTCTCATCTCAATTCCTTTCTTTTCATTCTCTTGCCCTCTCCTTATTTCTCTCTATTATTCTCATCTCAATTCCTTTTCTTTTCTCCTTATTTTCTATTATTCTCATCTCGCCTTTCTCCTTATTTCTCTCTATTATTCTCTTTTCATCTCAATTCCTTTCTTTTCATTCTCTTCGCCCTCTCCTTTTTTCCTTATTCTCATCTTCATTTTCAGTTTTTCATTCTTTCTCAATTCCTTTCTTTATTATTCTCATCTCAGTTCCTTTCTTTTCATTCTTTCGCCCTCTCCTTATTTCTCTATTATTCTCATTTCAATTTCCTTTGTTTTTTTCATTCTCTTCGCCTCTCCTTATTTCTCTCTATTTTTCTCATCTCAATTCCTTTCTTTTCATTCTCTTCGCCCTCCTTCCTTATTTCTATTATTCTCATCTCAATTCCTTTCTTTTTTTCATTCTCTTCATTATTTAAATCTTATTTTTCTATTATTCTCATCTAGTTTTTTTTTTATTTTTCAAAAAGTGAATTCCCCCTCTCCTTATTTCTCTCTATTATTCTCATCTCAATTCCTTTCTTTTCATTCTCTTCGCCCTCTCCTTATTTCTCTTTATTATTCTCATCTCCTTCCTTTTTTTCATTCTCTTCGCCCTCTCCTTATTTCTCTCTATTATTCTCATCTCAATTCCTTTCTTTTCATCTCAGTTCCTTTCTTTTTCTCATCTCAGTTCCTTTCTTTTTTCATTCTCCTTATTTCTTCTCCTTATTTTCTTTATTTTTGTCTTTCTTTTCATTTTCATTCTCTCTTGCCCTCTCCTTATTTCTCTCTATTATTCATCTCAATTCCTTTCTTTTCATTCTCCTTATTTCTCTCTATTATTCTCCTCAATTTCCTTTCTTTTTCATTCTCATCTCAATTTCTCTATTATTCTCATTTCATTCTTTCTTTTCATTCTCTTCGCCCTCTCCTTATTTCTCTCTATTATTCTCATCTCTTTTTCCTTTCTTTTCATTCTCTTCGCCCTCTCCTTATTTTTCTCTATTATTCTCATCTCAATTCCTTTCTTTTCATTCTCTTCGCCCTCTCCTTATTTCTCTCTATTATTCTCATCTCAATTCCTTTCTTTTCATTCTCTTTTTCTCTCCTTATTTTCTCTATTTTCTCATCTCCTTTCTTTTTTCATTCTCAATCTCCTTTTTCTTCATTCTCTAAATTCCTTTTTTTTCATTCTCTTCGCCCTCTCCTTATTTCTCTCTATTATTCTCATCTCAATTCCTTTCTTTTCATTCTCTTCGCCCTCCTCTCCTTATTTCTCTCTATTATTCTCATCTCAGTTCCTTTCTTTTCATTCTCTTCGCCCTCTCCTTATTTCTTTATTATTTCATCTCAATTTTTCTTTGGATTCTCTTCATTCTCTTAGCCCTTGTTTATTTCTATTATTCTCATCTCAATTCCTTTCTTTTCATTCTCTTCTCATTCATTCTCCTTATTTCTCTCTATTATTCTCATCTCAATTCCTTTCTTTTCATTTTTCATTCTCTTTATTTCTCTCCTTATTTTCTCTTTCTTTCTTTTTATTCTCTTCGCCCTCTCCTTAGTTCCTTTCTTTTTCATTCTTTTCATTTCGCCCTCTCCTTATTTTTCTCTATTATTCTTTTTCTTTCAATTCCTTTCTTTTCATTCTCTTCTCCCTCTCCTTTTTTTTTCTATTCTTTCTCTTATTTCTCTATTATTTTCATCTTTTCTTTCTTTCATTCTCTTCGCCCTCTCCTTTTTCTCTCTATTATTCTCATCTCAATTCCTTTCTTTTCATTCTCTTGCCTCTCCTTCTCCTTATTTTCTCTCTATTATCTCTTTTCATTTCCTTCTTTCATATTTCTTCGCCCCTCCTTATTTCTCCCCTTTATTATTCTCATCTCAATTCCTTTCTTTTTCATTCTCTTCGCCCTCTCCTTTTCTCTCTATTATTCTCATCTCAATTTCCTTTCTTTTCATTCTCTTCGCCCTGATTTTATTTTTCTCTATTATTCTCACATTACTTATTTTCATTCTCAATTCCTTTTTTTATTCTCATCTCAATTCCTTTCTTTTCATTATTTTTCTCCTATTATTCTATTATTCTCATCTTTCCTTTCTTTTCATTCTCTTCGCCCTCTCCTTATTTTCTCTATTATTCTATTCTCATCTCATTCTCTTCCTTTCTTATTTTCATTCTCTTCGCCCTTTCTTTTTATTTCTCTCTTATTTTCTATTATTCTCATCTCCTTTCTTTTTCATTCTCTTCGCCCTCTCCTTATTTTTCATCTATTCTTTCTTTTCATCTCAGTTCCTTTCTCTTTTATTCTCAAAAAATTAATTCTATTATTTCATCTCCTTTCTTTTCATTCTCTCTCCCTCTTATTTCTCTCTATTATTCTCATCTTCATTCCTTTCTTTTCATTCTCTTCGCCCTCTCCTTATTTCTCTATTATTCTCATCTCAATTTCCTTTCTTTTCATTCTCTTCGCCCTCTCCTTATTTTCTCTATTATTCTCATCTCAATTTCCTTTCTTTTCATTCTCTTCGCCCTCTCCTTATTTCTCTCTATTATTTCTCATCTCAATTTCCTTTTTTTCATTCTCTTCGCCCTCTCCTTATTTTCTATTATTCTCATCTCTTCCCCTCTCCTTCCTTTCTTTTCATTCTCTTTCTTTTTCTTCTTCCTCTCCTTATTTCTCTCTATTATTCTCATCTCAATTCCTTTCTTTTCTTCTTCCCTCTCCTTATTTCTCTCTATTATTCTCATCTCAGTTCCTTTCTTTCATCATTCGATAATTTTTCTCTATTATTCTCATCTCAATTCCTTTCTTTTCATTCTCTTTTCCCTCTCCTTATTTTTATTATTCCTTTCTTTTCATTCTCTTTCCTTTTCTTATTCTCTTCATTATTCTCATCTAAATTATTTCTTTCTATTATTCTCCTCTCCTTATTTTCCTTTCTTTTCATTCTCTTCTGCCCTCTCCTTATTTCTCTATTATCATTCTCAGTTCCTTTCTTTTCATTCTCTTCGCCCTCTCCTTATTTCTCTCTATTTTTCTTTCTTTTCATTCTTCAATTCCTCTTCTTATTTTTCTATTCTCATCTCATTTTCCTTTTTTCTTCCTCTCCTTATTTCTCTATTATTCTCATCTCAATTTCTTTTCATTTTTTTCATTCTCTATTATTCTCCTTATTTCTTTCTCATTATTCTCATCTCAATTCCTTTCTTTTCCTTTTTTTCTCTTTAATTTTCTCCTTTTTCTTTTTTTTATTCTCATCTTATTTTCCTTTCTTTTCATTTTTCTTTTCGCCCTCTCCTTATTTCTCTCTATTATTCTCATCTCAATTCCTTTCTTTTTTCATTCTCTTTCTCCTTATTTTCTCTATTATTCTCATCTCAATTCCTTTCTTTTTCATTCTCTTCTTCGCCCTCTCCTTATTTCTCTATTATTCTCATCTCAATTCCTTTCTTTTCATTCTCTTCGCCCTCTCCTTATTTCTCTTTCTTTTATTCTTATTTTCTAATTAGTTCCTTTCTTTTCATTCTCTTCCTCTCCTCTCCTTATTTCTCTCTATTATTCTCCCTCAGTTCCTTTCTTTTCATTCTCTTCGCCTCTCCTTATTTTTCTATTATTCTCCCTCAGTTCCTTTCTTTTCATTCTCTTCGCCCTCTCCTTATTTCTCTCTATTATTCTCATCTCATTTTCCTTTCTTTTCATTCTCTTCGCCCTCTTCTTATTTCTCTCTATTATTCTCATCTCAGTTCCTTTCTTTTCATTCTCTTCTTCCCTCTCCTTATTTCTCCTTTTTATTATTCTCATCTCAGTTCCTTTCTTTTCATTCTCTTCGCCCTCTCCTTATTTCTCTCTATTATTCTCCCTCAGTTCCTTTCTTTTCATTCTCTTCGCCCTCTCCTTATTTCTCTCTATTATTCTCCCTCAATTCCTTTCTTTTCATTCTCTTCGCCCTCTCCTTATTTCTCTCTATTATTCTCATCTCAATTCCTTTCTTTTCATTCTCTTCGCCCTCTCCTTATTTGAAATCTATTATTCTCATCTCTTTTCCTTTCTTTTTCATTCTCTTCATCTCTCTCCTTTTATTTCTCTCTTTATTCTTATTTTCATCTCAATTTCCTTTCTTTCTTTTCATTCTCTTCGCCCTCTCCTTATTTCTCTCTATTATTCTCATCTCAATTCCTTTCTTTTCATTCTCTTCGCCCTCTCCTTATTTCTCTCTATTATTCTCATCTCAATTCCTTTCTTTTCATTCTCTTCGCCCTCTCCTTATTTCTCTCTATTATTCTCCACCAATTCTTTTCTTTTCATTCTCTTCGCTTTCTTATTTCTCTCTATTTTTCATTAATTTCCCCCTTCTCTTTAAATCTCTTCCATTCTTCATAAGGTTTTTGCGTATAGATTCTTTTCAATACACTTCAAATAAAATGATTTACTTGCAAATCGAATGATAAAGTTGGCACAAAATTCATTACCTTTCGAAACATTTTAGGCAGGAATTTTATTTGATTGACTGATTCGTTTAATTAATAATAGAAATACTTTATGATAAGTTCATGCTTTCCAAAAGCTAAACAAAGTATAAAGAAACAATAAAATTTCATTAGAAACAAACATTAATTAATAAGTTTTCTATGGATTATCAACCCTTTGCAAGTTATTTAAAGCCAGAAAATATGTTTAGAATGGAAGGATATTTTTTGGAGATGATAATAATTTAGTGATAAATGTCTTACGAATTAACCCATAGCTGGAGGGGAGAAAAGAACGAATTCACACCAAGGGGATTTGCGCGTAAGTGAATAAAACAAACCCAATTGAAATTAGAAGTCGACTCTCTGATTAACCATTCCGAGCCATTATCCAGTACACCACCTACACATCAAAACTTTCTGCACCTGCTATTCTAAAACGGTCACCCCTCGACGTTGCATAACTTTGGTGACCGTATGGAAACAGGTGTTGAATTTTGTTTAGAAAAGATAGTTTGAAAGTTAATGCAAAATCATAATTTTGTTACGTCGGCTGATTGTTTCCAGTCTACTAAAAGATGACATCTTAAAGTGTTAATCACTTTCATGCCATATCCACTATTTTCATTATTATTATTTATAGCCGAACAGAAACTGGGATATAAATTATCCAATGCCAAATGTATCCACCATGACACACAGTCTGATAAAGATATATATTTTTTGGTTGTTTTGTTTTATGGCATATCAACCACAATGGGTCATTTAATGCCAACCAAATTTTTTAAATAGATTCATAGCGATAGTTTGGAAAAAAAAGTTGTGTATGTATACATATATATTTGAACCATTTTTCAATTACTCATATTTTTTAGTACAATTCAACTTCTTAAGAATGTATAGCTGTTTGTATTACTGGTATTTTTTTAAAAGTATTGCTGATAATAATTTTTCCTTCAGAAAATATTGCTAGTAATAATTTTTTTATTACAAAGTATTTCTGGTATTAAAACCTATTTTTACACAAGTTTGGGTGTTAACTATTTGCCCATAGCTGGGACCCTAACAGGTGCTACCACACCAGGTCAGGGTGGATCTGGGAACACCAGCAATTAAGAGGTGGTTCCACACTCCTCAAAACCTCCTGATCAGAGGCCTTGCTGTTGGACATAGTTTATCGTCTTACCCAATACGGGATAAAGGTATACGAGGCACATGCATCACAGCCAAATGTGTGTGACATGGTGACTTTGAGAAAAGCAGCGCATAACCTTTCATGTGCAGCCCAATTAGAAAATTATTTCAAGTCCGGTAACTCAGTTCGCCCAGACGATCTCCAATTGAGTATATTACCAAGTATATAGATGTAACTCACAAGTTGCCTTCGCTGACTCAACCTCTAAACTTAAAATCAACCCTCTTGATACCTGGTCATGATAGTCCTCCACTACTCCCGCTCATGAACAGAGATGAGTCAGCCCTGGTTCAGGTAAGATGAATGACAAGCAAATATGTCAGACTAAACGGGTTATTTATTATAACCTAATTCATCCAAACAAGATATGTACACTTACTAAGAAGTCATGAGTGCATGTCATTATTATTATTATTACACTGTTTATATTATTAATCCTGGGTATGACGATAAACTACATCTGGCAGCAAGGCCTTTCATCGAGAAATTGGAGCTTTTGAGAGGCGTGGAACCACGTCTTAACTGCTGTTATTAGCAGGTCCACCCTGATCTGGAGTGGTAGCACCTGTTAGGATCCCATCTGGGAGAAAATACGGAACCGCTCAAACATTATAAAAGTATAAAAATACATTTTCATAGTAAAATTACAAACAGTGAATTTTTTAAGCAGAATAACCAACAATAAATTTTATAGTAAAATGACCAACAGTCCGTTTTATCTGCAGTTGAAGCCATAATCTATGTTTAAAACATTTAGATTTCGCCATTAAAAAACCCATAGAAGTTGATATGCTGCTAAACAAAATAAAAACAACCAACATAAAAGAACTCTTTCAGGATATTAGTCCATATAACATCCTACAATATCTTAAAGAAATCAAACTGTATTTCAAAATATATAGCTTTAATAAAGCTACAACTTAAAACACACATTACACAACCTCTATTAATGTCCACACACACACACACATATATATATATATATATATATTATATGCATGCACAAAAGCTGAATATCATTTACCATGTATTCAATTGTAAAAGTAAAATAACATATTTGTATTACTTCAAAGCTCAAAAAAAAAAGAAGTCGGTAGAAAATGACCCATAAGCAGTTGATATACCGTTAAACAAATCAATCATTTATATTATCCGAAACTGTTAGCAAAAGCAATTAATCAACCGACAGAATTTTTTAAGATGTGCGCAAATTTAAAAGGTCGACACCATATTACTTGCGTTTCAGTTGCATTCCACTCACATTTTTGCACTTCCTTTTTCACGTTAATTACCATTAGAACCGTTTTTTCTGAAGACAAGCGACGTTTTAAAAACTTTGTTTTTATATTTTTATAACTGTATACATTTTTAAACATGGCTTGAATAAGACAGACTGTAAAATAATTTTAAACATTGAGTCTTTTCTTTTTTTCTTAAATTGCGCGTTTTTACAAGTATTGCAAATTATTGGAAGATTTACGTCAATCATTTTATTATTATTATCGTCATTATTAATGATTTACCTTTTCACACCAGATGTTTGACGATCATCGCTAAGAACCGAGAGATAGCAAGTCCTTTCAAATCTCCAGCACCTTTCCCAGCATTGTCACAGACAACGTTGTAATGCGTCCCGATAAAAATAAGCAAAAATAAAAAAAAAAAATTAAAATAAGGCATTTGCGCTTTACTTTAAAACACTTCTCTTTAACTCTCTCTAAACTTCATTTTCCACACTTCTCTCAACCTACGAAAAGGCAACCCTCAAATAAAAAGAGGAAGAAGACACCAAAAGCCGAGATTACTTATTTGAAAAATATAAAAAATAAGGGAGGTTCCACGCATAACTTCCGTTATAAAAACAAATTAAAAAGAAAGGAACGCCGGAAAATAAAATCATTTGGCCAATCAAAAGCAGTGACTCTTTCTATAAGAGACTTTTTATTGTTAGCCGAAACCAACGTTCCCGCCACAAACTCTGAGTCTATTCAAAAGGATATAACCGATACCTCTGAACACGTGGCAAAGGGACGGTAGAAGAGGACAAAACAAAAGAACGCTACCGTATAGAAATCAGCTTTGCGTGACGCGTAAAAAAGCAGTTAAGAAGTTCATCTGCTCCTGACATCCTCAACCCCTGTTCAGGACCAAGAAAACCACAGCATATTGGCATCGACCGAATTTATGAGATTACAACTTCAAAGCGACCACTAACGGATATTTCTCCAGACTGCTACCGATATCCGCCTTAATAATGAACATTTTGCTAGGCCGAAGACCAAAGGACTCACTCATAATTCTAAAGAAAATAAATAAAAATATATTATTTTAAACTTTTGAGTCATTCATTCCCGAAGTGTCCGATGAAATAATTATCCTACCATTTATCTACACTCGTGATCCCGATATGAACATACATCCCACAGCTTGCTCATTTCTTACTCGGATTTCCCATGCATAGAAATCAATTTCAGTGTTTTTTGACAGTTTCGGGGCATGAGTTATCATCAGCATGATCCTAACTTTCATATTTCCAATTTTTCTCATTCGAAGGTTACTTCCAATGTTATTACACTTGTACTTGCTTATTTGCATAATTTCCGATGAATCATTTTTCCTAGCCATTCAAGTCTACTCCTAAGCTAATTTCGGATCTTATCATTGTTGCTCTACTTTTCCCTACAATTTTTTATTCGCTTAAATTCCACCTTTCATGGCTTCTGGTTGATAGTACATTTATAGAATGTATATTAAAATTATTTCCAAATTCTCATTATCTCAGTGCTTAAATGTTATTAGGGTGTGTGGGTACCGTAAAACCTATCAACAGTGGGTGGAATCACTGAGCCGAGTTCAAATTCCCGCCTAGTTTTATTGCGTTTCCATTCGCACAAAAAGTACCGCAGGGAAAAGTAAGAATCCACCCCTTTTATCCCCAGCTATGGGTAAAATAGCAAGATAGTATGGGCTCTTTAAACTTACGCTGCAACAAATCTAAGAGACAGAAAACTGAATTCCAAGCCGTGCAGAATGCAACGAGAAAACATTCCACTATCTTTCCCAGTATGTTATGACAATTTGTAGAGAGTAAAAATATAATTCCTGAAGTGACATTACATTAAAAAAATATCATTAATGATTATATTGACTCAATGGATAAGTCTGCGATGAAGAAAGTTGGTTTACTGTACGGTGCCTGACAATTTCTCTCATCAGAATCCATCTTGCATGTTTATAAATCAGAAATTCGTCCAGGCATTGAACATTGTTGTCACATCTGGTCTGGTGTTCCTGCTGTATATCACAAAATTCATGCAAAATTCAAAAGAACGGTCTATAATGTTATTTGCCCTGGCATCACGATTTTAGTCACTTTCCTATCGCCGTGACGTGACTTCCCTGTGTCTTTTCTATAAATATTTTCATGGTAATTGTTCAAATGAGGTTTCCTCCTCACTAACTCGACCTCATAAAGTCAAGCATAGTACTACAGTGGTACCTACGTCTAATCGTTTTACTGCTGAACACTCAAGATCCAACCTCAATTTCTATCATAATAGTTTCTTCTCTCGCACTTCTTGCTTGTGGAAGTCTCTTCCGAATTCTGGCTGTCGATATAGTAAAAATTACCAGCAATACATAGCTATAGCAAAATAACCAACAATACATAAAAAAGTTTAAATGCAACATAAATCACTATCTTTTTCCTCGCTAACGTTTACTTGTCTTCTTTCACTCTCAGTAACCCCTTAGATTTAAGTAGAATTATAGTTTTTCCTGGGGTTAAACAATTTAAAATAAACTTTTATTAAAGTATTGTCACTGATATATCACCGTGGCCGACGGAAAAGAGTGCAGTCATGTCAATCATGCTTTCGTACTTATTCCTTTGATTTCGTGAGGAATAAACACTGAAACGACTCTGTAATTGGCAGTTGGAAAGAAAGTTTCTGATTGAAAGATTCCTCTTACCAATGGAATGCGTATATGTGGCTGATTAAACTCTGTGGACATAACAAACATGTGAACGTAAAGTTCTATGTTTTTTTTATATTAATAAAAGTATAATTCTCTGGTTCACATAATTCTATCTGCTTTGAACTTAGCTTTTTTGTTTTCTTCCTCCACGCAATGTCCCGACATTAGGATCGTAGTGTAAATACTACAAGCATAGCAGCAATAATGATAGAATGCCATCCCTCTTCGGGTTCTAAATTCAGTTTTCCTTCTTCTAGACCGGTTATAACTTTAAAGCAAGATAGCTCAGTCAGGCATGCTGTTTAACCCATTGCTGGCGGTGGTGAAAAAGAGATGGTTTCTTCCTTTACCTAAGAATATTTGTGTGAAAGTGAACTTAAAAAAAAAAAAGCCTGAATTCGAACTTGGATAGCTGATTTCTCTTTACGTATCGCTAACTGCCTAACCAGGTCTTCCTCTTTACGTGCATGCAACTATCAACATTTGTCTTCTGTCCAGGTTTCTTAGTCTTGATCACGCACATTCCGTGTGACGTATGTCGGACTCGTCTTAAGAAAAAGAGACACGCCACAACGGCCAGATTTTGTGGAGAAGTCATTTTTTTGCAGCTGTGAAGAAGATTGTATTTTTCTTCGCTCTCTTATTACCATTTCGTTAGACATTTCACAGACTTTTATTCAGTTTTTTGTTTCTTTAAATGACATTTCGTTAGAAACAAAGAAAGAGTACTGAATTGTTATGTAATATTGGTTCTCAGTAATCGCAGTCAGGGCCGGTGCTAGGGTCTCGGGGAGGGAGGGGGAACTTGATACGAGGCCTCACTCTCTACTCTATGTTGATTTCAAAGTTTCTCAACCTAGGGGCCACAAACCCTCAAATAAAATTTATGGGCACGCTTTGTTTAAGTTACCAAAAATAAGGTATTATCCAATTTAAATGAAAATTTCAGTCCATATTCATTATTTACTTTTATAATGAATAGTTTTTTTTTTATTATTTAAAAAGAAATCTGAGAAAATGTTATTCTTTTGTAATAACCAATATTTTCCTGACTAAATTTAACTCGAAAAAAATGTTCAAGTCGCAAATTTTTACATTTCCTTAAAAAATGATCGCCGACGCATTTCCACTGAAAAAAAAATGTTTTACAAAGATTCCAACTCAACACACGAAGAAACATCCTCCGACAAACAAAATGCAATGATTTGACTTCATGTGATTCTAAGAGTATTTTTAATTTTTCACAGAAAATAACAAACGGGATTGTCTTAAAAATTTGTTTTAAAAACAGTATTTCAGTTTTCGAGACAATTTTGAAATTTGAAATTTTTAAACATCTTTATTTTTTAAGCGATAATTTTCTCGGTTTTATCTTTCTAGAAGTGTAAAAAATAGAGACTGAAAATTTTATTTTGATGACTAGCCGTAGATTTCGGGTTAGAGTAAAAAAAATAAAAGAAAAAAAGAACGTCAGAGGTCTTCCTTAGTGGATGATCTCGGAATAAAAAATGATTTTATCAAGATATATTACCCTCTTATTTGTTCAGGAAAAAAATACAATTTAAAAAAAATAAGCGCTACTGAAATTAGCACCTTTGCCCCACCCCACCAGTCAAAATGGGATCCCCCACGCGGTTGAAAGTTTTCGGGTACTAAACACTGACCCTGCCTGTTATTAAAGTTGATGTTTGACAATATAACTTAGGTAAAAAAAAAAAAAGTAAAAAGTAGAAAGAAAGCAAAAAGAAAATGGTTTGGTTGGTTTTGTTTAGCGGATTATCAACACATCTATGGGTTATTTAATGCCGAAATATAAATATTTTGAACGCAATTGCATGCATTCAGCTAAAATGTATTGTTGGTCATTTTGCTATAGTTATGTATTGCTGGTAATTTTTACTATAAATATGTACTGTAATTATGTATTTTTGTAATATTTATTATAAATATATATGGTTGGCAATTTCTAATATAAATATGTATTGTTGGTAATTTTAATTATAAATACGTATTGTTGGTAATTTGTTCCAAAATTATATATTTTCGGTAATTTTTACTGTAATTGTGTATTTTTCATAATTTTCACTATAAATATGTATTTTTTGGTACGTTTTATTACAAATATGTATTTTTATACTTTAATAGAGTTTTGTTTTTGGTTGGGATTCATTATTTTTCCACAGCTGGGACCTAACAGGTGCAATCACCCCTGGTTAAGGTGGATCTGGGGACAACAGCAATTAAGAGGTGGTTCCATACTCCTCAAAAACTCCAGTCTCCCGATCAGAGGTCTTGCTGTCAAGGAGATGGTTCAACAGTTACTACCATATAAGAAGACCGATATTACTTAAACAGTTCAGCACTTTTTTCTGTTTCTCATACTATTTCCCTGTTTATTTTCTTTTTAAAATTTGTTTAGATTAGCTTTTGGAAAACATCCATCGCTATTTCAATGCATCCTCAGATTTTGGTGTCACATGTTCTTTCCTCTTAAAATACTTTTACATATAAATTTTCTCTATTTCCAATTTGTATTTCTCATCTTGGGCTGTTTGTTCTTAAAGAAGTGAAACAAGTCCAGACTTATGTATCGTTTGACGGTTTCATTTTAACCCAAATGGATTCTGATCTGTTACTTAAGTTCTTTCTTTGCTCACAGAAAATAGCCTAGAGAAATCGAAACCATGACCAAGACTTATCGTTTTTTTTAAATCTTCTATTCTTGTTGATGTTGCGAGGCACAGTGTATCTAACGTGGTTTGCTCGCAAGACCGCCAGGCGTGTAAGTATCTTAAAACGGGCGAAGCATAACGCAAATCACACTCCCGATATCCTACCTAATTGATTACGCCTTGAACTGTCGGTCTCGCTGATCTAATTTAATCAAGTCAAGATTCATGGCAACAAGTCACAAATCGACTCGAAAGGCGAATTTCAAGCAGACATTAAGTTGAACAAAAGCAGAGACAAAGAGGAGGACAAAACTAGAGACAAATCGAATAAGAAAAAGAAAACGACGAGGAAAATGAAGTTAGGGGACTAAAAAGAAAGGAATAACGAGAGAGCTTTCCTCAACGATATGGAATTGTAAACTGATTCGGTTATTGTGTGATTGCTTTCTGAAATGGAAAATGTGAAATTTTGGAAAGAACATTAAATGTCATTCATTGTCAAAATCCTGGAAATAAATCCAACACTTCTCAGATAAAATGAAAAGACAAGCCGAAAAAGATGGAAAACATTTTTCTTGCTATTGCACCAGAGAGAGGGAGAGAGAGAAAAAGGGTGTGTGAAAGAAAGAGTAAAAAGAGTGAATAAGAGAGAGGTGGAAAGAAAGGAGTGAAAAAGGGAAGGAGGGTGAGAAAGCAAAGTAGAAGAAAGAGATAGAGAGAGAAGGAAGAATGGAAGAAGTAAACAAAAGAATTTAAGCGAAACATTTGCTTCGTAAATATTTAAAAGAAAATAAATGTGCATTCTTATAGAATGAACAGATGTGCATTTAATCCTGAAATGGGAAACGTGCTTAGCGCTATTTTTGACATTTTTTTTTCTTTTGAAACATGACATGAGATAGATGCGAACGGACTGAGATAGATAGATAGATAGATAGATGCGAACGGACTGAGATAGATAGATAGATAGATAGATAGATAGATAGATAGATAGATAGATAGATAGATAGATAGATAGATAGATAGATGCGAACGGACTGAGATAGATAGATAGATGCGAACGGACTGAGATAGATAGATAGATGCGAACGGACTGAGATAGATAGATAGATAGATAGATAGATAGATAGATAGATGCGAACGGACTAAGATAGATAGATAGATAGATAGATGCGAACGGACTGAGATAGATAGATAGATAGATAGATGCGAACGGACTGAGATATATAGATAGATAGATAGATAGATAGATAGATAGATAGATAGATAGATAGATAGATGCGAACGGACTGAGATAGATAGATAGATAGATAGATGCGAACGGACTGAGATAGATAGATAGATAGATAGATGCGAACGGACTGAGATAGATAGATAGATAGATAGATGCGAACGGACTGAGATAGATAGATAGATGCGAACGGACTTAGATAGATAGATAGATAGATAGATAGATAGATAGATAGATGCGAACGGACTGAGATAGATAGATAGATAGATGCGAACGGACTGAGATAGATAGATAGATGCGAACGGACTGAGATAGATAGATAGATAGATGCGAACGGACTGAGATAGATAGATAGATAGATGCGAACGGACTGAGATAGATAGATAGATGCGAACGGACTGAGATAGATAGATAGATAGATGCGAACGGACTGAGATAGATAGATAGATAGATGCGAACGGACTGAGATAGATAGATAGATAGATGCGAACGGACTGAGATAGATAGATAGATAGATAGATAGATAGATAGATAGATATATAGATAGATGCGAACGGACTGAGATAGATAGATAGATAGATAGATAGATAGATAGATAGATAGATGCGAACGGACTGAGATAGATAGATAGATAGATAGATAGATGCGAACGGACTGAGATAGATAGATAGATAGATGCGAACGGAATGAGATAGATAGATAGATGCGAACGGACTGAGATAGATAGATAGATAGATGCGAACGGACTGAGATAGATAGATAGATAGATAGATGCGAACGGACTGAGACAGATAGATAGATAGATAGATGAATAGATGCGAAGATAGATGAGATAGATAGATAGATGCGAACGGACTGAGATAGATAGATAGATGCGAACGGACTGAGATAGATAGATAGATAGATAGATAGATAGATAGATAGATAGATGCGAACGGACTGAGATAGATAGATAGATAGATAGATAGATAGATAGATAGATAGATAGATATGAACCGACTGAGACAGACAGATAGATATCAATGGAATGAGACAGACAGAGAGAGAGATAGATATCAACGGAATGAGACAGACAGAGAGATAGATATCAACAGAATGAGACAAAGAGATAGATATCAACAGAATGAGACAGAGAGATAGATATCAACAGAATGAGACAGAGAGATAGATATCAACAGAATGAGACAGAGAGATAGATATCAACAGAATGAGACAGAGAGATAGATAGATATCAACGGAATGACACGGAGAGAGAGATATCAACAGAATGACACGGATAGATAGATATCAACAGAATGACACGGATAGATAGATATCAACAGAATGACACGGATAGATAGATATTAACTGGACGAGACAGACATATGAAAATAAAAATACAAGACTAACATAAAAAGAAAACACACAAGAAAATGAGAGAAATCGAAAAAATAAAATAACGAAAGGAATTAACAAAAAAGAAACAAATAAAATAAAGATAGAAAAATATTTAAAAGCTGGGAAAAAAAAGAAAGAAAGAAATTACAATAACATAGAAAAGGGATACAAACAGAAAATACCGAAGACAGAAAATTAAGGAAAAAATAAAAAGTATTCTAGATAGATAGATAGATAGATAGATATACGAGGTCTGCTCAAACAGTATCTGAACTGGTGGTATAAAAGAAAACAACACATATCAATTTGTCATTTAAACTCCTTCGAAGCAGTCCCTCTCTGACGATATTCAGTCACCCCCCCGCGAGGGTGTCATGTGGCACAAGGCTTTTTAACGTGGGCATTCCCAAGCCATTAGGCTCGGCCAAAAAATAGCCCATTTGAACCCGTATAAATGGGTTCAGGGCCGGTTTTACCTCCCCGAAGGAGACTCCGCCCTTCGGCGTAGCCTCCTTCGGGTTCCTCCCGCCCGTAGGAAGAGAGTTCAAACCAAGCAGTCTGTTCAAAAGTGAGCGACTGACTCTCTGAAGCCACACACTTTATCTGGCGTTGTTTCCATTGACGGAATCATTTTGGGACATAGCCAGCATTCTTTTGGATCTCCTTGACATTTTGAATTCTTTTTTTTTTTTAAAGTTTTATTTGATTTTTGAAGAGGAAAAGGTAGCAAGGAGTGCAATCAGGGGAATATGATTTTTGTCAAACCTGGGAAATGTTGCACAAGCCATGGTCACTAATGGAACCTCTGTGGTGTAGTGTGGTGCTATAAACAAGGGAAGTGAGTGAGAACATTATAACTTAGTTGCATACACTCCAGATACTTTGGGTCCGTTACCATATCAACAGTCCAGATACTTTGGGTCCGTTACCATATCAACAGTCCAGATACTTTGGGTCCGTTACCATATCAACAGTCCAGATACTTTGGGTCCGTTACCATATCAACAGTCCAGATACTTTTTGATCAAACCATATATATATATATATATACGATGGACTCGCCAGTCGTCTACGATGCATGAGGGTCCAGCAGCTTAGTTTTCGGAGCTGAGCAACCAGGTTACCCGCGTACATGATTTAATTATACTGGCGACGGCTTGGGCTGAAACAAGAACACTTTTCGGAAGAATCAACTACAAAGAAATGGTGAACATAGCGGGTCAGAATGCCGCCAACGATTTTTGAATTTCAAGATATCCTTCTCTCAGACTGGTTGCCAACCAAGACTAAAGAGCTCAGTCTATCCTCCCGTAGTTTTCATCTTGGACTCTCCCTCATGTTAACAACCATAAATTTTTAGGATCTGTTCTTCTTGCTTTCCTTTATAACCTTCTGTAGAAATCCATGCATTTTTCTTTCTCCATCAGCATATTTTATTCTGTTAAGATTGTCCCCACCGATAATAAATCCTGGTAGGACTTCTAGTTCTTTCAGTATCAACACACTGGTAAGACCGTATCAATCACGGTAAGTTACATTTAGTAATACTAGTGTAATAATAAATCATGCGGTGGTGTGGCTATATGGTTGTAAAGCAGTACATAAGGGTATAAAGTGCCCTTGTCTCGTCAATGGTTCTAACAAATTTAAGATATTAAAAAATCTCATCGAAAAATTCACACTCAAAACCGGAATCGTTCCTTTATTGTGAAATACACGCTTTACCTGTAAAGTAGTATAAATTACTAAGAAAATACATTGCATTGATAACTGAATAATGATGATACAAATGTTATATATATTAATAAAAGATGTTTTCAAAAAACATGGAAACTTTTTGTATCAACCGTGCTGGTTCCAATCTATGGTGGGAATGACTGCAAAACATTTCCCCTCCTCAATTTATAGGAAGAACCACGCAAATGCATGCTGGAATTTCTTCCGAGCCAATAAAATAGGTCGATTTTCGGTTTTTTCTGACTCAATCCCGGTCTGTCTTGTGTTGAAGTAAGAACGCTACCGTTCGCTTGTCCAAACTTGCTTTCGTGTGTCAACCCCAATTCTTAGTTCGTGAACTTTTTGCTATATTACTGTTGCTTTGCTTTATAACTGCTTATTTTCCCTTGCATGTAATGTTTGATTGCATTATATTATTTTTTTGCCCTGTTCTTTTTTTTCTTTTTCTTGTTATTTACATTTAACCAAGGCCACTCATTTTACAAACGCAACATGGTGAAATAAACAATTCAGGTGAAAGACTAAATAAGGGCCTATAAATTTATGTGAATAAAACATCGTTTTTTAAATAATACTTACGTTTGCATTAACTTTAAATATTGGACGATACAATTTAGATGACTTATTAGGAGGTATATAGTCATAGAAAGCCAGTACTATTTTTATGAATGAATAATGGTGATATCAACTAACAAGAATAAATGATTTCATCGAAAGTGTCATAAGCTGCTGCAAGTGTACATTAATAAATCCATAACCTAAAGATGGAAATTGTTTATTTTACACGACAATTTGAAGATAACAAAAAAATTACAGAAAAAATTACTGTATCAAAACCTGAAACGTTCTTTTGTTGTCATGGACTACATCAGTGGTTCTCAATTTTTTTTTTCAAGTCGCGGCACACTTGAAATTCTACCCATAATTGTAGGCACACTATATACAAATTTCGGAAAATATGTTATAATAAAGTCAAATATTACAGAAAAGAAATAATGCAATAAAAATATAAAATGAAACATGCCTTAAGTTTATTCATTCTTGTGTTTATGAGAAATATGAGCCTGATGAGTCTTAGCGATTTCTTTAATGTTTAGCTGTATATATGATAGGTAAACTCTCATTTCCTCCTCAATACATTGAAGAGTTCCTCTCTTTTCGCACTTAATTGTGGCAAGAGCAGAAAAGCCTAATTTATATAAATATGAACAAGACCGGTACCGCAGTATAATCTTATATCTGGATACATGTTTCTCTGGAATGCCAGGGCGCACCAGTGCCCCAAAGCGCACAATTTGAGGACCATTGGATTACATAATGAAAATGAAAGGCGGTTACGAATTAGAAACAAATTAAGAGATATGTTTGATGATTTAATGAAGAAGGTGCCAAAAATAGAGAGCACTTTTGTACCAAATTCCAATCTTGGAATTTAACTGACCTGGAACGCAGGATACGGAGAAAGCTGAGAATTGCATAAATAAGTGAATTTTGTCAAAAAATACTACAAACTATTATACGCAGTAAATCGATAAACCCGTAGCCTAATGATGAAAAAAATAATTTTACTCAACAAATAATAATTTATTTACACTATTTACATTGTTCGGACAGTTGTCCTCATCTTTATTGTCATTTTCACGACATGGTCTAGTGGATAAAAGAGTTGAAGTAATCAAGTCGCTTGACTCAAACATTTGTGAGTTCAATACCTCGCCACAGCAGAGGTGAATAAGAAAATTGGATTGTTGAATTACTAAAGGGAAATAACTGAAACTGAGTTATCCAGAAAAGGCATGGCACGTGGAACTAGAACAATCTCCCAGTGGATGA
Source organism: Acanthosepion pharaonis (assembly GCA_903632075.3). Taxonomy (NCBI): domain Eukaryota; kingdom Metazoa; phylum Mollusca; class Cephalopoda; order Sepiida; family Sepiidae; genus Acanthosepion; species Acanthosepion pharaonis. The sequence goes on from CAHIKZ030002581.1 coordinate 108,405, forward strand.
AATAAAGGGTTCAGTTCGAAATTCTAACGTATATCACCTCAAGAAGGCCGGAGCGTACAACGACCGAAACATCATGAACATGACAATAACAATGAGGACAACGGTCTGAACAATGTAAATAGTTTAAACAGTTCCTTTACCATATCACCAAAGTATAGACAAATACTAATTTCTCAATATAATTTTCTCTTATAGAGCCAATTACAACTTTTTTCCATTAATCCCATAGAGCGAACATTATACAGTGAGAATTTGATAAGTGTGTTGTGTGTTAGACTTTTGATTAATCACAGGAACCCGTTCGAAAATAAGAGACCTTCAGGCAAAAAAGAAAGCAATCTAGAAAATCCTACTTGCTGTCTTCCTTTCGAGATGGAGCTGAATTCTGGGTCATATATATTAGAGCAATTTACACCTCCCCGAACACTAATATTATTCTGCGATTAGTTCTGAATAGAAACTGGAGTAATTGTCTCATTAAAATCGAATTCCGTTGATTGATGGATGTAAAAGTGAAAATTCGTAATTTTGACGTTGTCCAATCAACAGTCAGCACCATTTTCTAACACCTGTCATCAACCGATAAGAAACTTATTTATACATTTTTTAAAAATTAAAATAAAAATGTCTACGTCTTGTTAAAACAGAAACTGTTAATTTGATGAATTGTGAACTAGATTAAACCAAAATTACTTACTTCAAAAAAAAAAAAAAAAAAACAGTAAAAAACGACTTTTTCATAAAAAATATGCGTCCTCCGACAGAAATCGAACCGATATCCTACACGGAACCATCATGTAGCCTGAAATTTATTAAATTTCTCGGATATTCAGGCCGGTAAGTGTTGGTAATACTGTTTATAACAAACAGAGCATTTACTTAAATATTTGTATTGATAAAAATAACGTATAAACAGAAAATAAATTCCATTTCATAATATATGATGTCATTTGTTTGCGTTAAGACACACTTCGCGCAGATATGAGCATTCGAGAGAATTCAGTGGAAATTTGTAGTTTAAAATCAGTAATTTGATCTTGCCTCCTCTGTATCTAAATGGTATAGCACGTCAGACTATATGACGGTCCCGTGTAGGATACAGATTTGATTCCTGACGGAGTATACATTTATTATAAAATTTTTCGGATATCCAGGCCGGTAAATGTTGTTAATACTGTTTATTATAAACAGAATTTACTTAAATATTTGTATCTGTAAAAATAACGTATAAGCAGAAAATATGTTAAAATAATTGTTGGACTATAGATAGATATCTGGCCAACCGTATTCGTTGATACTCGTCTATTAGGGCGGCTAGACAATACATATTGCAGACGCTCGCTCAAGCATATTTGTGTTTGTCCAACACCCGCAGAGCCAACTTGTGGTTTATACTTCAACTATGCTGAGCAGACCTTAGTTACAATTTCTGGGAGGGAGCGTGTTATAGCATGATCAACAATCTGAACAACGCCAGCACACTCAAACCCTCAGTCATGATGACTTGTGACTTCGTGCTAGCACAGCTATCGACGGTCCCCCAAGATTTCTGTCGACTCAATTTCACTCACAAGGCTTGGGTCAACCTGTGGTATGGTTGTCAGGCACTTTCCAAAGGTGCCGTACGCTGGGATCGTCCCCCTTCAGGCCGATAACATCAGGAAGTCTCCTTACTGACAAATCAACCATGGTGATATTCGAACACGGGTCCCGTGGTCAGAAAGCGAACCTTCTAACCACTCGGCATTTGTTCAGATTGTTGATCATGCTATAACACGCTCCCTATCTCTCTCTCGTGTAGGTGAAACCTAGGTAGCTTTACCTGGCTCTTTAGGTTCATATATGATAGATAATATTAGTGGTAAATATATACATACATATGCAAAATATATATATATACATAGATGCATACACATACATATATATTTTTTTGAATAAAAAAATTCCAAGAGGATAAAATCCAGGTAGAACTCAATGTCCAGGACAGAGTAAGGATATAATAAAAAGGCTTAAACACTAATATTCTATGGTCATAATTTATTTCATTGGAATCGTAAATACGATCCAATTCACCAGACCTCCAAATTCAAAAAGAAAACAGTAAAAACAACTCCGGAAATAAAAAATAGAATTTAGAGAGAGTGTAAGTATGAGAGTGTGGGACGAATGTTAGAGCTAAAGAGAGGGGTAACAGACGAGAGAAGGTGGGAGATTAAAACTTAACAGAGAGAAGTTTTAGAGAGGTGAGTTAATTCGCAGTACCAGTTTGAACTTAATACGTTGCAAGACCAAAATAAGGCCTGGAAGATTGTGTTGCTTCAATCATTCAAGTGGAGTCACCTGTCTACCCCTCCCCCCACTGAAACTCAGCTTGATATTTATGTAACCTCAGTAGTGAAACACGTAACTATTTCAAGCCTTTTTATTCTTCTAATTTTCATTTCACTGACACGGTCTGTAATCCGTCTTTTGTTCTCTTCTTTCTAATCACATTTGTCTACGTCAGTGTTAGTTACACACAATACACGAAATTACCCCTAAACATTAACTTAAAAACTCGAGTCACGTTCTTAAATAGCCTCGTCATATCGAGACTTTCATGTGTATGCATAGGTCCATTTCGTTCTGAAACATCTAAATTATCAACTGTATATAACCGCTTTCTCAGATCAATAATTAAAAATTGCCTCGAACGAATGAAGCCTGTAGTTCTTATTGAGAGCCATCCTGCTTGGAATTTTATAGACTGATGTCATACAGAGTTGTGCTAAATAATAACCATATCATTAGAGGACTTTCAACAGCAGCAACAACTAAAATGTATAGTACATGAAACTCGAAGTAAATGACATAATCACGATGTTGACATTCCACACTCCATTAAAAATAAGGTTAGGATTGAAACTCCCATCAAAACTGAAAAAAGCAATAGCAGTTCGCTTTAGAAACCTATTTTTCCGAAAAAAGTTTTTAAGAGTAAGATTCTGTAACTTTCAATACTAGCTGCACGATCAATATTTCCTCGTAAGGAAATAGTTAATAATACCATTATCAACGTTTGCCACATTTTTCTCCCTCTCTACATTTCTTTTTGTCTCTCTCCCCCTCTCTGTTTCTCTCTCTATCACACTCACACAAAAGAACTTTGTTACATAAATCTCACTTTCTTTCTTTCTTTTATAACCTGTTTCCTATTCTCTCTCCTTAATAGTATTTTTCTTTTCTTTTTTATTTCTCATACACTCTAACATTCAATTGCACCCTTGCATCTTAGTGACTTTATTGCCTTGTTTGGGGTGAAAGGATTAAAGAAAACCCTTTCTCATTAGTCCTTTTGCCAATTTCTTTTCTGTTCAGCTTTAGTCCATTCTCCCTGTCAATATTTTCTCATTTAATGCCAATACTTAAAATAAGGAAAAACATTATTTCCATGTTTCAATTCGCACCTTTCCTTTTTTTTTTCCATATTTTTTTTCTTTTCCATCATCTATATCGCTCCTACACCGACTTTCTTCTGTCTATATTTTGTTTAACAACATATCAACACCTCTATAATGTCGAACTCTAAATATTTTGCACGCAAATTTATTTATTTATGAGATAATGGTTTTAGCGATACAAGTTTTGCTAATTAACCCATAATTAGGGAAGAAGAGGTGGATTCATGCCTTTCCTAAGTGTATTTGCGCGTAAGTGAATAAAACAAACACGTCTGGAATTTGAACTCGGCTGTCTGATTAACAATTCCGAGTGGTTATCCATTGCACCACTCGCACATCCATTCAAGCTTACAGCAGTTGGTATTAACAAGCTGTCAACCATCTCGGTACTGGCAAGGCTCGACGTTGCTTAACTTCGGTGATCGTACAGGAACCGGTCTCTTTTTTTTTTAAATTTATTTTCTTTAGGTACATTGTACCTTTACGTACGTAAAGTCTACGTTTAAATCTTTCTTTTTAATTTACCTTTCTTTTCCTTTTTTTTTTTTTTAAATCTTTTAACCACTTTTTAATTAATTCACTTTAACGACTCTTTCAACCATTTTTTTCTATTTGTATCGGTTATATTAAATTTTTTTACTTTTTTTGTTTAGTTTTCCTGTCTTCTCTTTTCTCTCTTTTACTTTGTTTTATCTTTCCTACTCTTCTTTATTTATTTTTATTTGTACCACACTTATTTAATTAATTTTTCTTCTTTACATGAGTTCTTCATGTTTTCTCTTTTATACTGTATTGTATTTACTTTAAAAAAAATATATATTTATTTCTATTGGGACCATTTTTCTTTCTTACTTTCGTGAGTTTTCCTCTATCTTTTCCTCTCCCTCTTTTATTGCATTGCCTTCTCTGTAGAAAATCCTCCTCTTCTTTCTCGATGATCACTGTCCGTACTACCAAGAGAAGATAGTGCCGTTTCCATCACTGGGATGCTACAGCAGGTAGAACACCTGCTTTTGGGTGACAAATAAATCAGAAACAGACTCAAAAAAAAAAAAAAAAAAAAAGAAAAAAAGACAGATGACGCAGCTGGAAGAGACAGAAGGAACGAAACGCATCAAGACCGAGAAAGAAAAAGAGAAACATTTTGTGCCCTCATCTCAACACGCGTACAAACACTCAAGTGAACAAAGCAGATAAAAAAAAACCCAAAAAAAACAGACGAATGAAAAAGAAAACACATTTTTTTCTTCTTAAAAAATATTCTCTTTGTTCCGTTAGAAGTTTTTCGTTCAAATCTAAACGCTATATTATTAATACTTTTTGTGTAATCCATTAAAAAAAAATCTTGTAGGTGCTTACGAATAAAACGAGCGGCTTCAGTGAAAATGGCGCCTTCAAAAACCCTCGATCGACAGAAAACGGGAAAAATATCAGGAAACTTAAAAGAGATACCGTCCGTCATCCCGTACGCATTTCATTTTTTTTACTTTATTTAATTTGTTTGTCCGTTTTCATTCAAATGGATCATTCTCTTCATTGGAAAAAATTTAAACGATAAAAAAAAAAAACTGGATACAAAAGATTTTAAAAGCATAACAAAACCTCAATGGTTAAACTAATTCAATAGAAAAGTTTGCTGGACCATTAAATCAATAAAACTTGAAAATATTTCAAACGGCAACATTAAATATTTCTAGAATTCCGCTTAACCCTAAACAAACGCAGAGAGCATTTTGTGAAAGGCTAGCCATGTTGAAAAGATTTATAAAATATATAGAGAAACGAGGAAACTGTATAAGTTATTGGTTTGATTGAAAATTGATTTTCATGTTTCGTTGATTTTTTTTCTGTTATCTGCTAAATGGAATAAAGCAAAAATAGAAAGACTGAAAAAATAAAAAAATAATGAGAACTGGATAAGAGAGGAAATGTGGAAAATAGGAGGAAGGAAATGTTGAGAAGAGGAGATTATAGAATAAGAAATAAGTATAAAGTAAGGAAAGAAGGACGGCATGGGTACAGGAAAGAAAGAAGGAAGATAGGAAGGTATTATGAGTAAAGAAAAGAAGCGTGAAAACAAAGTAGTATGAAGGAAGGAAAGAAGGTATAAAGTTAGCACGAAGAAAAAGAGAAGGCAGAAAAGTAGTATGAAGAAAGAAAGAAAGAAAGAAGGTGGAAAGCTATTATGAAGGAAGAAAGAAAGACGGCAAGAAGGTATTATGAAGAAAAAAAGAAAGAAGGCAAGAAAGTATTAAGGAAGGAAGGTAGTGTAAGTAAAAAAAAAGAAAGAAAGAAAGAAAAGAAATAAGATTGCATGAGGAAAGAAAGAAGCAAAGAATTTAATAGGAAGTAATGAAAGAAAGAAGGCCGGAAGACATTATGAGGAAAGAAGGAAGTGGGTATGAAGAAAGAAAGAAAGGAAAGCGGGGGTGGGGAGGAAGAAAGGGAGGGAGAGAGGACGGACGGACGGAAGGAAGAAAGGGAGGGAGGGAGGACGGAAGGAAGGAAGGAAGAAAGGGAGGGAGGGAGGACGGAAGGAAGGAAGGAAGAAAGAAAGGGAGAGATAGAGGGAGGACGGACGGAAGGAAGAAAGGGAGGGATAGAGGGAGGAATGAGGTAGGAAGGACAGAAAGGACGGAGGAAAGAAAGGAAGGAAGGAAGGAAGGAAGGAAGGAAAGGAAGAAAGGAAGGAAGAAAGGAAGAAAGAAAGAAAGGAAGGAAGGAAAAAAGAAAGAAAGAAAGGAAGGAAGGAAAAAAGAAAGGAAGGAAAAAGAAAGGAAGGGAGGAAGGAAGGAAGAAAGAAAGAAAAAAAATAGGGATAAAGAAAAAGAAAGTCACAAAGAGAAATGGAAAGACAGAAAAATGTACAAAGACAGTGAAGAAAAGATAGATATGGAAAATGAGGGAGAAGTAGAATGAAATAGTTCGGAAACGAATGATATGAATAAACAATACGGCTACTTTGAAATGGTTTAATGCTGAGCAGGTATGTCTCGCTACATCAGTTCTGAGTAGGGACTTCGATCCTCACTGTGTGCTCCATACTTACAGCTTCGTGCCACATCTCACCTACGTTTACTAAATCCTAATAAGCATGACTAATAAACTGAAATTGCTTACGAGAGAGAAAAGGATAGATTCTCTCTCATTTAATATCCATATAAATTGTTTTTATGATGGCAACGCGAAATATTTTTCAAATGAATCCTTGCTAAATAACAATAATTCATGCGTCTTTTTTAATTTTTTTACAATAAAAGGAGAGGGAAAGAGGGAGAGAGTGAGTGTGTGCTCGTGAGAGGAAGAGAGTGAGTGTGTGTGTGTGAGAGGAAGAAGACCGGTGAAGGAGAAAGAGAGTGAGTGTGTGCTCGTGAGAGGAAGAGAGTGAGTGTGTGCTCGTGAGAGGAAGAGAGTGAGTGTGTGCTCGTGAGAGGAAGAGAGTGAGTGTGTGCTCGTGAGAGGAAGAGAGTGAGTGTGTGCTCGTGAGAGAAAGAAAGAGAAACAGTAGAAGATGATAAAAAGCTATACAGATACAGAGAGGGGATAGGATGAAGTTACCTTCACTTTAGATGTAGGAATATATATATATATATATATATACATATAGTGAGGGTAAACAAATATTCGTACACGTACAAATTTTTAATTTGACGCATTTTCAACTAATGAATAAACATACTTTTCATATAATTAACTGTACACAGATGCATAATACCTAAATATGCATAGAAAACAGAAAAAAATGATTTAATAGAAATAAATCCCATTTATCCATCTTTCATGGTATATGTCAGCCAGAGCATCGCGAACAATGTAACTAAAATGTACTGAAGCCTCATCATGCATGAACCACATGCGTCTTCGTTTTAGCAGGGGTACATCATCTAGCAGGTCTGGAAGTATGTTCGAAATAAAGTCCCTGTATAAACTCGTGTAAGACGTGCTGGGAGAACATATGGACCTACCAGACAGTCACCTACAATTCCAGCCCACACATTAATTGTAAACTGATGCTGGTGTCTAACCAAGTTTTGTAACATGAGGATTCTGATCCGCCCACAAATGTTGATTGTGTAAATTTGTTATTCCATCTTTTCCAAATATTGCCTCGTCTGTAAACAAGACCGAAGAGACAAACAACGGATTGGTAGTTTGTACAATAAACCATCGGCAAGAGTTGTCCACTGGCGAGTAATAAAAGGGAAAAAGACCCTGCACACATTGCAAATGATACTGATACAGGGTTGAACTTGAAGTACCCACCATTTGATACTATGAAATGTACGACAAGCTAGGGCTATTTGACATGTGCTGTTACCTGGATCGTCTTCGACAGTCTGTAGAATATGTTGTTCGTGGTCAGGCGTATGGCCGGATCTCGGTCTTCCTCAATATAGGCTTTTGGTGCTACAGATCCTGTGTCAGTAACGCAAAGATAAACAGCAGCATAAGTTCGATGACTCGGCTTCCTTTGGTCTGGAAATGCAATCTGCAGCCTCATGTTCGTGACCGTATGTAAATATCATATCTGCCTGTTTACGATATGAATATTCAGCCATTGTTAAACGGAACACTTCTCAGTTAAATCCTTACTACACGTGTTAAACGTAGAAGACAGACTAGCCACAAAATACACGAATAACAAATATAATCTAGTCTATATGACAACAGAGAGTCATATATCGTAACCTTTTTTCAAACTTGATTACTCAAAATGGAAGGATTTGCGGATATATATTGATATGGACTTTTGTCCTTGTTTTGATGTGAGGAACCCGTCCCCAAAGTTTGTAAAAATATTTTTGGTACACCGTGTATATATAAAAGTGGGAAAAAAAATTTCATGTGACGCATTTCAGCCTTCAGAACTTCATCGGACTAGGCTTGTTAACGTTGATGCGAATACACATGCGCACAAACGAGAGACACGTGTGTGTGTGTGTGTGTGTGTTATAGGTCTATAATCTAGCCAATTTCACTTGAATTCTTTTTATTTCCGTCATCTTTGTCATTAAATATCTCACAGAAGACCTGCCAAGAACAGTGAAAGTACCTGGACACAAATTTACTGTGGCTGAACTAGCAATTAATTTCGTCTTAGTGAAATTTATCTTATTTAATTAGAGTAGCATTTTTTTATGTTAAAATTATGTTCAGTCTCATTAAATTGAGCAGCCATACATTTAATGCGTTGTTTTTTAAAATGTTCCCTTTCTGTTCATATAATCTTTTATTTAAACTTCTTGATGTTTCTCCAATATATTCTTTATGGCAATCCTTACAGGTGATAGAGTGAATTCCTCCTTCAAATTTTAGCTTGTTGTTTTGTTTTGTATTGATTGAGTCTTTTATTGTTTTAGACGTATTTGTGACATATTTTATGTTGCGTTTAGATAAAATCTTTTCAATTGTAGCTTCAACAGAATTGGTGGAAATTGGTTGGAATAAAGAAACAAATTAGACGCTGGTTTGGAGAAATGACCAAGAATTTATTTTTATTTACAAGATATAAAAAAGTCTCTGCTAAGTCGTATGGTATAGGGTTCGAATGTACGGTGTATGAGGTGTGAAATGAAACCGTGAAAAGACGTATGATTAAAAAATGATTGTTGGATATCGGTTTAGGCTTGTCGCGTAGATAGTCGAATCCGTTCTTTTTCTATGTTCACACGAGGTCGTTTTCACAGCCTAGTGGTCAGATGGGCAATCAGCAGTGCTCTCAGGTTGCTTCTATGGTTAATGTGTGTGTGTGAATTCTCTCTCTGCTGCCTCTCTGTTTGTTCTTTCCTCTGTTCGGCTTTTATATTCTTGAGAAGGGAAACTCACGGACGTAGTCGTAGGAATCTGGAGCAAGCAAGAGTCGCGTCAATAATGGTATATTTGCGTTTATTTTAAAATTTGTAGATTGCGCCAGGAATGTATCTTAGCTCGACGAAAATTGGTAGGTAGTTAGAGATATGTTTTTTTGATAATTGTATAAACTTGGCTTTAATTTGTTATTTCTAACTCTGTGTTTTTTCTGCTACAGTAGAACAATATATTTTTTATTATCCTTTGGTTTGGCAGGAGGTGCCGTTTTTCTATTTTGGAATATTTCATGAGCCCTTTGTTTCGCATTGTGTTTGAAATAATTATGATATTGGAGGGCCTTGAAAGTGTTTTCAATGTATTTCTCCTCTTCTTATAAATATCGACGGTTGAAAATTCGGAATGCTCTTAAGTAGAATGCGATGATTTTTCTGGATTTTATATTTTTGATGGGAATAGAAGTTTACTAGGTCATTTTTGGTGGACACTAAGTTTTAAGTTGCTGTTAATGTGCTGTAAAATGATGTCTCGGAAAGACATAGCACTGTTTTCTTCCATTTCGTATGTAAATTCTATTGTATGCTCGACTTTTTTTAAATTTATCTACAAGATCAGGTTAATCGGACATATATCAATAGAGCATCATCAATATATCGGAGGTATGCTGATTGTTTAAGTAAAATATTTTAGAAAAGACCAGTTTCGAGAAATTCTAAGAAAATACCTACCATCACTCCTGTGAGAGGCGATCTCATTGGTAATCCTAATTTTTGTTTATAAAAATTATTATTAAATTTGAAATAGCATTTGTTACTGATGAAAAGGCAGAATTTCATTATTTTATCAGCTGGTATGGAGAGGTTTATCTTTGATTGTGTTAGATGCTTTTTTAAGATATTTAAGTATTTTTCAACCGAGACGTTAGTGTAAAGTGATTTTATATCTAGACTGACCATGAGTTTGTCAGTCCAATTTGGTTGCATGTATTTTTTTTATATGTGATGGACTGGTTTTTTCAAGGAGAGAGGTTAACATTTTTGTTATGGCTTTTGCCAGTTTGTGGTGAGCGCTGTTAGGAGGTTCAGTGGAGTAATGGACGCTACTTGAGGAATCGGAGAGCCGAGTTCAAAATTCGGATCGATCACACTCACCTACGTGCTAATACCCTTGGGGAAAGCTTATGAATCCTCTTCTCCCACCAACTATGGGTAAATAGCAGGACAGACGGTGTTCTATCGCCTTGTGTGCAAACCTTTCTAGGAGACGGTAACTCTGAATTCAAATACCAGCCTGGAGAGGGTTGGGCTTCGTCAGGCTATCTTCCAAGAAACACTTATTCTACTGCATCTGCAGTATATGTGGTGCCCCCACAACCCTGATGGATCACAGGAGTCACGAGGAGTGTTGTCAATACCTGAAATAATGGGGTGCATTGAGATAACTGTTTTAAAGTTTGGGTATTCTAAGCTAATATTCTATTAGTCTATACCATAATGTATCTTAATTTTTTTTAATTAGTTTCCTAATTGCTTTGTCAAATTTTTGTATTTCAATAATTATTTTTTGTTCGTTTTTCATATGTTCCGATATCGTTTAGTACTGAATTAATTTTTGTTCATCGTATGAGTTCTTATTCATTATGACGATCCTACTTCCCTTTGACTATAACTGAAAATAATTTATCTAAACTCAACATAAAATTTGTTAAAACTACCTCTAAATAGTAAAAAAAAAAAAAAATTAATACAAAACAAAACGACATAACAAGCAAAATCTTCAAGGGGGAATTTACTCTATCACCTGTAAGGATTGCCAGGAAGAATATATTGGCGAAACCAATCTGGAGAAGTTTAAATAAAAAAAATTATATGCACAGAAAAGTAACATTAAAAAAATACAACACATTAAACGCATTAGTTGCTCAACGTCACGGGAATGAAAACAATTTTGGCATAAAAAATGCGACTCTAATTAAAAGAGAAAATAATTCACTAAAACGAAAGTACTTTAATCGCTAGTTCAGACACAGTAAGTTTACGTCCAGGTTCTCATAACTTTTCACCATTCTTGGCAGATTTTCTGTTGTCACAATGTCTGTTAATAACAAAGATAATGGAAATAAAATAAAAAAGAATCTAAATGAAATTCCCTAGATTATCAATCCGAAATACATTAAAAAATTATGTTTAAAAATTTTTTAAATTCCCACTGTCTTTTGTTTGTGCGCATGTGTAGTCGCGTCAACGTAAACGAACAGTCTGATGAAGTGTTAGGGACGAAACACATCACACGAAAACTTTTTCCACTTTGTTATACATTATTCTCCAAAATTGTCCTTGATATATGAAAATGTACATATCGTTATCACACACACACACACATATATATATATATATATATATATATATATATATATATATATAATCAATTTTTTTTTCACACAGGTACCACGACTGAGTTTCATGCACAATGTAATCGTCAATGTTGTTTGAAAACTGCCAGTAGCCACGAAAAAAATGTATATTTACTATTAATATAAATTATATATCTGTTATACATCGAGCACTATTTTATTAACACCAACACACAATGATATATATATATATATATAAAATATGCGTGGGGGGGGAGATCCACAGACAGGCTATTTCGCTGTATCACAGCTCATCAGTGTGTTTAGACATCCGACCGCTTCAAGCCAGTATTGAAACCCGACTGATTTGGCATCAGTCGGAAGATTTTTTTCCCCTAAGCTATCAGCTCCCGGCAGAGAGGAAGGTGAATTGTTTACAAATTCGCGCTTTCTCTCTAAAGTGCTCGACCCAGTTTTATTTTTTCAGAGGCGTATATAATATTGTCATCCACAAAAACTGTTTCGCTGTATCACAGCTCATCAGTGTGGTTAGACATACGATTGCATCAAGCCAGGATCAAAAGCTGACACTATATATATATGTGTGTGTGTGTGTAGTAGGGGTAAAATAAAATAGCAAAGTTTCGTCGGTCAACTGAATTCATTCTTTACATTACTGATGTCATTACAACATTTCGGCCCAATTAAGTCTCCAGTATTCTTTAGGCATATAAAGTGTTGGAAATTAAAGCAGTTTCTTTTTTCTTTTTCTTACTCTACCCCACCCTTTTTAAATGACAATATGACCGAGAGTAAATAGCTCATATAAAGGCTAGATACAATATGAATAAAAAAATGTGTAATATAAATCGAAAGTATCGTAAAAGGAGCGGGAAAAGAAATAAGGAAAGAGAGAAAGAATGATGCTAAGTCTAGATTATTCTTTGTAAAAGCCAGGTTTTTCTTAGTCTAGATGTTTCTTCTAGCCATCTCACAGGTAAATGAATAAACTCTCTTCTATATTTCTAAACAAATTTAGGAGAGAGAGAGAGGAGGGAGAGAAAAAAAAAGAGAAGGAAAGAAGACAGGAATAAGAGAAAAAGAAACGTTAAGTCTAGCTCATTATTCCTCAAAGGCAGGTTTGTCTTAATCTGAATTTGTCTGGATACTCACAAAATATCAATGGTCTCTCTTAACTTTATTTTTCAACAAATTTAAGAGGGCGGAAGAAAGAAAAAGAAAAGAAGAGAGACAGAAAAAGAATGAACGAACGAAAAGAAAGAATGAACGAACGAACGAAAAGAAAGAATGAACGAACGAACGAAAAGAAAGAATGAACGAACGAACGAAAAGAAAGAATGAACGAACGAACGAAAAGAAAGAATGAACGAACGAACGAAAAGAAAGAATGAACGAACGAACGAAAAGAATGAATGACGAAACGAACGAACGAAAAGAAAGAATGAATGAACGAAAGAAAGAATGAACGAACGAAAAGAAAGAATGAATGAACGAAAAGAAAGAATGAACGAACGAAAAGAAAAAATGAACGAACGAAACGAAAATGAACGAAGAAAAGAAAGAATGAACGAACGAAAAGAAAGAATGAACGAACGAAAAGAAAGAAAATGAATGAACGAAACGAAAGAATGAACGAACGAAAAGAATGAATGAACGAACGAAAAGCATAAAAGAATGAACGAACGAAAAGAAAGAATGAACGAACGAAAAGAAAGAATGAACGAACGAAACGAAAAAATGAAAAGAAAGAATGAACGAACGAAAAGAAAGAATGAACGAACGAAAAGAAAGAATGAACGAACGAAAAGAAAGAATGAACGAACGAAAAGAAAGAATGAACGAACGAAAAGAAAGAATGAACGAACGAAAAGAAAGAATGAACGAACGAAAAGAAAGAATGAAAAACAAAGAAGGAAAGAAAGAAATACGTTCAACGTATACTTTTCATTCTAAAAGCTAGTTCTTTTTTTTTTTTAGTCTGGATCTTAATTCCAGTTATCCTGTAAGAAAATAATTGGACTCTCTTAACTTTAATCCTTACTAAATTTAGGACGGCAGGAGTTGGATCGAAGAAAGAAAGGAAGCAAGAAAAACGTCAATTTATAATACCTTTGTGTAAGACATATAAAGAAATAAACAATTATCCAATTGTTTTCATTTTATTGGTTAAACACAATAGTTATAAATATTTACTAAAATTAGAATAGTTTGTCACAAGGCTATAATCATACAGGAGCACAGTCGGGCAATCAGCTTAATAAGCCATATAACAAAACTCATCATTCGAATTCTGATAAATAAAACGCACAGCAGAATCAGACCGGAAATAATCTAAGACACTGGAATCAGGAATGCGGTATTTATGCTCAGAATGTTAGCAGAAAGAGCAATACAAATGCAGAAGGAAGTGTACGTGTGTTTTATAGATTATGCAAAGGCGCTGGATAAATACGTCACAAAGATCTGTTAGCAAGCTTGATATATTTGAGAAGGATATTAGAATAATCCAGAACCAATACTGGCAGCAAACCGCCTGCATACGGACTCTTATCGGACTTATTTAACAGCAAGGATTTCGAGAAAATGGAAACAAAAAAGAAACTTATATTTAAGGAAAAGACAGTTGAAATATATGGCACACATAATGAGGAAGAAGGGCTTGAAAAATCTGATACTCACAAGACAGATTGAGGGCAAGAAGGGCATCGTGAAGCAGCAAATAACATACTTAATAAGCTTGAGGAAATGGATGGAGACACAGGGTTTAGGAGAAATAACAAAAAGACAAAATTCATTAAAAGCTACAAAAGATAGGAAGTTGTGGAGAGACATGATCACCTACGTGTTTGGGGGACATGGCACATAAAGAAGTAGTAGTGAATATTATTGATAAAAGAAAAGAAAAATTAATTATTATTTAGTATAAAAAAATAAACGTTTTAAAATATGCTCCACTGGTGGAACAATGGATATTAAAAGGTTAAACCCGGTATAAATCATAGGTTTATAAAAGATCCAGTATTAGATCGTAGATTGTTCTACTTCCACATGCCATGCCTTTTCTGGATATCTCAGTATCAGTTATTTCCATTTAGTCATTCAACTCTCCAAGTTTTTGTTCACCTCTGCTATGGCCAGGTATTGAACTCACAACTCTTTGGGTCAAGTCACTGGATTACATCAACCAACGCTTTTATCCACAGAGATTGTGTCCCCAAGAACACATGGCTATCTCAGTGGACGAAATAAAGGGTTCGGTTCAAAATTTCAACGTATATCACCTGAAGAAGGCCGGAGAGTACACCGGCCGAAACATCGTGGATATGACCATAAAGATGATGACAATAGTCCAAATAGTGTAAATAGTTACAATAGCTCATCTCAGAAATATATATTAATTTTATTTGTTCGCCATTTGTAATCGATTTCGTCTTTGTCGTCATATTTTATCAACAAGGGAAGAAAATGAATGTCATGGTAATGTTTAAGTGTATTAAATGCCTCTCGAATTATTCTAAACTAATCATATGGATGTGCAAGCTGGTGTAAGGCAGTACAAAAAATAAAAGGTGAATAGAGTTCGAATTCTAACTGATCCTGCATGTGTTCACATTGCGTTCATAATCTTAGGAAATTCACGAATCACCATCTCTAGCAGTGCCATGTCTTACCAGCAGCAATTTTCCAAGGAATCAATATTAACATGCCACGAAGCTTAATAGATAGTTCCCTAATGTCATGAATTATGTATCGTTGTAGATATTACGTAAGCTCGTACAGCCGTAACCATTATCCGTGATTTCTCGGGTACGTAGGCTTAAGAAAAAAATGGTTAGATTCTATCTGTATTGTACGGCATCTGCTAGGGGTCTTGGAACATATCACCCGTGGAGATGGGTGGAATACCGTACTGCTTGTTACCTGAAATTTGCGGAGATGGATTCAGCTTCTCAGATATCCCCTTCCGTCTGAATTTCTTGGATGATGAGTTATCATTATTTACAACAGGATTATTCTCTTGTGGAATCTTCCACATTAGCCTTTAACCCCCTTCAGAAAAATGTATTCTACTCTGAAAAGCCTTTAACCAATCATCATCTCGTTTTTGCAAATCCAATCTTTTTGTTGTAATTTTGCCACACTTTGTTGTTTATACAGCAAAATTCCAAACGAATTTCCCGCCAAGCTCTTTGAGCCGATTTCGCTACACAAAAAAAAATCTCTAAATTAACTGCATTTGACTCAAGTCAGACAGTCAGCCACCGGAGTTCAAGGAGGTGCTACCAAATGTATATATATGAACAAGTATCTCTATTAAACAACAAAATTTACAATGGACAAAGACATTAACATTTGTCTTTGTGCGTGTACGTAAAGAGTTCGTATTTTGATGAATGCTCGCACGTACGTGTATGCGTGTGTGTTTCATGGCGTTTTCCCACAAGTGGGCAAAACGCAAATCTCTGCGGGAGATCACATCTTTTAAATGTGTCCACTGAAATGCAAAGTAAAAAGAGAATGAAGCAAGAAATCGCCCAGTATTTATAGTGTAGGGAGACCGTCCCCGAGTGAACAATTTGGACAATGAAGGAGGAGTTCACTCCGACAAGTTGACTAGTAGATTTGGTTACATAATAATCCTGGGTTGGTTAATTTTGTTTCGTAGCATATCAACATCTTTGGGATATTTAATGCCAAAATGTAAATATTTTCTACGCAATTTTATGGCTTCAAATACATATATTTTGAACATAATTTTAATCTGTCAAGGCAAATGTATGTTATTTTTAGACATATAGTTTGTAGATAAAATGTGATTTTTTAAAAAACGTATTACTGGTAATTTTACTACAAAAATGTATTTTAATACTTTTTTTAGTGTTGTATTGGTTGTCATTTTATTATGAAATGTATTGTTGATAATTCTCCTGTAATGTATATTTTAATACTTTTTAGTGTTATATTGTCATTTTATTATGAATTGTAATGTTGATAATTCTACTACAAAATAATTATTATTTTTTTAATAAAAATGTATTGCTGGTAATTTTACTACAAAAAAAAAATTGTTGGTAATTTTTTATAAAAATATATTGCTGGTATTTTTTTACTATAAAAAAAAGATATTTTGATTTTATTTGGGGATTCACTATTTGCTCATAGCTGGGACCCTAACAGGTGCTACCACCCAGGTCAGGGTGAACTTGGGAACAACAGCAATTAAGAGGTGTTTCCATGCTTCTCAAAACGTCTAATATCCCAATCAGAGGCCTTGCTGCCGGACGTTGTTTATCATCATACTCAATCTCGGGACCGGTTAGTGCGTACTTGGATCCAAAGAAAACAGGACAAACAATAACTGATCAGTACTAAATACAAATTGGGCGAGATATCCCTAGACATGGGCAGTGGAACGAGAATAATCTACCTCCATAGATTAAATAAATGATTCAGTTCGAAATTCTGAGGAAGCCTGGGGGAGCACAACGGTTGAAACGTTGTAATAATAATAATAACAAAGATAAGGACAATAGCCTGCATGTCAATAATATAAATCAGATAGCCCCTTTTTCCCGTCTGGTATACCATGAAAGACCAAAGCCTAGCATAGATCCTTCCTATTTAGAAACAAAAGAGGCGTGATGTCGAATCACGTGTAGATAAATTGATGATAGAATTCCTTCAGAGCCTTGTAGAAGGTATTGTATAATTCAGATAAATCAAATATGAGTAGGAAATATGAGGTGAGGAAGGGGGAAGTAAATTAAGATTGATATTCATTTCAAGGGGAGCGTTATTAGGTAATCCAGATATTAATTGCTATGCGACTGCGTGTGCATTACTAAAAAAAGGAGGAAGAGAGAGACAGAGAAAGAGAGGAGTAGGAAAAAGAAGGAAAGAAAAGCGAAAGAGAGATTAGAAGGCCTTCCCTGTCTGTAGTTGCCATGTATAGACCCCACTATTGTGTCATTTCAAAATAATTAAATCGCCTTCTCTTTGAATTCTACGTTGGATATTTTCTCTCTTGCTATAATTTGGAATTAGATGGTTGGTTTCTTGCATTGTTCAGAATCACAATTTAAAAATAGACGACAAAGCGTTTGGAGAGTGCATCCCTCTGCTAACGCCATTGTTATTGAGAACTGATTAAAAAGCTTTTCATAAATAGATATGATATAAAGGGAAGTAGGTGTGTAAGTTCCGAATTTTTCCATATATTTCGGAATATTGTCTTAATGTGCGATATATCTCTCAGTCTAGGAATTCGTGAATTCACCCTAAAATTTAATCAATTGTTCCTTTGCCAATGTCATTTCCAGAAAATGTCATAGACATTTATTGAAGACATTTGCAGATATTGTGTGGACAAAAAGACACACGTGAGTAAATATATAATCCCTAACTTCGTTGTCACAAGTATTGGGTTGAGTCATGATTTCCGTTCTTGTTTAACAACTTTATTTTGGGGAGAAAAAAACATGTACAATTGTATTTTATTCAATTATATATCCATCATGATTCCCAATTCTATATTGCCACTTATCAGGTAGCTTTTCGATTTCTTTTCTGTAAAACTCCGTTGGTTTTGATGTGAAAAGTTCTTCGGCGAACTCTTGAATATGATTTTCAATACAGAAAGTTTTCCCCCATCGAAACGATCATAGCCACATAAATATGGCGAGGCTTGATAGAACAGACTGAGTACCAACATTTTTTGTGTGTTCTTCTCGATGTGTGCGGCTTTGTGTTGTGATAGAGAACAACACTATTCCTACTGGCGAGCACACAACGCTTTTTGACCAAACTTTCATAGACACGTTGCAGCTGCTGGACTTACAAATGTGCGTTTAGTGTTTCATTATTTTAAGAAGTCGAAATTAATTATTCTATAACAAACCTTTCTTCCAATGAGCCCAGCTTTTGGAGTCGGTTGTGGAGATTTATCCTCGTCAAGTTGAAATAAAGAAAACGAAAAACAAAAACAGAGGAGAAAGGTACAGGAAACAAAGAAAAACAACTAAAACTAAGTGCAGCTTGACATGTTTTACATGTTGGCTGATCTTCGTTTTTCAGCCAGTATGAATGGGTGACACAGATGTGTGGCCTATGTGCAGTCGAGCTTGTGTTACTTCGTCTTTCCTTCTTTCTGTAAACATCGAACATTGGTTTGATTGTGAGAAGTTTATTAGATGTCTCTGGTCCAACAATTTTGCCATTTCTGTTGAGAGTAACTGTTTATTTTACATTTTTGGTTCATATAAGGAATCTTGAATTTATTGTCAAGGGTTTCATTTTGGGTAGACATAGCGGATGAATCTGTTTGGTCATTTCCAATAATTCCTATTTCTTTACTGTTAGACAATGATCCTCATTTTTCATCTCAGATTGGTCATTCTCTGTTGGGGCGCACCCAACTTCTAACTAGTAATGGACTGGTCCCTCTTATATAAGTCAGCTCTGGGGAGAAAGTCAGGGTGAGCAGTCCAGATAAGTCCAGATTTTACCCGGTACATACCGTTGGACTATAGACTTTGGATATTGTTTCGTACTAACCAACCTTCGTTCTACTAATCACTCTATTGTTAATTGCTTTTATGAATATACCAGTATTTTCCTCTACAACTGTGTTTGTCTTGATTCATACACCGACACGCGGGAAACTCACAACATCTCAACATTCTCTTAGGCTGGCTTCTGCCCAAGTCTATAGGCATTCGTGTTATGTAACTCTTCACGATGTAGGCGATCATGGCTCTCTACAGATTACCTTTCCTTATTATCTGTCAAGTGATATGGCTTCTTGAGAAAGAGAATGGTGTGATCCTGTTATCTTCTCTACAGATTGGAATTCAAAGAGGTTTTCTTAATCTGATTGCTGTTCAAAGCTAGAGAATATTATGCTATTCGACATTTAGCTAGAGGAAGAAAAATGAATTTTCTAAAGGCAGTAGTGAGAAAGTGAATGCGACAGATGATTCAGGAACTATTCATCTATTCATCTATTCCACTTTCTGAAACCATATTACCTGCATATCTAGGATGGGTTTTGTTGTGGCCTGTTTAGGGACCAGAAAGAAAGACACGGAAGACGAAGGTAGGTTGGGAAAGTATTTTGAAGATATATACAAAGCAAGAGTGTTATTAATAAGTAGATAGCGGTGTACGTCCAAACGTCAGGTTAGCACTGCGTCTACCTAATTCCTCCAACCAACTCTCGCAGTTAGTATTTATGAGAGGAGGAAGAGTTCATTCTACTGTAGATGGGTTTACCACAACAGGTTTCTATAACGAAGGACTTTTATGGGTTATTTAATGCTGAAATCTAAATATTTAGTGAATTTCAACTGTAGGTCCCACCCTTTTACCGCTGGGTTTCTTTTCTCGCACTTCCCACCTGTGGGAATCTCTTCCATTTACTTTTTTTCCTGATAACTATAATCTTCAAAAATTTAAATGCAACATCAATCACCATCTTCTGTTTTAAAATACTGTTTAAAATATTGTTTTCTTTTTTATCAGAAGTGAAAAATATTGATTTTTTTTTTTTAGCATTTTAGAAAGCGGGTGCCTGTCTAAGAAATAGGACTAAATAAACCTTTCCAAAACAGAAACAATGATTTTGAATTGAAATGAAAGGAGTGGTGGTACCTACACTGGATCAATTATAAAAATTCAGCCTTTATAAGTTTAAGCTCAGTACTAGATTGGTGGCATAGGTATTAGTAGTTGAGAAAAGAATAATCTTGAACATAAAGTCAGCCCTCTCGATCAAGTGTTCCAAAAAAAAAAAAATAGGACTCAAAATAAACCTTTCTGAAACAGAAACTATAATTTGGAGTTGGAATGAAAGCAATAATGGCATATACTCTGAATCCCTCATAAAAATTTAGCATGTGGAATTAGTAAATACTAAACACTTAAAATATCTATGTGTAGGGATCAATTATACCAAATTTATTATAGAGGGAAAAAAAATTAAACAGAGTAGTCTGCACTAGAGATAGTTTCACCCAACACTGCAAAGTCATGTTCTTAAGTAGCTTCGTCAGATGGAAACTTTCATATGTGTCAAACCCATTCAGAAATACTTAAACTGTCAGTTGTATACAGCCACTTTCTAAGATCAATGGCTAAAAAGATTTTTGAGCAAGTGAAACTGAGGTCTGTGGCAAAGATCATCCCTTTTGAATATTGTGGACAGTCACTAAAAAATCAAAAAGAACTTAAGGATTTTCAACAGCAGTAACAGCTAAAATGAATATTGTAATTCCCCATGTATAATATGCAGTTTTTTCTAAAAAATAATAAGCAAAATCAGGGGTGCGTATTATGCACAGCTACAAAAAATCTTTAAAATATGCCATAAAATAAAAATTATCATAAAGCGAAATTTAAATAATATTATTCTATATTTAAAAACATCATTTTTTTAATAAGATTAGGAAACTCTGGTCGTATTGAAATTGGAGAGGTACTATTTATAGGGTTTGATTACCAAACAAGGGATGCATATTAGGCATGAGTAGAAGCATTATCCCACACTTTCAGCACAATTTTAGGGGTGCGTATTAAGGATGAAGGCGTATTATACATGGAAAATTACAGTAGTACATGTAACTCAAAAAACAATGACGACATAATCCAGATAATGATGTTGAACACTAATTCAAATAAAAGGTTAGGAAGGAAACTCCCATCAATACGGGAAAGAGTGATAACAGCTACTGGGCTTGAGAATAGAAAAAAATGACGCAATGAAGATGTTGACACACCACGCTACTTCAAATTAAAGGTTAGGAAGGAAACTCCCATCAATACTGGAAAGAGTGATAACAGCTACTGGGCTTGAGAATAGAAAATAATGACACAATGAAGATGTTGACTTTCCACGCTACTTCAAATAAAAGGTTAGGATGGAAACTCCCATCAATACGGGAAAGAGTGATAACAGCTACTTGGCTTGTAAAACCTATTTTTCTTGAAAAACTCTTTGAATAGAATGATTTTATAAATTTTAACGAGTTTTTGAAAGTTTTTTAAAATTCTGAAAATAAAAAAATATGCAAATATCAATGATGCAAGCACAGTTAACATTATATTTGCAAATAACAACCAACTAAATGATCTCCAACTCTGTAAAATGTCAGGGCTCGATTTTACACTGTTGGTATCATGAACAGGATACCGCTTCTAAATAGATAGAAAATCCATATTTTTCATTGTTTGACAAGGGTCTAATGAATGCTAACCGACAAAAATTATTCCTGATAAAAATGTTCCCTATTCTTTACGAGTGAACCAGTCAATTCAAATTATGCCCTTCTACCTTTCATTTAAATTTTTAATCAATTCACCCCAAGCGAGGCAAAATGCCACTAAGACACAAGGGATGACTGGCAGTGAAAGAAAATTAAAAGATTTTAGAAGGAACAGAAAACCAAATCCTAAACAAGAAATAAGGCTATACTCCACTTCAGTAGACTAGGGAGAAGTGTGAACAGGACGATAGATGAACACATTTACTCCTCTTGAGGTAAATGTAATAAATAAATAAAGAATAAAATTTCAGAGTTTAGGTGGAGGGTTTAAAGGTATAGAATTGAAGTAGATTTTAGGGAGAACCGGAAACCCAATCCTAAACAGGAAACAAGGAGTAAACCTCTACTCCTATTAAAAAAGCAGGAAGGAGTGTGAACCGGATGACCTCTCTTCCTTCCTCAAATTTTATCTCTTCTCTATTTTGTCTCCTATTATCTCAACTTTGATTATCTACTGTTGTCCGATGAGTGACAAGCTAATCTTACAATTTTGTGAATACGTTCCTCACTCAGTGCACAATTAATGTGTCATTATACCAGACTAGAGAAAATACATGAAAAAAAGTCTTGTTCCTTTTCCTTCATTCTTTCAGTCCTTTCCTTTCCCTTCATTCTTTCAGTCCTTTCCTTTCCCTTCATTCTTTCAGTCCTTTCAGTCCTTTCCAGTCCTTTGTTCCTTCATTCTTTCAGTCATTCCTTTTCAGTCCTTTCAGTCCTTGTTCCTTCATTCTTTCAGTCCTTTCCTTTCCCTTCATTCTTTCAGTCCTTTCCTTTCCCTTCATTCTTTCAGTCCTTTCCTTGTTCCTTCATTCTTTCAGTCCTTTCCTTGTTCCTTCATTCTTTCTTTCAGTCCTTTCCTTGTTCCTTCATTCTTTCTTTCAGTCCTTTCCTTGTTCCTTTTCCTTCATTCTTTCTTTCAGTCCTTTCCTTGTTCCTTTTCCTTCATTCTTTCTTTCAGTCCTTTCCTTGTTCCTTTTCCTTCATTCTTTCTTTCAGTCCTTTCCTTTTTTCCTTCATTCAGTCCTGTCCTTGTTCGTTTTCCTTCATTCTTTCAGTCCTGTCATCATTCCCTTTCCTTCCTTCCTTTCAATCTTTTTCATGATGCTTTCGCTTGCATTATTTCTCTTTTTCAAGAATCCTTTCCATTTCCTCCCCTCTCCGTTTCCAAATGACAATTTCCAATTCTCATCAATTCTAACAAACCACTCATAATCTCTTTGATGCAAGTCTCAACAGGTCCCACTGACCCCTTTCGACATGGCCGATAACGGGGATCACCTGCCAACCCCGTGGTGAAGTAAGATGAGAGAACACAAGATGTGTAGAACATTTCCCCAAATCCATTACACTTTAGCCTCCTTACTAATGAAAATTGACTGAAAGCAACAAGGAGTGTGGCGCCGTATCAACCGGGCATGATGTTTCGGCTGAAGACAGAGAGTTTGGGGAATTTTAGACAAACACAACATCGGGTAACTTGAACATCTTTACTACTATTACATGAATTTGCCGTTGTTTTCTTGTTTTTCCAAGAGCTTGAGGAAACAGGGAAAGACGGGCGGCGTTGTGGGCGTATGGCTTGATCTAGTGAAAGACTTAATGGGCAAAAGCCAGGCTGAGTTGCGGCGTGTCATTAGGTTAGTGATAATAAAATTATACGTCATCATGCAAGCCAAATATTTTTCGGATCGGAAAGTGAGTTTTATTTGCGAAGAAAACATGATTCTTTTTCCTCTTGTGACAAGGGGGATGGACTGGAATAGGTGTAAAACGAAAGGGGAAAAGGTAAACAAAGAAAAATCCAGGAAACCTGGATGGATTATGCTTCCTCTACTCCACAATCCAGTTTATAAATAAAAATAGATAAATAAATAAAACTGAGGTTCGTATTCCCACGGCAAATATTATTTCCTCTACCTTAAAATTTATCCTTTTTCAATTCTGCTCACTTTGGCAGCGTTCTCTCTACTTTTTTTTTTTCTTTTTTTTTTAAATCATGAATTCCGTTTTATACTCCTTTTTTCCACTTTTCACCTATTCTCTTTCTTTCTTTTTTTATTTTCCACTCCTTTTGTATTCATTTACTTATTTTTCTCCACCTTTTTCCACTATACATTTTCTTTGTTACTTTTTTCTCCTCTCTGTTTGTATTTTCTTTTATTTAATTTCGCTATTCTTTCAATTTGTTTTCCCATGTCATAGTTTTTTCGTTTCATCTCTCTTGTATTCCTTATTTTTCTTCTTTTCTTTTCCAATTTCTCTCTTTTTTTAGGTTTCCTCTTTTCTTCTCTCACCAAGATGTATATTCTTCTATTTCTTTTTCTTTCCTTTTCCTTCTACCTTAATTTCACTTTCACATTTTCTTCCGTTTTCTATTTCTTTTTTTAATTGCTCTCTTTCACTGTTTCTCTCACTCATTCCTTTTTCACTCGCTCTCATTCTTCTTCCTTTCACATTCTCCTTTTTCATTCTTTTTCTTTTCAATTTTTTCCTTTAATTGCTCTTTTCCATTTCATTCTTTTATCGTTCTTTATTTTTTCTCTATCCCATTCCTCTTTCTTTAATTGCTCTCCACTTTTCTCTCTCTCACTCTCCTTCCGCTCTTTTCCTCTCTCATTACCTTTTTTCTCTCTCATTATTGTTCCTTTTTCATTCTTTTTCTCTCATTATCCTTCCTTTTTCATTCTTTTTTTCTTTCATTATCCTTCCTTTTTCATTCTTTTTCTCACCCTCTCTTTTATTTCACTTTCTTTAATTGTTCTCTTTCACTTCATTTTTTTCTCTTTCTCTCTCTTCTTTGACCCTACCTTTCACTATCAAAAAGTAAGAAAGAGAAGAATCTTTTGAATTCATTCTCAACTTCCTTTTTTGTTTTTCCAGATTTTGTGTTTCTCATTCTCTCGCTTTCCTTTATCTTCTCCTTAAATTCCTTATTTCTATATTATCACGATGTTTTTTATCTTTGATTTAGAGTTATGGTGGTTAACAAGCTTGTTCCAGAGCATTTTTTTTTTATAGAGTATTGCTCCATGGGTCAAACGAAATGAAAGAAGTCTCAGTAGGTACTAATGGAAATAGCCCTCACAAGTTGAGACGTCAACAAGCTGGACGTGTTATGATGTTTTGGATTAGAGTTATAAGTGGTGAAGTGAAGGACTTTGGATGTGTTTCAGGTGGTGGTATAATGAAAGCTTAGGCATACATTTTTTGAAGGCACACATATAGCTATTGTTCAAGAAGAAACCAAACACATTCACGAAGTCAATGAATTTATGTACAACAATGCTCCATCACATCCTGTGAAAAAACTAAGTATATCTGAACAGAAGTAGAGGTTTATCCCTTGTTTCCTGTTTGTATTTACTCACCCCCCCCACCAATATGAGGTCAGGTTAACACAAGGTCAGTTTAATGTGGGGATCCCGAGCATGTACGCTCGGGCTAGGAACAAAAATTGTCCTCAGCCCCTGTTGGTTGTGCTGGCCTGGGTGCAAGCACCGATCCCTCTATCTGGTGCAATGAGAGGATGCAGCCTCAAGCAGCTGTTCCCCAGTGCTGAGTACCTCTCAGTACAATTTTCCTTTGTTGCGACTCTGTCCCTTGATGAGCCACCCCTGAGTGCACTCTGCCCAAAGATACCCTTGTTTCCTGTTTAGGATTGGGTTTCCAGTACCTTCTGAAGTCTACTTCAACTCTATACTTCTGATATATCCACCTAAACCCTGAAACTTTATTTACTATTTGTTTTGGTCTGGTTTACACACCTCCACAGTCTTTTGAACAGGCATAGTGGTTTATCCCTTGTTTCCTGTTTAGGATTGGGTCTCTGATGCATTCTGAAGTCTTTTTCATTCTCTTTCACTTCCAGTAGACCCATTGCGTATCTAGTGGCATTATCACCTACCTTGGGGTGAAATGATTAAAAAAAAGACATTTGTTAGATAAAGTAGCCAGAATCTTTGTACGGCCTTAACCTTATTGAAATCTTGTGAAGAATTCTGAAGAGAAAGGTTTACATTCACAGACGGGGATCTACCTGCAAAGATGAATTTGGAATGCTATTCTGGATTCTGTACAGTCTGCTTAATAGGAACAAATGCTGTACAATGATAAGGGTAAATATTAGCCGTTTTTCTACAAGGAAACATTTAGCATTTATTGACTGACCAGCCACTACTGATATCAGTGAAAATGTTAAAACAACTTTTCAAGTAAACGGGTTTCTCAAGTTCAGTAGCTTGTATCACTCTTTCTAGTATTGATTTTTCTTTTCTTTTTTTAAAAATTAGTATTGCCCCAAGCAAGGCAGTACAACCACTAGCATGCAAGGGGTTACAGGGCATGGAGGATTTAGGAACAGAAACATTAGTAATAAGAAGAAAGAGAAAAGAGTAATCAGGAGGACAGTAGATAGCGATTGGCACTGGATTTAAATTTTTGCAGATTAAAGTTGACTCAAAAGCATGGATCCAGGAGGAAGTTCACAAACAGGAAGTGAGAGATAAGAAACTGTTAGCATAGAATTTCTAGCTACCTCTAGTTAGCTCAACTGTAAATTGATGAGATCTTGCCACTAGTCTAACATTGTGCTTAAATTCATACCGTCTAGTTACCACAACAAAGAGATTATCCAAATAATTACCATGAAAGCATTTATAAAAAATGCACAGAGAGGGAACTTTACAGTGATGTAAAAGTGACTGAAGCCAAGCTGCCACATCAGGACCATAAATATTGCCGATTCTTCTTTGGATCTTATCAAAGAGCTCTAGGGAAAAAGCACTGGAGCATATATGGCAGCAATATTCTAAGCAGGGGCAAATGGTAGACTTATAGATATGCAAGATAGATTCTGGATATAAAAATTGTCTTGTCCAATATGGTGAACTAACTTTCTTAGCAGCTGATCTAGTGATGAATTCAATGTAGTCTTTCCACCTCATGTCAGCTGAGAACATTAGCTCGAAAAGTCACTTTCTTGGAGGATAGCATCAGCCATGCTGATGGAAGGCAAAGAAGGGTCTCTCAGATGATTGATGAAGAGAAGTTTAGTTTTGGAGGTGTTAAAATTGACAAGTCATCTTCTGCTCCAGTCAACGATGGTCTTGAGATGGTTTTGTACATCAACTGCCATTATGAGTTTCCTTTCTAACCTTTTATTTGAAGGAGTGTAGAAAGTTAACATCTTGATTATATCATAGTTTACTCTCTGAGTTACATGTCCTATCTATTTTAGTTGTTGCTGCTGTTGGTAGTCCTGAAGTGATGTAGCATCTGTTATTTGGTACATCTCTTTCTTTGTGAATTTGTAGTGCCAGTCTGCAATGTTCAGAGAGGGATGATTTTTGTCATGGCTCACAGGTTTCACTTGCTCAAAGCCTTTTTCATCACTGATCTTATGAAGCAGTTGTATACAGCTGAGATTTTAGACCTTTCTGAATAGGTTGGTGCCATGTATGACATCCATATGAAAGACTTGATCTGACAAAGCTTGACTAGTTATAAATCTAATTCCAGAACGTATATTTAGCATCAATTCATAAAAAATTGTGTTACTTTATATAAGTGAAATGGAAACACTTTACCCTTCCATACTACCTAGGTTTCAAATATAAGGTCTCAGGAGGTCATTAGGGAATTTTATCTAATGACCTGATGAACCCGAAGTAGTATGGAAGGGTAAAGTGTTTCCATTTCATTTTAACCTACTTTGCATGTTCAATTTTCTGGACAGTGCATTGAGCACTTTTTTCATATCCGTTTTGGGAATGGTATTTTTCCAGCCTATTTTATTTTATATATATATGTTTTTATAACTTTGAAAACAATGTTACTGCAATGATAACAATGTTCAAAATATTTGTCTTTGTAAATTTTACAGAAAAGTAACATTTGATCATAACATATTTCTGCATTGCAATGTATTTGCTATAATAAAATTGCTACAAAGTAACAGTTATTTTGATACGGCTCTTTTGACAATCATTTTTACTTGATTTTCAATGTGCTTTTACATTAAAATCATTCATACCTATAGATGATAACGGGTATGCCCCCATTCCCATAAATACAGCAGTGAATACTGTATGTGTGGGTCTATGGCCTGTAGTTGGAGATACATTGTAGAATTCACTTGACTCACTTCTAGCAGTTGATTACTTCTATGTGCCGCTGGTGAATCTTATATGTGTTGTTCGTGTCCTAAGTATTATCATGCATTACCATCTTTTGTGTGTTTATTCTATTCAGTAACTTTCCCTAGGTTCCAACAATATGAAATTTAAACAAAATGGTCAAAATATATATGTAAAGAAGAAGGTGCCAGTTTAAGCTTCTGCCGGAGTGTTGTAGAGTGATTTCACAGTGGAGGCTTGTATTTGTATTTGAGTAAGTGGCTCAGTCAGTCAATGTCGGATGACCGTCAGTTGAATACTAAAAGTATCAGCGACCACCACTAGATTTCTCTGCGTCATTACCTATTATATCAAGTTCCTAACGTTTTGTACGCCGAACCTATTTTAGGACTGACTTTAGTACAAATACAAGCCTCCACTGTGATTAGTTCTACAGCACAGAGGAATATAGGTTAAGCCATCTTAAAATACAGGATAGTAGATATGAAACAGTAAGATGAAGGACAGCAGATGAAATCAAGTCCCTCACCTGCAAAAAAATGAAACAAATAAATAAAAAAAGACTAAATAGAAAAAGAAAGAAATCTCTGGGATTCACTCGCAGTGATATTTACATTAATGGAGATGAACTTGAATTGCTGTCTGTGAATTTTTTCTTGTTAAAAGGTTCCTTGTTTGTTGGTAACATTAGTGTATCTGCTGCTAAAAAGTATTTGTCACAGATTGACATGTAACTCATGCTTACAGATAAACATACCCATCATTGTTGACATAGCTGAGGCTGTTCCAATGTCTTTGCGTTATCAGAATTCTGAATGAGCAAGTGAATAAATTTACTATTAGAATTCTGAATGAGCAAGTGAATAAATTTACTATTAGAATTCTGAATGAGCAAGTGAATAAATTTACTATGACAGCTATTAGGGAGATGTGATTATTTTTTTTTTTTTTTTTAAAGCATTTCACCCCAAGCAAGGTGGGAGTGCCCCTAGCACATAAGGGGTTACAGAGGGTAAGACAAAGAGTAAAGAAGCGTCTTTGAGGAAAGGATAAAGAGAAGGACGGGGAACAAGATCAAGTCATCAGAAGATGTCGATTGACATTACATTTGAATATTTGAAGATTATAGCTATCAGGGAAGCAAGTAAGAGGAAGGGAGTTCCACAGATGGGAAGTGTGAGAGAAGAAGCTGTTGGAGTAAAGGATACGGCTACATCTAATTGTTTCGCTAGTGTAAGGGTGGGACTGAGATAGTAGTATGCTTAAATGCATGCTGTCTGGGAACCAGCGAAAGTAGCTCATCAGAGCTGTTGCCATGAAAATACTTGTAGAAAAGACAGAAGGAAGCCATGGCAGATTTGTGAGAAAGTTACTGTAGGTGAGATGCCAGATCAGAACCCATAACATTGCATATCCATCTCTGGAATTTGAAGAGGACCTCAAGAAGTACAACAAGGGCATCAGACCATTTATGGTAACAGTATTCTATGCAAGAATTAATGGTTGATTTATAGATTTGAAGGATGGACTCAAGTGAGAAAAATATACTTTAATGTTTAAAAAATAATTTATTTAGTATAATTATTGTTTACGTAATAAGCATTATAACATAACACAAATTGCTATATTATGGAAAAGGGAATTTTTGTCAACATAGGCATTTTTTACGTATTTACAGTCATTTTTAAAAATTTTTATAAAGAATGACATTTTTGGACATGTAGTTATTGATAAGATTATACATTAATTACTAATTTTTTTTTTATTTCTGATCCCATTTTCTTCTTTACTGACCCCATTCATATTACAATGTTGCCTGCTGGACTGTGTACAACAGATTTACAACTGAACTTTACAGAGGCACATGGATTATTTTGTTTCTACTGACGTTCTTAGTTGATACCCAAACAGTCCTTTCAAGAATCATCAAGAGAAGGGTGAATAAGTTTTTAAAAGGCGGGAACTGTTAAGAGGAAAACTAAATCAAAAATCCAACCTTCACTTCACAACAGCAGAAA
Organism: Acanthosepion pharaonis; assembly: GCA_903632075.3. Taxonomy (NCBI): domain Eukaryota; kingdom Metazoa; phylum Mollusca; class Cephalopoda; order Sepiida; family Sepiidae; genus Acanthosepion; species Acanthosepion pharaonis. Next base: position 138,498 of record CAHIKZ030002581.1, read on the forward strand.
CACACTTTTACTCAACAAGCTCAAAAGTCATTCTGCTCGGTAAGCAATGGCCTTTACCAACCAAGCAATTTTTCTGATTGGCTTTCAGGGAGGAAAAAAATTAGCATAGTTTCCCTGATACTTAAAGTAGCAGGTTTTTGCTAACTATTTTCTTTAATTTTCCTTTGGCACAAAACACAAACTCTTTTTCGAGGTAAATGATTTTCTCTTTTGTTCCAAATTAATAACTATTTGTGCTCAGTTGTTGACATTAATAGCTATCTGCTGATTTTGGAATAATGCAATAATAAAAATTTAAATTTCATCTCTCTGATAGATGTTGTGGTTATAACAGATTATCTGAAAGAATGGCAAAACTATGGAGAATAAGAATATGGTGAAAGAGAGGATGAAAAGGTATTATTTGAGGAAAAGAAGACAAATATAAAAAGGACTGTAGATGGAAAAAGAAAAGAAGAAATTATATGAAATGATAGAAAAGCGAATAAATAAGAAAGGAAAATAAGAGAAAAAAATAAAGAAGGTACGATATGCAGGTAATGAGAGTGGAAAGAAGAAGGTAAAAAGAGAAAAGAAGAAAAATAAGGAGGGAAAAAATAAAAAAATGAAAAGAAGAATAGAGAAAAAGAAATCTAAGAAAGAGATGAAGGAAACAGAAATGAAAATGGAATGGTATGAAGAATGCATAAAAAGTGAAATACAAAAAAAAAGAATGAGAAAAGAAGAATAAATCATAGAGTAAAAAAAATATGTGTAAAAAAGAAAAAGAATTATTGATTGATTTTTTATGACTTATCAACACTTTGTTGATTATTTAAAACCGAAACAGGTTTTGCTTTCGATGTAAAGAGAATAAAGAAGAACACTCAAGGAAAAAGTGAAAAATGAAAAGGCAAAAAAATGAAAAAGTAAAATGACAAAATGTCAGAGGATAAAAAGAAAGAGAAATGAAGGAAATGTTGGAAGAAAAGAAGAAGTGAAAAATTAAAGGGAATAAAAGTAGTGAACGAGAAATAAAGGAAAAAAGGAATGAAAAAGTAAAAAAGAAAAGAAAGTAAAATAAATGCAGATGAGAACAAAAGTAAAAGTAATGAGAGCAATGAAGGAAAAATAAAAATATAATAAAGAAGAAAGAAAAAAGTAAGAGATAAAAAGAAAAATATATGAGGTGAAGTGAAAAAGAAAGGTGAGTAACAAAGGAGAAAAAAGAATCATTTGTTTTTTTATGGCTTATCAACCCCTTGCAGGTTATTTAATATCAGAAAATACTTTTAGATTGCAAGATAATTTAGTAATAAAAATCAGACTATTTAATCCATAGCTGGGGGAGAAGAGGTAGATTCATAACTTTTGCAAGAGAATTTGCATGTAAGTGTATATAACAAACGTGAATGGAATTAGAAATTTGCTCTCCAATTCCAAGCTGTTATTCATTACACCACCCACATACCCAAACTTACTGCACCTGATATTCCCAAGCGGTCACCCATCTAAGTACTTATCAGGCTCAATATGACTTAACTTTGCTGATTGTACAAGAACCAGTGTTTCAACCTAAAATGATCATAAGCTGAGAATAAAGAAGAAACAAAATAATGAAGGAATTAAAAAAAAAAAGAAATGAAACTAAACAAAAAAATGAAAGAGTGATATAATGAAATATACATACACCTGAGTTTCCCCTCACTGGAATATGATTGGCTGGTGTCCGTCATAAATACAGACAGACGTGTAGGTACGACAAAGTTTAAGTCTATGACGACACCCATTGAATTATGCCATTGGCTATCATATTGGTCTACACCTATTACCTGCGACTACGGCGAGTACCAGTCGATTACTGCTACCATGTACTACTTGGTTACAGTCATCAAAACCACTTGGCTATTTCGATCAAATATACACCTTTCCAGGACATATCCAAAGAGAAAAAGACAGAAAAGTATCCGATATGAAAGAGGGAAAGACAGAGATGAACTTTTAAATAAAGAGAAAAAGAAAATTGCTGTCTGTATGTACCACCATAATATTAGGGCGATGTTTAATCAGAGTGAAAAAAAATACTAATAGAAATAAAGAAAATAATTATTTCATCTCAGGTAAGGTTAGGGTTCTCATAATCTTCTGCATGAATTCTTTGAGGGTTACTTGTACAAATGATTGAACAAAGAAAAATAAATTCAGTTTGAGTCCATTTGATTTAAGCTTTGCTTTGGCTGTAATCCTTACCTGATGAGAGTTGAAAAAGAAATTAAAATTGGTCTTTGCACCAATGCAAATCATGACTATAAAGCACCAGTTCCCAACCATTTTTTGGTCATACACCACCTAAGCATCTTTAAAATTCTGAGGCTCACCTGGCTTGGGACATATAATTCTTATTATTCAAAAAGTGGACTCCTTTTCATATGGAGGAAGCCTAAAAGGCCATTAACTTACCTTAAGAACTTGAGACTTTATATATGCAATAGCATTATAATTTAAGTTCAGAATTTTGCAGTATTTATAAAAATATGTGTTACTAATATAAATATTTATATAAAATGAAATGGAAATACTTCCATACTGTCTAGGTTTCAAATATAAGGTCTCATGAGGTCATTAGGGAATTTTATCTAACGACTGGTTGAAACCTCGGTAGCATGGAAAGATAAAATGTTTCCATTTCATTTTAACCTAGTTTGCAAGTTCAATTTTCTGAACAGTGCATTGAGCAGTTTTTACATATCCTTTTCAAGCACAGCATTTTTCTGTCATATATATATATATATATATATATATATATATATAATTGCACATGTACATACATACATACATACATACACAAAAATATTTCTATGTATACATACTGTATATGCACTCTACACATTGACTTACTGGTATAATGGAATATGCATACACCTGTGTTCCCCCTCGGTGGAATATGATTGGCTGGTGTCTGTCACAAATACCGACGGACTTGTAGGTACAACAGAGTCAAAGAGTCTTATTCTGAGAGCTAAGTCTATAACGACACCCACTGGACTATGCCATTGATCTACATTTATTACCTGTGACTACGACACGTACCAGTTGATTACTGCTACCGTATTCTACTTGGTTATAGTAGCCAAAACCACTTAGCTACTTTGTTCAAATATATCCCTTTCCGAGACATATCACTTACATATACACACATTTATACTCACACTAACTAGAAAAATTCACTGTTAATAACATTCTTAAATTGTCCCATGTGAGGAATCACAGCTTTAAAGCCTATAATAATGTAGAAGCAAATGTAAACTCTCACAAAGATTACTAGGAAAGAGATTTTTGCATTTCTCCTTAACAATATTGTTCAAGAACCACTCAAGGTTGAGGGTGACACTCTTTATGAGGGAATGATTATGGTTAACCCTTGAAGTAGGACTCATTTTTCTGGGGGGAGTTTTGTTGCTTTTCTTTTCCATGTGTTATATTAGTGTAAGAAATTTCATACATTAATGCAACACATGGGAAAACAAAACAAAAAACAACAAAATTCCACAGAAGAATGAAGCTCAATTCATTGTTTATTTCTCATCTTGCTGATAAAGGACACAGGCATGTCCAAAAATTCTGACTTTAAAATCTTTCTCCTCATGCTACAGTTTCATCAAAAGTTCTACTAACATAAAAATAATATCGACAATATTTTTATCATTTTATTGTCTTTTTATTCCTTGAATTTCATTATAAAATCTCTCTCTCTCTCTCTATATCTATATATATATATATATAGAGAGAGAGAGAGAGAGAGAATAATGATATATAAATTTCAAAAGATGTATAATTAATTGGAAAAGTTTTGTGATGCATTTCATCCATTTGGACTGGGTTTGTTTATATTGTTGCAACTACACATGCACATGAATGAAAGATGTTGGTAGTTTCAAAATTTTTGAAAGAGTTTTTTTTTGTTTTTTTTTGCAATCTAGCCAAATTCATCTACATATTTTTTCTTTCTGTCATCTTTGTTATTAAATATCCCACTACCAAGAATTATGAAAGATTGTAAGAAACTAGATGAAATCATGATTAAAGCACTTTCTAGACATTTTCATCTTGGTCAAATTTTTGCTTTTAAATAGTGTAAATTTTAAATTTGTTATGTCAAAATTGTGGTCAGTTTCGTTACAATGAATAACCAATTCATTTTGTGTGTTGTCTTTTATAAAAATGTCTCTTTTGTGTTCAATGTAATCTTTTATTTCAACTTCTTGAAGTTTCTTCAATATATTCTTTCTAGCAATCCTTGCAATTGATAGGATAAATTCCTCTATCAAGTTAAAAACATTCAGGGAACCTTGTTGAAAAAATAAGGGAAACAAATATGACTGACAAACTCATGGCTAGTTTAGACATATAATCACTTTATATTAATGTCCTGGTTGAAAAATCTCTTAAAAAAACCTCTAACACAACCAAAGATATACCTCTCTCTACCAAAAGCTAAAATAATTAAAAAAAAGCAAAAACTGTTTTCACCAATGAATGCTATTTCACATTTAATGATAATTTTTACAAACAAAAATTTGGATTACCAATGGGATCACCTCTTAGTGGAGTGATGACATGTATTTTCTTGGAATTTCTCAAATCTGGTCCTTTCCAAAATATCTTACCTAAATAATCAAGTTATTTCTTATATATTGATGATGCTCTATTAATATATCCCCTGTGATACTGACTTACTAAATCTTGTAGATAAACTAAACAAATTTGAACAGACAATAGAATTTACATATGAAATGCAAGAAAACAATACTATAACTTTCCTAGACATCATGTTATCCCAAGTGAACAACAGTGTCCTTTGAAAATCAACTGATAAAGCTAATATTTTTTATTCCCATCATAACAACAAAGTACAATCCAAAATCAGCATTGGATTCTACATAGAGCACTCAGAATTTGAAGCCCTCAGTTTTTAAATGAAGAGGAGAAATATATTAAAAATACTTTTAAATCCATAAAAATTTCATATTCAATGTGAAACAAAAGGCTCATAAAATATTCCAAAATAAAAAAGCAGTCCCACCTGACAAACCCAACGAATCAAAAACATTATTCTGTCCACGAATTCTATCATCACAACTACAATCAAAAAAAAATGTTTGTGACATGGCTTCCCTCTGTCTTTTCTACAAATATTTTCATGGCAACTGTACTGACGAGCTTTTTTCCGTGGTGTGCGAACTATATGAGTTTAAGCGTGCTACTAGATTGATGTCTTGGTTCCACCCTTTAACTGTTGAATTAATTAAATGTAACTTCCACTTCTACCCCAACAGTTTCTTTTCTCGCACTTCCCACCTGTGAAACTCCCTTCTGTTTACTCACTTCATTGATAACTACAATCTTCTGGTTTCTTATTAACTTAAAAATTTAAATTCAGTATCAACTGCCATCTTCTGTCTTCTAGAAATCTGTTTATTTATTGTCCTTTCTCCTCACTAATGTCTTTTCATTCTCTTTCACTCACAGTAACCTCTTGTTTCTTGTTGGTATTATCACTTTGCTTGGGGTGAAATTAAAAAAAAAACAAAACATCCACTTGGAATCCTAATATTTGTTTTTTTTTTTTTTTTATCTTTGTGTTACATTTTTAATTTGTTTTCTAGGTTCATCCCCTTTCCATCATTTTAGGAATCATAAATTTTTTATATATTTTTGTAATTTAAAAAAAAAAAAAAAAAGAAGATATTAGGTTGATGCAAAAATAAATGACGTAACAATGTCGTTTTTTGACGTATTTTTTAACGTCAAAAACGACATTTTTACGTCATTATTTTTGCACCAACCTAATATTTTGGACTTTCATCAATTTTTATGTCATGGGGTGTTTACTAGGTCCCCTGTGAATATACAGTATTGTGGTATATGCAGATGGAGGAGTTCCTGTGGTGAATGAGTAAATTGTAATGAATAAATGGGTCATGAGTCAGATTAACTAGGACTAGTATAGCTAATGAAGACCAACCCCTCCCTTTTTCTCTCCTTCAGGCTTGTGTCACAATTTTGTATAATTACAAAATAAACCCCCGTATTCAGTTACGGACCACTTTCTTTTTGTCTGCCAACTGGATGCTAGTTGGGAACTTCCCTGCGAGGGTAAGTATCACATTTATAATTTTTTTTTTTTAAACAATTTCAAATAATACTCATTTAAATTTGCAAATACTAAACTTAGCATTTCCCTTATATTTTAACAAAATACAGAAAGAACAGATAATCAAAATCAAAAAAGACAGCTGAAATTCTTCAGATACATAATGCAGAAGGAAGGCTTGGAAATTTAAAACCTCATGGGGCAAGAGAGATAGGGGAAGGCAATGAGCTGGTGTGAATGACAGAATTGGGTCAGGGAGAAAAACTGCTTGATAGAAAGTCGTGGAGAGCCATGATCGTCTATATCCTGAAGGGATGTAGCATATAGAAGAAGAAACTTTAAATCCTTCTTCAGTGTTTATTCAAAATGTTTTTAAATTGGTTCTTTATAAGAATACTAACATTGTACCCATCTAAAATTTTTATGACTATGGGAAATTTTAATCAAAGAAGATATTAAGGCAAAGTGAAGTGCTAGAGTCAAAGAAGATCAAAAAACAAGATAATCCTGAGATAAATGATTCTATTTTTGATGGGTAGTACGTTAATAATCATATAAACTCTAGAGAACCAATAAAAAAATAAAAGCAGAGAACTCAAAATATTCAACAGAAAAACACCAAGGAAACACTCATAAATGGTCCCATCATTTTTTATGGGTACTATGCTAATAATCTTGTAAACTTGAACCAATAAAAAAAAAACAAAAAAAACAGACAAGTCAAAGTCCTTATTGGTTAAAAAAACAAACAAGCAAAAATAAAACTAAGTGCACAGTTAATCGAATAAAAGTTATGAAATGAAGCAGTAAAAATGATGAAAAAAGTTTAGAGGTTTTTTTTTTTCTTTTTCATGGAACAGTGATTCCAGGATTGAAGCAAAAATGTTGAATGCAAACAGTGGAACTGCATTAATGGTTGAAAGAATTATGGTGGATGCACATTGAATAAAAGACGCACATTGAATTCCTGTACAGCATAACGAAATGTATTCATCTAAAACCAACCATAATGTTCATTTAATCTTATTTAAAAGAATCAGTAGAATGAATATATATATATATATATATACACATACATACACACACAGAAATATATATTTTATTGCTTAAACATTATTTTTAGTGGATACCCATATTTGAGTAGACGCTCCATTTATTTATTAAACGGTATATTTATTTATTTGTGGCTACCAGCCTGAATATATGAGAAATGTTATTAAAAGAAAAGATGTACCCTCTAGCAGGATTTGAAACTGTGTCCCCCTAGCAGGAGAAACCATCATTAAATATAATGTGCTTTAGATCAACTTGGCCACAAAGAGTCTCACCAATCAAGCACAGTTGAATAGTGCCATTATCCACAAATTTCTTCAATGATTATGAACAGATTAATAAATAAAGAAAAAAATTACTTATATATATATATTGTGAAATGAGCACTGACAAAGAGTTAATCCAATAGCTCGGACTGTTAGCACCTCCCCAGGCAAATGAACAAATTTTTGTGTGTCTGAGGTAATGCTTGCTTCAATCCCAACCCTGCCTCTGATTGGCTGAAACAGTCTTATTTAGATTAAACCAACCTACAATTTGTTATGAAAAGGTCTCAGGTTCAATTCCTGATAAGCCACAAGTTAACATATATATATATATATATATATATATATATATATATATATATATATATATATATATATATGAATGATTAAATCTAAACAGCCAGATAAACCTACGTATTTCAGTTACGTGGATCATCAGGGAACACTGACAAGCCAGTGTTCCCTGACAATCCACATAGGTGAAACCTTGGTAGGTGTATCTGGCTCTTTAGGTTTAATTAGGTTTGCTCAACTTAGCATATTGAGCACTTATTTTACTTACTCATATCGGGGTTTTTTCTTTGGACTCTGAACTTGGATGCTAGACAGTTATCTTCGGCTGATGTACATATTCTCTGTTCTTTCTTTTTTTATACCTTTTTTTTCCCCCTTGGGTATTGGTCTGTTTATTTACATATCAAAGTACCCAGGGTTTTCGAACGAGTATGATTTATTTATATTTATGTACTATTATATATATATATATATATATCTATATATATATATATATATATATATATATATATATATATATATATGTGTGTGTGTGTGTATATGTTGTAAGCATGTAAGACACTTTAGGAAAATTTTACTTTGACATGTTTCACCTGTTTTCAGTTAAAATTTTTCCAAATTTTCTTACATATCAGTTGTTCTATTGGATTGTCAGACAATTTTACTCAGACACATACATACATACATGTATGTATGTATGGCACACCTATATATGGTAATGGTAAGGTTGAGGCACAGCAGAGTAATGGATAGCGCCTCAAATTGAAGAATTGGAGAGCCGAGTTTGAATTTAAGTCAAATCCATTACATTCACTTGCATGCTAATATCCTTGGGAAAGATATGAATCCTCTTCTTCTCCCCCCAGTTATAGGTAAATAGCAGGACAGACCAGGTTCTATAGCCTTGGATGGAAACTGGTCTACTGCAGAAAGAAATGGCAATCTACTGCAGGAAAAAATCTGCTTCATCAGTCATGTATCAAAAGATACATGATTGCCTAAGTGTGTATCACGCATGACACATAACTGACTGATATTCACTTACATGCAAATACTCTTTGGAGAGGTATGAATCCTCTTCTTCTCCCTCAGCTATGACTAAATAGCTGGACAGACTGGGTTCTATAGCCTTGGCTGGAAACTGGTCTACCAATGGCAACCTACTGCGGGACAAAAAACTGCCTAGTCAGTCATGTATCAAAAGATACATGATCGTCTAAAGTGTGTATCCCGCCTGGAACATAAGTGAGTGAATGTTGAGGTTACCTTAGAAGGAAACATCTGAAATTCATTGACCAAACATTTAGCCTTACAATCATGGGAAATTTTTCTTAAAAGAATTTCACTGTTATTGCTCTTTCTGGCATTGAAGAGGTTTCTATTGTATAGAAAGACGACTGACCTCATCTACACTAATTTTCAAACAGACTCATCCATTCACTGTGAGTAAAATGTCTGCTCATAGGAACAGTTGTCGTAAAGTGGATCAGGAGGTGTAGTGTAGAGTAAAACACATTGCCACACTGAACTACGGTATTCGCTATTACTGTATTATAAATCCAGGTCCCTCATGTAATTTAATCTTTTCCACACTAATCTTTTGTTCCAGATTTTTCCTTATAATATTATTTACCAAACACTGTGAACTTATGCAAGTATTAGAACAGTTTCCTTCCTAACTTTTGTTTAATATGGAAGGTCAACATCTAATTGTATCAATTTGGTAGGGTTTGTTTTATGGCATATCAACCTCAATGAGTTATTTTATGCCACATTTTTTTATTGCTAGTAATATCTTTTTTTCCAAAAATTCTATTTCTGATAATATTTTTCTTCAAAAATATATAGCTGGTAATATATATTTTTTTTTCAAAAATGCATTGCTGGTAATAATTTTTTCCTTAAAAATTTATTGTTGGTAATGATATTTTTTACAAAGTATTTCTGGTATTAAAACCTATTTTTACACTTTCATGGTTTTTGACCCCAGTTTCAACAATCCAAAAACTATTTGCCCATCGTTGGGACCCTAACAAGTGCTACCACCCCGAGTCAGGGTGGACCTGGGAACACCAGCAATCATAAGGTAGTTCCATGCTTTTCAAAAACTCCTGATCAGAGGCTTTGCTGTTGAATGCAGTTTATTGTCATACTCAGGACAGGATTGTAACAGTATTTTCTCTTCTAGTTATATGTGCTATCCATTTTAGTTATTTCTGCTGTTGGAAGTCTTCAAATGACAGAGTTTTTGCTATTTGGTAAATTATTTGTTCATTTGCTTGAAGCCATTTTTAATCATTGATCTCAGAAAAAGAATTATATATAACATAAATAGTTTATTTTAACAATTTTTTATTATCTTCATGTTGTCATTTTTAAAAATATTATATATATTTTAAATAATATTATATATATATATATATACATGACAGTTCCAAAGTTTGAATCCATCCACCAGAATTACCATGGAATGAACTTGACAAAAGAGTAAAAAAGAAAATGAAAAAGAGCTCTAAGATTCCTTGAAAAAAGAATGGAAACAATTATCAAACTTATACTTTGAGAAACTTTTGCAATGAATTCCAAAAATTCATGCTGCATTAATGAAGGCTAAAGGAAGATATTCTAGCAAAAGCAAAATTTAATCATTTTGTTTTTTCATAATAAAATTTCTTATAAAGATAATCATGTCTCACTTTTTTTAACCATGTATAATAATTTTCTCTCATTTAAAATACAAAACAACTACTTTTTGGGGCCAATTTAAAAAACTAACATGGATAACCTCAAACTTTTGAGTTGTAGTGTATCTTGAAGCATTCCATACATGACGCAAAAAGTAATTCATTGCATTATTTACCTACACATATCAGAAGCATTTACCTCAAAATTACATTACATATTGATTTCATCATTACAAATGAATAGAACAGAGGTATTAGCAAAATCATTTACATGAAATTATAATATTCAATATCCATTCATGAAAGAAGTTAATATCACCTGAGTAACGGTAAGGTTAGCCATTTCTATTTAAGAATACATTTGGCATTCCTTGACTAAGCAGCTATTACTCTTTCAGTTGACATTTATAAAGTCTTTCTTTGAAAACAAATTTTCAGGAAAATATGTTTCTCTAATCCAGATGTTATTGCTCTTGCCAGCATTGATGAGGGTTTCCTTCCTAACCTACGCCTAACTACTTTTTGAGCCAATTTAAAAAATTACCAGGAGGTGACCTCAAACTCTTGAACTGTAGTGTATATAAAGAAATATAGTTTTAACGTGTGCTATATTTCTGAGATAAAGTGTTCAATATCAGAGATAGAGTGTATGTAAATAAAAATATTTAAGTCAGCACTCAGTGGCGACAGACTATTTCATGCTAGACACGATTGTAGCCTGATGATTGCATCTAGCATGATACAGTCTGTTGCCTCTGAGTGTTGTGTATGTATATATATATATATATATATATATATATATATTAAATCTTTAAAAGTTTGAACACTTAATAGTTGAAAATCGACAACCCATTTTTATTTATTAAACAGTGTGTCTATAATGTCTATTAGCCAGTACACTAGAAAGAAAATGTCTCAAAGAAGAATCAAATTTTTTAAGATTCCAAGAATGTGCAGGCCAATAGGCATAATATACACTGCTTAATAAATCAAATGTGGCCTCTATGTCAAATACAATGTATCCACTATAATAATGTTTAAACTAATAAAAATGTCTGATTAAATATATATATATATATATATATATATATTTACGAATTCACATGTCCCTTAAGAAACTGTGTTCTTGATCAAACCAAATTCATAAATAATTACATAGGTTATATAACAAAATAACTAAACAGAAGACTCATGTTACATCTCTTTGACCATACCTCATTTAGGTTTCATTTAAATGCCTGTGTTGACTAACTCCATCTGCCACATACACTTTGACAATACAAATATAATAGTCACATCCACCATTAAAAAAAAAGCTAAAAATAATGAAAGTATTATTAATAAAAAAGAAAAACCTCAACTCAATAACATCAATTGTGAACATGGCCACAATGTGCGGACCGTGTTTGAAAAATAAAACATTCCTATAACTTAAGATATATACATAAAACAATCCATACATTCAGTTAAAAGTAAAATAAAATCATGCTTGTTAAAGACTAAAAGTATTGCCAAAAACGTTTGGACATGCAGAACATTCGGACAATTTCTACATAGTTTATGTCCAGAAAAGAAAAATTATAAGAGAAGAAAAATCAAATAAAAACTTCACTGCAGTACCTTGTCAATCATTTTTAATGAAACTTGAATAAAAGTGGAATTGCTGCCTATATATGTGTGTGTGTGTGTATATATATATATATATATATATATATATATATGGAATAAAAGGATTACATATCACTAATCAGATTTTTAGATCTCTTGATTTGCTATCACACATAAGACTCTTTAAAAAAATGCAGATAATTTCAATGTATTTTTCTTAAAGATATTCGTTTTTCATGAAAAATTTATTTGAATCTATTTGAGGTGAGGTATTAATGTGACTTTTTAGTTTGAGTCACATGTGTAGCAAACTAGACTGTTTTCATAAGCAAATAATTATCTCCCATAAAGAAACTGTATTTTAGCATAATTATATTTGCTGCTGTGTATTCTAACCTGACAAAGGAAGAAACAGATATAATCCTCAGCGCAAAAAAAATCTGTCCTCATTCATAATGGGGACCAATAGATAAAAAACAATAACAACCTGTTTGACATCACTATGGGATCATTAGACTCTGCTGAGTCTTCTGACCTTGTTGGTCTTTTAATACTGTACAACTTAACGGCACACCGTGAAATTGATATTAAGGACATCGGACTGTAAAGAGATGATGGGCTCATGGTGGTGAGGAGTTCTACTAGTTTAAAGATAGAAAAAATCAGAAAAATTATATTTAGTGAATTTAAAAATCTAAACTTAAAGATAACAGTCTCTCTAAATTTGAAAAGGGTAAACTTCCTCGACGTAACTCTAGATTTTGGCAACACATACCAACCTTATAGAAAAACCAAATGCTAACCTTTTATATATACAATCGAAGTCAAACCACCCTCCATCCATAATTAAACATATACCCTCATCAATAGAAAATAGAATTAGCATTAACTCCGCTAACAAAGAAATATTCCAACAACACAATGGCTTCTATAACACTGCCTAAAAAAATAGGGGTATTAAAAATGCTAACATTAACTATAGAGACAATTGCACTGGCCAAAAGAAAACGGAAAAGAAAAATCATTTGGTATACCCCTCTGTTCAACCAAATGGTTAGTATTAAACTAGGACAGAAATTCTTAGCTCAAATTGAGAAACACTTCCCCACCAAATAGTAGGCTTAGTAATATATTTAATAAGAACACCCTAAAATTGAGTTACAGCTGCACTGAAAATCTAGAAGGTATAATAAAAAAACACAATAATAAAATCTTGAACAAACCCCCATGCCTGAATACTATTAAAAAAAAAACCTGCATTTAAATCAGACAATAATAGTGAAAAATTATGTGATTGTAGAAACCCAGAAGACTGCCCATTAGAAAATAAATGCTGCATCAAATCTGTGGTATACCAATGTACTATATCATCCACTGAGAGTCCTAATATTAATATGATATACATTGGGTCCACGAAGAAAGATTTTAAAGCCAGATGGAGGCAGCATAAGTGCTCTTTCAACAATATAAATAAAAGAAATCAAACTTCCCTATCAAAATATTTTTGGCATCTGAAGGAAATAAATAGGACACCTAAAAGTAAAATGGAAAATTATAAACAGGACTAGAACTTGTAAAACTTGGGATGACCCATGCCCTTTGTGCCTCCATGAGAAACTGCACATTATTAAGTTTCTAAATAATAAAAAATCTATTAAACAATAGACATGAGTTAACGGTTTTTGCCGACATCATCAAATTTATGCATTGAATAATTAGCTAAAAACAAACATAAAACAATTTAATAAATTTTTATAATCCATAGCCCAAATAAATAGTTTAAATACCCAAAAAAAAAAAAAAAAAGATAACCCTTTATGAAGTCGTCAAAAAACAAATGTTACGGCAGTTTTTTTTTTTTATATGCACAAATCCCTTTTCAAAAAAAAATAAAAAAAAAAATAAATAAATCTCCATAGACACGTAAACCAGACTAGGCGAAAACATCTTCCGTTTCAAATTTAGACACCCCCACCTTACCCTGACTTGACATCTATGAAAGTAACTCTATACTGATACTTATTATTAACACCCAACACACCCCTACCTAATTTAAACAATTCGCCCTGGCTGTTACCATGGAAATTTTGATTTCAATTATGAATATACTATTAAAACACGTAAATTTCAGAAATAAGTTATTCCAAAAAAAAATTTCGCTTGAAGATGGAACAGAGCTTACTTTAATTCAATTTAATTCAAATAATTATATTGAAGTTTTCGGCTCTTGTTTTGAAACATGAGACCTCTTATGTCGCGAGTTGGAATCATATTTTTAAATAAATAATTATATTTATGCTCTATATTTATATCGAGCACTATTTTTAAAAATAATAACAAAAATACTAAGGAACTTTGGATTATTTACCTAACCAGTTCCTTCCTATTTTCTATATATTTTCACACATTATATATATATATAAAGGATTCAATATGATATAATGGATAATATAGATTGAGGAAAAGAGAGCTGAGTTTGAATTCCAGTTGAATATATTACATTCACTTACTTGCTAATACCATTGGGAAACATATATATCCTATATATATATGGGTAAAATAGCAGGACAGACTAGATTTTATAATTTGGGTGGCAACTGGTCTAGGAGAAGGATTTTTCTGAATTATAAAATGCTTTTATCATAATCAACAATAATGGTACATGGTGCACCAGGTTCTCTATTTGTTGCTTCAAAAAATTTGGTTGGTTCATAAACAAAGCCTTCACTCTATTATAATCAAATGTTTTGTATGTGTAGTTTTTATGTAATTTTATAGGAATTTAGTTTTTGAATATTCATTCATCGAAAAACGATGAGAGAGTCCATACATATATATATATGAACAAAAATTTTGTACCATATAATTTATATATGGCTTTGAAAATGATCAAATGCTTTCTTTTAAAGGAACCTTTTTTTTGGCTAACACTTTTTCAGAAAGATTTACTGGAACAACAATAATGAAAATGGCAAAAATTTTCTTTTTAGTAAATAATTTATTTTAGCCATGGATTGTTATTTAGTGTTTACCTTTTTCAATTTCACTATTTTGATTATTGCTGTTCTATCAAATCTTTCTGCAGAAGTGTTGGATGAAAAAAAGAATGTGTTCCATCATTTCAAAGCTGTACATACAGTGCCACACAAAAGTTTACAAATTTTTTTTTAGGTATTTCTAACACAGATGGAAATCTTTAAAAACTTTACTTTTCAACTGTGTAACCCGAATATACAAGTGAATTTTTTTCTCTAGTCCCAAATTAGAGCTTTTAAATTTAATTGTATATAAATTAGACCAAACCCGGATAAAAAGAGAGATTTTCTCTGGTCCCAAATTATAAGCCTGTGTAAATGTATATAAAATAGACCAAACCCGGATATAAGAAACTTTTTCTCCGGTTTTGACAATAAAAAATATAAAATGGTTAAATTGTTAATAAGATATGTTTACACTGATTTTAGTCAAAAACAGTTAAATTTTAAAAAATAATCAATAAAAATATCCCACAAAGAAAAACCAATATTTAATTATGCAAAAGTTTACAATACATTTATTTAATCATCTATTACTATTTTGTAGCGTTACCATTATTAGTAATTAGAGCTTGTAGGCATTTAGTTCCCTAAGAATTTCTTGCATGTTTCTTGGCTAATATTTTTCCATTCTTCATGACAAAATTCTTTTAGTTCATGCAGGTTTTGCAGATTCCTTCTTTGAATTCCCAGTTTAGATTCTTGCCATAAATTTTCAATTGGATTGAGATCTGGAGATTGACTTGGCCATTTTAAAACGTCTATTTGAACTTAACTATGACTTTTTAAGCTTTGCAGTATTTTTTAGGATTGTTGTCTTGTTGAAACATTATTTTTGGTTTCAACCAAGCAAATAAAAACTCTGACTTAAATTTATCTCCAAAATATCCCTATAATATTCAATTCATAGAGGTCCTATTATTTCAATGTTCCTTTATTACCTTGAGTTTTTAATTTTTTCCTTCCACATACAACTAAAACAAGTTTTATAGATATTTTAAACCAAATATCAGGCAAAAGGGCAAACATAAACTAGAGTTAAAACAGAAAAAAAAAACATGTATCCAATACTTATGCATGTCAATTGTGTATGTGTGTATATATATATATATATATATATATATATATATATATATATTATATATATATATTATTATTTTTTAAAACTTATTTTTACTGTTTACATGTTTGAGTTACTAATCCCGTTTCTTTTATTTTCTTAAACAGTAAAATCAATAACAACTTGAGATGTCATACTAAAAGGAAAAATTGTGTCTCTAAAAGGAATTGATTCAAAATTTTTTTTTCTATCAGATTTTTTTCCCCAGCAGTTTTTTTTTTTTTTTTTTAAATCTAGAATGTTTTGTCACAGAGACCAGCCAATAAAGCAAAATTGTTTTTCAAAAAAAAAAAAAAAAAAGAAATTTAAACATCCTTGATTTATAAAAAAGTGGTTTTCTTGATGGGAAAAATCAACTGGGAAAAGTATTTATAAAAATTCCAGGGATAGTATATATATATATATATATATATATATATATAAAAGAGTGGACATTGAATGGTAGAAAAAAATCTGTTTTAATGATTGAATGGAATCTTCAGACCATGTATGTTATATATAGGTCTGCTCTACAGTTGTATTGAGAAATTTTTTTGTTAGTTGTTACTGTATCGGGGTTTTTTCTTTGGGCTTCAGATCTGCATCTGATTTTGTTTTTTTTTCGGCAAAAGTTCATGTTTGTAGCTCTTTTCTTTTTTTTAAAACATTTTTTTTTCCTCGAGATTGATTTGATTAGCAACGGAAAAAATTCGAAGATTTTTTTAAAACGAGTCTAGTTATCTATATTTATATATATATATATATATATATATATATTTTATATATAAAACCTATTTTATAGTTTTTTATACTTTGTTCTACTTAGTATATTAAGCACTTTTACATTTTTTCTTACATTTACTTATTTGTATATTTTTCTTTTGATGAGGCAATTTAAATATGGATGTTGTGAATTTTTTTAAATCATCAAGGATTTTTTAGTCTTTTTTTCGTTGAATTTTTTCCCCATTACTATATAATTTATTCAAGCATATTTGCAAATTTTATATTCAAATCATTTTTTCAAACTAACAGGTATAGGTATTAAATTATACATAGAGAGAGAGAGTGTGTTTATATGTATGTGTAAAGAATTATATATATATATATATATATATATGTATATATAAAATACATATGTGTGTGTGTTTTTCAATACCATAAATTTTGATTATTTTTGAAGATCAGAAAAAGCATTTAAATTTCCTCCAACATACTCTGTGTTAACGAAACAAATTGTTTGACAAGTATGTGAATGGATATTCAAACAGGAACAAAAAAAATGATCAATGGACGTCCTGATGGGATTAAAAAAAAAAAGAAATGCTTCAGATGGTGAAAGAATTATAAGAGAATGTTTTTATAATTCTACTCAATTTTTCTTCCCTCCTACACATCAGTTATTATTTGGCATATAAAAGAGTCGGATAAGACAGAGAACAATTGCCTGCAATGGATTCATAAAATCTCCAACAATATTAGTGTAATTCAAATATAAGAAACCTCAGCTAGATATTGAACTTGTTTTGCAGATTTCATTTGTCATAGCAATAACCATTATTTCAAATGCTATTGCTGGAATGATTGCTTAAAAGCAGGATATGAAAGAGCTATGGCAAATCAAAAATAAAAATTCTTTGTGCTTCAGTATTTTTTTATTTAATTTTTTTTTTTTTTTCTTTGGGAAGACAAAGTGATCTCTTCAATTTTGGGAAATGTTTTTAAGGGAAGTGTTGTTTTACTGAATTTTCAAAAAGCAGATGTCCCATATTAAATGAATCTTCCAATTTTGAAATTTTAGTCAATGTTATGTACATATGATGGCAAAAATTCACAAAAATTCTAACTGGCCACAGGAGCTTGATTTATAAATTTCTTTCAAAAATGGTAAAAAGATTTAAAAAACGAAAAAGAAAATTTCAAGAGAGCATATAAAAATGACAATATTTAGCATTGTTATTTATGAAAATTAAAACACCGGAATATTTTATTATACACATACCCCCACCACCAAAAAATAAAAAGACAGTAAATTTGAAAACAATTAAAAAATTAGTTCTGGTGTTGAAAAATATTTTTCAATATAAAAAATTTAATGCAAATATAGAATACAATGTTTATTCACTCTTGCACATACAAAACACACATATTAAATATATATATATATATATATATATATATATTTTTATTTGACAATGAAAATAAAAACAGACTGTCGAAATTCTAAAACTTCAATGTTCAATCAAATTTAACACATATATATATATATATAAGCAATTTTAAATGGATATAAATCTATAGAATTAAGAAATTTTGAAAAAATATAAAAATTGAATTTAAATGTAGTTAAAAAAAAAAAAAAAAAAAAATTTTTTTAACTTTTTTAAATTTTTTTTCATTTTAACTACATTTAATGGATTTTGTTTGTTTTTTCAAAATTTAAAATATATATATATATATATATATATATATATATATATATATATACCACGTGGATTGATAAAAATTTAAAAAAATCAATCAACACTATTTCCTTACCTTCTTCACTTCCTATTACCCCCTCTTATGTTCATATCATGTACCACATTAAGTTACCCTCTACCTTGAGTGGCTCTTGCTTGATACTACACTAATTACAGATAAAGGGCTGGGAATAGTAAGCTTTCATCCTAGTCATATGAAACCCACTTGGCTTCTACCTCCCATCTCCTTTTACCAAACACTATCTACTTTCTCTTAGTTGCTGCTTTGAGATTAATTCCAAGTTTAACAATTAAAATTTGGGAATTTCTGTGGATTTCACTTGTTCCTATTGTAGGTATACTGTTTCAAAAGTTATGTTGCCATTTATCTTCTTTAAGACTGATAAATAGGAATTTTGAAAACTACATCAATATTTTCGATCCTCTAATAAAATTTTAATAATGATGATCATTAATTATATATATATATACATATATATATATATATTTAGAAAGTGAGAGAGAGAATAAGTCAAATCATTATTTTGTATGTATCACTGAAAGCAAAGCAAGAGGAGAAAAGATAAAAAGTCCAAGATGAAGAAAAAGAAATAGGAAAGAACGTGATGACAAAGAAAGAACAACAACGAGAGAAGAAAAGAATAATGACGAGTGAGAAAAAGGAAGAAAAAAGGAAAGAAGAATAAAACAAAGAAGAGAGCAAAAACAAAGCAACAAAAAATCAGGGAAAAATACAAGATGAATGTGAAAGAAGAAGAAAAAGAAAGCAAGAAGACGAAAAATAGAAAAATGAAAGAAGAAGAACAACAACAACAAAAGAAGAAAGAAAGAAGGTAGGAAAAAGAAAGAAAGAAGGTAGGAAAAAGAAAGAAAGAAGGTAGGAAAATAAGAAAAAGAAGAAAAAAGAAAAGCACAAGAAAAGGAAAAAGCAAAAATGACAACCAATAAAAACAAAATGAAGAAAACAGAAAAGAAGATGAAAATAAAGAAAGAAAGAAGCAAACAAAGATGAAAAAAGAAAAGGGATAAGATCATTGGGAAAGAAGTAGAAAAAAAAAAGAAAGAAAGCAAGAAGAAGAATGAGTAAAAAGTGAATAATAACAAGAAAGAAAAAGGAAAAAAAGAAAAGGAAAAAAGAAAAGGGAAAAGAAAAACGGAAAGAAAGAAAAACGGAAAAAAAAAAAAGGAAAAAAGAAAAGGGAAAGAAAGAAAAGGAAAGAAAGAAAAGGAAAAAAAGAAAAAGAAAAAAGAAAAGGAAAAAAAAAAGGAAAAAAAAAAAAAAAAGAAAAAGAAAAGAAAAAAAAGAAAAGGAAAAAAAAGTCCTAAAAGAAAAAAAAAGAAAAGAAAAAGGAAAGAAAAAAGGAAAAAAAGAAAAGGAAAAAAGAAAAAGGAAAAAAAAGAAAAGGAAAAAAAAAAAAAAAAAAGAAAAAGGAAAAAAAGAAAAAAGAAAAAAGCAAAAGGAAAAAAAGAAAAAGGTGATTGACATAAAAGAAAAAGAAGAAAAGATATACAGGAAAGAATAAGAATAAGAAGAAAAGCAAAGATGAACAAAAAAAGAATATATTAATAGTTTTTCTCACACTTTACTAATATATCATGAAGTTGTTAGAATTGCAATCACAAATTATACACCTTCAGACTGTTTCTACTCAAACTTTCTCCTTCAGAAGCTTTGATATGTTCTTAGGTATTTTTTAAAAATTACTATGTTAATTTAGTTTTTGACAAATTATTTTGATAATCAGACAATTCAAAACACTATTATTCATATGCTTCACTGAAAGTAAACTTATAATTTCTGAAACATTTTATCAAATTCCACACATACAAAACACAATACGTATTTCTATTCATATATTTTTCATATGTATGTAATTTCTCATTAAGCAAAAATGAACGTTAGACATTATCATCATAATCAATCCCATGACTGGTTGTAGAGACAAAAAATAGCCGAGTACCTGAATCATTCTCTCCAAATTTCTGGATTGAAAGCCAGAGAAGTAGTCATGTGCTGAATGTCTCGGGGAAATAGGCCTGGCAGATACCATCCCTCTCTAGGTCAAACCACAGTAAACAGCCTCCATCTTGAAGCCTTACCTTGGTCAGAGAAACATGGCCATTCATCAAGGTAATCCATCCTTCAGGCAGTTGACTTCATTTTCACAAGTCTTCCATCTAGTGATGTCATGTCATCATCACACATGAATAGCTATGAAGCACAGTGTAAGATAGCCATGACCCTACAAGAAGGATCATCCGCCCTTTGACAGATCATGTTTTGTTCCTGCTAATTGTCTAACTCCCCTCCTCACCAGAAATGTCTAGTGGAGGGACCAGTGGAGTTAGTGATGATCCAGCCATGTGGCAAGTAGTACTGGTTTATTTATTACCAGTAGCACTCATATAGTCACCTGACATAATAAGGCATGAAACTACAAAATTACACTACAAGAGATACTATGATTTATTAGAAAATGTGGATGGTAATGTTATTGGTAATATTAGCCATTTCCTTATAATGAAACATTTGTTTTTATTGACCGAGCAGCCAGTGCTATACATTAGCCATTTTCTTTATATGGAAACATTCAACATTCATTGACCAAGCCAGCAAATGCTACTTTCAGTTGAAATTTATAAAATAACCTAGCTTCTTTGTGTTTTTTTTACAAATATTTTCATGGCAATTGTTTTGATGAACTTTCTTCTATGGCATCTAGACTTTAGGAACTTATCTGCAGTCCTAGATTGGATCAATGGAATAATGGATAGTGGCTTGGATTGAGGAATCGGAGAGCCATGTTCAAATTCCACTCAATTCCATTGCATTCACTTACGTGCTAATGCCCTTGGGAAAGGTGTGAATCCTCTTCTTCTCTCCCCCAGCTATGTGTGAATAGCAGGGCAGACTGGGTTCCATAGCCTTGGATGTCAAATGGTCTACCACAGAAGGAAATGGCAACCTACTGCGGGGTGGAGGGGGGGGTCTGCCTGTCCTAGATTGGTGGCAAGTTTTTATCAATTTACAGGAGGAGATGTTGTTGTTATATGTTAACAGTTTCTTCTTTGCACTCTTCCAACTTTTTTATTTCCCAGTCAACTTTGATCTTCAAAAATTTAAATTCAGTGTCAATCCTTATGTTCTTATTCTGTTACAGTCTTCCCTCCTTAATAGCAGTTTTTCTCATATTCTCTAATGCTCAGTAACTTCTTTGCATCATAGTGGCTTTATTGTCTTGTTTGGTGTCAAATGATTAAAAAAAAATCTTTCTATTAAAACAATATTTTAAATAGTGTTTAATGTTTTCATTGTAAATTCTTTAAGAACAAAATCAAAATACAGTTCCATATGTTCAGGTTTTATTACAATTGTAACCATCACTTTTTAAAACAAATCGACATTGCCAAGGAGTGAAAGAAGTTAAAATAATAGTGCTGTCGATTAGAAAACTGTCCTTTGACACTTCATTTTTTGCAGGCATGAAGATCCGATATTGCCCACATTTTTGTTGCATTCATTATTATATAGGGGGACTGTTATCATGTAACAATTCAGTAATCTTTTATTTGTTTCTAATGAAATTTTTCTGTTTTTTAATACTTTGCTTAGCTTTTGGAAAGGCATCTTTTGCTATCCTAACATGCCTTCAGATTTCAGTATTGTTCTTTTTATCTTCTGTTAAAACACTTCCCATAGATTTAAATTTTTGTACTTGTTTGATTTTGGTATCTCCTAATGTCCACTTTATATTTACATAAGCTCTGTCTCTGATATTGAGCACTTTAACCCATAAATATAGCATACCTTAAAACTATCAATATACTCTTCTTCCTTGTCAATGCACTTAATTCAGATGTGAAAATTAATCATACAGATCTAACATTATACAGAGAAAATTTCCGATCAAAAGTATGTATCAGATTACAGATTTACTGACCCACTCCCTCAATGATATATATGAATGTATATGTGTGTATGTGTGCATTTACTATACATAGACACAATCATGAAAGTATTTATATGCATTAAAGCACAACACTTACTCAAATGCCCACACATATGTACACATCTGCATATATCCTCACACACCCATAGTGAAATCACAATGTACTCCTTTTCCTATGTGTTGGCAATTCATGCATTGATCTGATTGTAAACGATGATGAATGACTTTGTCCATCAAATTTGAAAAGTAAGATTTTTAGTTATGGCTTTGTAGCAAGACAAATACAAGTGCCAATGGCAATCAGAGGCAGGAATTAGATGGGGAAGAATGTTGTATAGATTCTTTGGGTTTGTGTTGGAGAGGAAACACAAAGAATTGAATAATATTTGTATTTTGCTAAATAAGAGAAATAATTATTGGGAATATTGTAATTATTATTTTGTGCAAAAAGAACAGGAGGAAAAAACATGGAGAAAATAAATGAGTAAGTTAAAAGATGAAAGATAATGAAGAAGAAAGCCATTGGATGTAGGAAAGAAGAAGAAAGAAAAAAGAAGAGAAAAGAAAAAAGAAGAAAAAAAAAAAGAAAGAAAAAAAAGAGAAAAATTTTCTAGAAAGAAAAAACAAAGAAAGAAAATTATATTTTAAAAAAGAAAAGAAAGAAAAGAAATTTAAAATCAAAAAAGAAGAAAGAAAAAGAAGAGAAAGAAAAAAGAAAAAGAAAAGAAAAAGAAAAGAAGAAGAAAAGAAAAAAGAAGAAAAGAAATGAAGAATAAAAGAAAAAAGAAAGTCAATGGTTGGTGCATAAGAAATATCAGAAAAAAGAAAAATTAATAATAAAAACAAAGACATTGGCTGACTCAATTACCAGAATCCAAGACACTGTTGGAAAAAGGCGATGTGATGTAAAAGAAAGCACAAAAAAGAAGAAACTGGGCTTGTTAACTACTTTTGCAAAATAGTCTCAAAGACCATTACAACTCAATTAGCTCTCGAACCTTGCACTGGGAGAAATCTAACATAAAAAAGTGAGTTTGATCCTCACATGGACTTGAAGTGAAGCTAACTAAAAGCCATTTAGAGCTAACTTTGTAGCAATATTTTGCAAGTTTATCTTGCTACTTATTGCTTCTCTAGTGAATTTCTTCCTCACTGGGCATTCCATATTTGGAATTTACCATATCAACTCTTTCTTCACAGAGGCTGTGTACTTCTTTGTAGATAATGGTAAAATTTCTTGTTTTACATACATACATACATACATATAGATAGATAGATATATGAGGGGTAATGGTGAGATTGTGTTCTATAATACAGGACTACTCATGGTGCAAATAATGGCCAAAACAAGAGGCTAATATCAAAATGCTTGAATTTCAGAAATTTTGCAAAAAATTAAATGTGAAACAACATTTCTAAAAGACATTTCATTAATTAATTAGTATAAAATATTAACTTTGCTTCTATTTTATGTTTTTAATAGACTAAACAAAAATTGGACATCTTTTTAAATAGCTTTTAGAAATAAAAAAAAAAAATGACTTACAAAAAATTAAATTTTATTATGAATATATTTGGTGTTTATTTTTTATGAATAAAAATATAGAGAAAAATATTAAAATATTAAATTAATCTTCACTGGATATATTAAAAAACATAAAATTATAAATCCAAAGAAGAACCTGAAATAATATAGCCCTGACCTGACATTTCAGGTTCAGTTACTTTCTACCATCTTAAAGTAGCTTCCCTGTACCTTTTCTATAAATCCTTTCATGTTAAATGATCTGAGGAACATACCACTTTGGTACCTTGACTTTACAAATTCAAAAGCAGAACTAGATTGGCAACTAGGTCTCATCATTTTACAGTTGAAATGGCTAGATGTAGCCCTAAGCTCTATGCTAACAGTTTCTTTAATCACTTCATGATTGTAGAACTCTTTTCCAGTTTCATGCTTTCCCGCCAACTTTGATCTTCAAAAATTTTAAATGCAATGTCAATCATTATTTTCTCCTCTAGACAGAGTTTACAGTTTTTGGATTTATTATTGTAGGCTGATGCTGTTTAAATTATTTTTAACTTCTGGCTTCTGGAGCTCTCTTCTGGCCTCTTGCTTTCCAGTCAATTTTGATCTTTTAAAAATTTAAATGTAAATGTCAATTGTTATCTTCTGTCTTCTTAATTCCCATTCTTTTATTGTTCTCTCTCCTTAATAACGTTTTCTTTTCTCATATTCGTTCGTACTCAGTAACCACTTGCATCTTAGTGGCTTTATTGCCTTGTTTGGAGTGAAATGGTTAAAAACAATAAATTTATATGACAAATAATTGCATTTTTAAATAAAAGTGTAAAAATGAAAGGAAACAAAATATTTTTAACTTAATAAATTACAGAACGTATTATTCAAATCTTGATAGAGTGCAGGTTCACCAAAAACACCGGAACAAGGGATGCTATATTTATGCTCAGAATCTTATGAAAAAGAACAAATGCAGGAGGAGGTGTACTGGTGTTTTATAGATAATACAAAAGCATTTGAATCATTTGTTATCACAAAGAACTATTGAAACTGCTGGATAACTTTAACATATTTAAGAAGGATATTAGAATAATCTAGAACCTCTAATGACAGCAAACTGCCTGCATACAGAAAGAAAATGAGTTCAGTAAATATATTTTTCAATTATGTCTTTTGTCTTTGTGTTTTCATAATTAACAAGATTTATTCAACCTATACAGTAAAGTTATTCTGAGAGAATTACATATCCTACCAGGATTCATTATTGACAGTAACAATCTTAACAGCGTAAGATATGCAGATAACACAATCGTGACAGCAGACATAGAAAGGAAACTACAAAAACTCCTACAGAAGATAATGAAGGAAAATAAAGGATTAAACATCATTTGCAAGAAAATAGAATGCATGGTTGTTAGCAAGAGGATGTACCCAACATGTAAATTGGAGATAACAAAATCAAATAAATACAATTTAAATATTTGGGGAGCATTTTAACAGAAGATAGGAAGTGAGACACCAAAATCTGAAAGGACATTGGGATAGCAAAAGATGACTTCTAAAAGCTAAGCAAAGTATTAAGAAACAGAAAAATTTTATTAGAAACAAAGAAGAGAGTATTGAACTGCTTTGTAACATTGGTCCTCCTCCATGGCAGTGAATGCTGGACAATCTGCTCTTAGATGAAGAAGAGACATGAAGCAAAAGAAATGTGGTTCTACAGAAGGATGCTAAAAATACCATGGATCAAACATGTGATCAAATGAAAATTTTCTAGAGAAAAATGGAAAAAAAAAAGGAAATTATACTTGAATCATAAAGAGATAATTGAATTTTTATGGCATATAATGAGGATTAGGACTTGAAAATTTGATACTACAGGATGAACTTGAAGGTTTTGACAGAGGGTATCAATACATAACCCTAATATAATAAATAAGGAATGGATAGCAAAGCAGGGTTTGGGAAAA
Organism: Acanthosepion pharaonis; assembly: GCA_903632075.3. Classification (NCBI taxonomy): domain Eukaryota; kingdom Metazoa; phylum Mollusca; class Cephalopoda; order Sepiida; family Sepiidae; genus Acanthosepion; species Acanthosepion pharaonis. The sequence goes on from CAHIKZ030002581.1 coordinate 164,595, forward strand.
ATGGCAAAAAGACAGGAAGTTGTGGAGAGCAATGATCATCCACGTCCTGAAGGGACACACTGTATAGATGAAGAGAAGAAAATTACTATTTAGTTATAACATACAGATTTCTCTGTTTTTTTTAGATATGTTTAAAACATGAACAGTTTGGAATAAGATCAGTCTATTTCAAATAGATTAAATAAAAAGAATTTATAAATTCTCTGTATATTACTCAGATCAAAATACATTTTTCGAGGAAATTGGAGATTGCAATGGCTGAAATGTTATTTATAAAAACAACAAAGATTTTCCTTTAGTTCTAATATAGTGTAAAGAATATTTTTTAGATTTTCAAATTTTTTTTTAATTTTCTATGTGAAAAGTCAAATTCTTTTTACAGTATAAGAACTTTTGGAAAAAAATTCAACATACCTTTTTACCTGTTAGAAACATAAGTACAGATTATACCAAGAAACAAAGGTTTATCATTAGCATATTTGCTTTTGTGAATAAAATCTTCATAGATAATATTAAATTAACTTTAAAAATTAAAATTAAATTATAAAAAAGTTAAATAAACTTCCAAAAAATTTTTTATAAATGAAAATTTATTTGATAAAATATAATTACAAAATATAATTCCATTAAAATTTTATTGATTTATAAAAATATATATATATATATATATATATATATATAGAAAAGTTGAAAAAAAAAAAAATAATAATGTTTTTTTTTATGAAAGTATTTATTTATTTTATATATATTTGATATTTAGATTGACCTCAATCTTTCTTCAGAAATAACTGTTTATTTACAATAGCATATCATGATTGTGGACATCATGTGATATTCAAACGCCACTGGGCTTGAATATTCTTAACGTAAATCTAACTGTATTAATATTTTAGATGTTGAAAAAAAAAAAAAAATTTAAAAAAAAAATTTTTTTAACTATATCTAAAAAAAAATGTTTAACTATTGAAATATTTATAAAGATTTAAAATACCCAAGTCTTTATTTAACCCTAGTTTATGTGTATTTAATTTTAAAATCCAATATGTTTTTTTTTTTTTGTTTATGTGGAACTGAAATCAGAATCTATCAAACATTTGCAGTTTTATATCTCACATTTATCAATATAGATTCCACCATAAGTACCTTGAATTGATTTCTTATGATTTGATTTCTCTTTCTCTAAAATATATATATATATATATATATATATATAAACTACTTTCCTTTATTATAGGCCAATTTTATTGATCCCCTGTCCTTTTATTTTTCTTTTACTTTTTTTTTATTTAGCTTTCATATTTGTATTGAAACATCATGGGAATTCATTCATTTTAGTAAATGTATTTACATTGATAAATCCAGGGAAAAATTTCTTTCCCATGGACGAAATGGTCATCTGTATGAGGCAAATTGTTTGGATATCATTAATTGTAATTAACTTATTTTGCTCTATAATAAAAATTATATTAAGCTCTCTTTTTGTGGATAAGTTTTAATATTTTATATTAATAGGATCTACTTGGTTTAAGAGAATCAACAGATGTTTTTAGATATATATATATATATATATATAAAAAAAAAAAAAAAAAAAGTCTTAGTTCATAACTAGAGATATATAATAGTTGTCAGAAAAGATATATATTGAATCTATAATTAACAAGTAATTTAAAAATAAACCAAAAACTTGATAAGTCTGTATATTATGAATTATACAATACTCAGAAATTTCCAATAATGACAGAAACACACACATATATATGTGCATGTGTGTGTGTAAAAAAAATAACTAGTTCTAAATTTAAACCTTGTGATGTTTCTAATGAAATTCTAGTATGTTAAGAATTTCATATTTGTAATTAGAAGCTTAGAACAAGTGTCCATTCACTCAGAGTATAAATATGAGATCTAATAATACATTTATCAAACATCTGGTCTTGATGAGTTTAGATGTAAAATTCTTGAGTTGCCTAACCAAGTATATCACTTGAACTTTTGCGTGGTTTACATATTTATTTTTGGTAAAGGATGTTTTGCACGCATTGTTAAAAATTTCCAGAACCATAGTTATAATATATCAGCTATGTATATTTTTCCTCATTATCTGTTATATTTACAATAGATTGGTATATTCCCATTTAAATAACATTACATAACTCCCGAAGAACTAAATGATAACATACACTTAACACAAACACATCCTCTTCCCAGGAACCAATAAAACTGTCAAAATGACCAAGGGAATTCAGAGTCGCATGAATTTATCTATTATTATCTCTTAAAAACAGCTTAAAAAGAGGCCGTTTGACCAACAGAAGGATTGATCAAAATTGATAATAATAAACAAATGAAAACTACAGATAAAGTCCATTTTCTTCAGAAAGTCATTCATTCCTGAAGTTCACTGCTACTAACAAGCAGGAATTTTTTTTCATCCTGATGATGACCATGCTGGCTAAAATTAGTCAAGAAACCTAATGTAAATAATAAAACAAAAAAACATTAATATACAACCCAGTGTGTTTGAAAATCTTAGTTTTTAATATTTTTTATTGTTCATTATATATATAATACTAGCAGCATAGAAAAATGTTGCCCGTGCTTGATTCAAAAATCGTACGACTCATACAACAATCGCTATCACTTGACTTAAAATATTAATGACCTTCCTTGCCTTTAAAGGAGTGCCCTTTGCCGTACTAATGTTGCTATATGCCTTACTTCTTGCCTATCTCACACTGCGAATTTTTTCTATGCTCGATACTAAACATTAAATCCGTTATGAAAAAAGAACTAAACAAAATGAACACAAAATGATCAGCTTTAAAAAAGGACTCGTAACTGGAGAAACCGAATGAAAAAAGAATATTAACAACAAATACTTTTTCACACCCAACCCAGTTCTGCAGAATCAGAATCAATGTTGAGTTTGAGCAAGTGAATGAGCCAATTGGAGTAAAGTTCCATGCAGATTTAAATTTTTCCCACTTGTGACGAATGCAGATATCGATTTTTTTTGCATGCTAGTTAACATTCATGTCAGTTGGCTGTTGGCTCTCATGCTGGCCAGTAGAATCTTCCTGTCTATTCGTGGCAGCCAGCTATTGGCTCTCACTCTGGCAGTAGAAAAGGCCGCAAAAATTAAAATGAAAACTGCATGAAAAAAAGCATTAAAAAATTGATTATACACACATCATGCCTTATATATATATATATATATATATATATATATATATACATGCCAAATGAGAGAAAGAACAGACAGTAAAATTCCACTGTTCATAGCATTTAATTTTTAAGAAAGTGCTCAATACAAAGTAGAGCAATATATTATTATTATTATTTTTAATTATAAGAAATTATAAAAAAAAATATTTTGAAATAAATACACAAAAGATTTCATTTTTCAATATTTTGATTGTAAAAAATAAAATTTTTCAGGCATTTGGAAGGTAATTGGTAAATTAAATGATTTTAAGAAAATTTAAAAAAAAAACGTTTATGTCTTAAATTGAAAGATAAAGCAGGTTAGGTGGTAAAACTAATATGGTCAAATTAAAAAATAGACTTGTGATTCACCTTCTGAGATTACTTTTCTATTTAGTGCAGATCTGACATTTAATTAGTTAATCATGACATACCCACAAGTCTATTTTTTAATTCTGACCTTATTAGATAAAATAAGTTCCCCCCACCCCACATTATCTTTCAGAAAAGAGGTAACACTTTGTTTTTAAATATTCTTAAAAATCATTTAATCACCAGTTACTTACAATCACCTGAAGTAAAAGCAATGTATTAATACATGAAATTTTGTGTAGCGATTTCAACATTATTTCAGATAATAAAATCATTATTTTCACATTATTATATATATATATATATATATATATTTTTAAAGAAAAACAGACCACTTTAAGGTTCCATTATAATAATTTATTTCACCAGAGCCCTTTTAAAGGATGCCGGATCATCAGATAATTACTTCAAAAAAGCTTTTTTGAAGTGCCAAAATTGTTGATCCGGCATATTTGTTATTGTATCCGAAATTTAAAATCAAACTCAAAGCGTTGCTAAACGCATTCAAAAACCAATAACTCATTTTCAATAGCATTTTGGATACAATAACACATATATTTTCGATGTCCTCTTATTACTAAGAGAAAAAAACAAGAACAACATCTATTATATACCTGAAGATGTCTGTAGGAACAGACGAAAGTTTGTAGTAAAAATAACAACTAATACGGCAGAAATTTATATAAACAAGGATCAAATCATTCATAACGGATCTGGAGGTTTTTGTGTACTATTTGAATTGTTTGTGATGATGGATGTCTCGCCATTTAAATCATTAACCTTTGCATTAGTTTTGTGTGAATAATTCATATATATATATATATATATATATATATATATCTAGGGAACTCAGTTTTGAATCCCAACATTGGCAAATATTTTTCTGACAAGTTCTTAAATATTCAGTCTGGTAGATGGAAATAAATATACTGTTTAATAAATAAATAAAATACAGAACAACTAATCAAATATGAGAAAAGAATGTTTAAACAAATAAATTAAAAATATTTTTGTGCGTAAAAACAAAATTTTTAGTGACAAGAAAAAATTGTTCTAAAAATAATTTTTATTTAATATATATATATATATATGTGTGTGTGTGTGTGTGTGTGTATATATATATATATATATATATAGTGAGGAAAGCAAGATTAATACAACTTTGAAAACTGTTATTTTACATAAATAGGATACTGATAAAATTAATAGATGACAAATAAAAATTACAAAACAATGTAATATACTAAGCCACTCTAAAATCAGCAGATAATGAAGAAAAAATATACATAGGAGCAACTGAAGGACCCTTGCAAAGAAGAAACTAGGCACACAAATCATCCTTTACAAATAGTAAATGCATGAACAGTGCAATTCTTTCTAAATATGTACGGGAAATGAAAAACAAACAAATTACACCAAAAATATCATGGAAAATAAGTTAAACAGCATCAACCTACAATAATAAATCTAGAAACTATAAACTATGTCTGGAGGAGAAAATAATGATTGACATTGCATTTAAATTTTTGAAGATCAAAGATGGCTGGAAAGCATGAAGCTGAAAGAGAGTTCCACAAGCAAAAAGTGTGAGAAAAACTGTTAGCATAGAACTTATGGCTACATTTAGCCAATTCAACTGTTAATTGATAAGACCTTGTTACCAATCTAGTACTACACTTAAATTCATAAAGTTGAGGTATCATAGTGGAGAGTTCATCGGAAGAATTACCATGAAAGTATTTATAAAAAAAAGGCACAGAGAAGCAACCTTACAGTGATGGGAATGTGACTGAAGCCAATCTACCAGATCAGGACCAATAATATAGCCGATTCTTCTTTGGATTTTATCAAGAATTTCTAAATATATAGCAGGAGCACCAGACCATATGTGGCATCAATATTCAAAGCATGGACAAATGGTAGACTTATAAATAGAAGATTCTGGAGAGAAAAATTGTCTAGGATTACACATTGAACCTATTTTCTTAATAGAAGACCTACCAATGGATTCAACATAGTCTCTCCACTTCATGTTAGCTGAGAATTCTAACCCTAGAAGATGCAATGAATCAGTCTCCTTGAGGTTAGCATTAGCTATATTAATGGGAGGCAGAAAGTGGTCTCTCAGATGATTAATAGAGAGAAGTCTAATTTTGGAGGGGTTAAAATTAACAAGCCATTCCCTGCACAATTTAACAACAGATTGAAGGTCATTTTTAAGATCGGCTGCCAATTTGACTCTATTGAACTGATCAGATTTACTACTAAGACAGGAATAAATAGTTGTATCATCAACATACATGCCAAGTCTAGAACTAAAAGAAGAATGCTAATACATCCCCCTAGAAAGAGAAATTAAAAGTAAGGAAGATGTGGAGAGCCATAAGCGTATGCATCCTGAAGAAAACTTGGCATAATAATAAAGAACCTTAACCCAGTTCCCCAACAACAGAGATTGAGACTTCATATAAAATCAAAGATGAAAACTAATTTCTTTTTCCTTTTTATTGGATGGCATTTGATTTAATTTTTTACTGCCATCTGTTTCACCACTCGGTTTATCTCTTTACCGATATGCTTGCAGATGTTGACAGTATCTCGGGGCTTTTCTTGTCACCAAGGTTGACACTCACTCATTGGAATGGCTGACCAACTGCCTTGTGCAGTGTTAATCTCTGTTTGTGCTTAGAGACGGGATGTGTTTGCTCAGTACTTCATTGCTAGGATCAATGAACATTTTCAAAGTTGCATAGTAATTGTTTGGGTTAATAGAGTTCCCTTTCTCTCTTCTCTCTTTTAGGAACACTCCCCCTCACACGCATTCACACTGACTGACCACCATGCATCCTGGTTTATCAGATGAATTCTTTTGTTGGCAACAATGTCAAATTAGTTACAATAAAGATGGCCAAGCACTCAGAACAAAGTTTCTGTTTTTATTTATTGCCTATAATTCTTCCTCGGAGAATGTTCTCTCCCACCCTGACAGCCCAAATCAACTTTCTCTGTTTTTTTCTCCCTCATTATCTAAAATCCTTACCCATCACTTCTTCCAATTACCCTACCCTATCAATTCCTATCATAAACCAACCTCTGACCCCTTATTGCCAAAACCTTCTGACATGTCAGAATTTAAATAATCTTTACTGCTGATAGTATTGTTGGAGTTATTTACTAATCTGAGCATAGCTTTGGGATAAGGTTACAAGCATGGGGCACCCAGTGAGGATCAAACCCATAACTTGGTAGTAATGATCTATGAAACAAGCTCGCTAAACATTAAACCACAAGGCAGCCAGTCATTTACTGATAATGTCTTCGGTTTAGCATAAGGCCATAAGTAGGGCAAATGTAGTGAGGACTGAACTACAAGACTATTTTGTCAACCATAACACAATTTGGGAATGTCTTAATATTGAGTTGGCCATGGTTACAGTTTTTGACTTATTTTTTTCAGTCACTTTGATGATGTTCTTACAGAGTATCATTTAAGCTCTCTCTCAAGAACACACATACATATATACATCATTAAGGTTTAGTATTATATGGATAGATAGCTATGTTTTACCTCTTTATATTAAAAGAGAAATTTCTTTCATAAAATGTACTTCGATTACAAAATGAATAATTAATACTAAAGACTGTACAAGAAGGTTTATTGCTCCACAGGGCTTCATAGTTAACACACTGCATAAAAATTTGAACTAATGGCTTAAAACAGGTGTAGCCTTTTTCAAAAGAATATGTATACTTTTATCATACATCCATCTTTCTTTCTCACATTTATTTCAAAATACATAATGGCAGCCAACTAGTGTATTTATTTATTTCCCATCAAGTCATGTGACATATATAGCCACTTCACCTTTCAAGTAGTTGTTTATAAAAAAAACTTCTAATATAGTTGTTGTAATGGAATAACCTGTCACCCCCATGAGTAACTACACTATAGATAGTAACTACATATAAGTATCTGTCAGCCAATGGACTACAAAGACCAGCTGGTATCTGTTGAGTACGACTCAGACTTATGCGAGAACTACCAACCTTCCAAAAGTAGCACTCACTACTGGATTGACTTGCAATGATCTGGTGCACAACTTACCTTTATTCTTATTGTACTGGTTTTTTACAATAAACCTTTACTTATTTTATCCGTCTTGTTTTTCAAGTATATATTCCTAATAGCATGGAATATAACAATAGTATAGTGTATTATAGAAATATGTGTTGTGTTATGCATACTTAAATTTATTTAATAATGTTGTTATAATGTATTATGAAGGTTTATCATTTTTCATACACCTAATAGTTGGAATATAATATACAAATATTTGTTTATATATGTGGATTGATATAAGAATGTGTATCAAAAACAAATACTGAATTTGCTATTAAAAAGTGGTATATAAACAGGAAAGCAGCCCTAGTTCAAGAATTCCTTGTAGAATTTTAAAGAAATTTGGAACTGCATGCAACAGAGATTCAAGGTACAATATTCTCTTGAATATTTATAGAAAATCTTCTGTTAATCTTGTCTATAATCATACAATCTTGCAAGCGCCAACAAGAGTGCATGGTCTATCAAGTAAAAATATACAGAAATAAACCGAACAATATTGATAAGAACCCTGAAGTTTACATAGGATCCACCCAGAATAGTTTCAAAAAACGTTATTACAACCACCTCAGTAGTTTCAATAGCGAAACCTATAAACATAGTGCTACCCTGTCCAAATATGTATGGAAGATGAAACAAGATAATGACCCCATTTTGAAATGTGAAAATATTAAAAAATGTTATAAATATTAGACAGGTGATAAATTCTATTCTCTATGTACAGAGGAAAAACTAGCTATTGCTAGCTATAAAGAACCTACAAATTTATTGAACCAAAAATTCGGAAATTCTTAGTAGGTGTAGACATAGGAAAAGCTGGTTATTAAAATAGGGTTTTGTTTTTGTTTTTTGTGTTTGGTTGTTCAATAAAGTCCATCCCCACCTTTTATTTTGTTTAATTTTATTTTTTTTGTTGTCACATGGTCATGGTTATTTTTGGTTTTAGCTAAAAATTCTGTTCCATTATTTCCCTTTCCAGCTGGCATTAGCCTGACAATCCATTTAGGTGTAATCTAGGTAAGTTTGCCTGGCTCTTTAGAATTATATATATATATATACAAGGTAACAAATCCATTGGTGTATAATCCAAGTAGATCCTAGTAATATAAAATATTAAAACTGATCCACAAAAAGAGCTCAATGTATTTTTTAATACAGAGCAATATAATTAATAAATAACAAAATTCAAAATTAACACATATAGGGAATAGCCTATTTTGGTAGATAAACGTATCGGTCATTTGTCTTATTAACCCCAGTGTGGACTGAGTTCATGTCTATCCAATTTAGGAGGGGTGGAAAATAGAATTTAAACTGTATACATACGAACTCAGTCCATGCCAGGGTTGATAAGACAGACGATCGATATTTTTGTCTGCCAAAATAGACTATTCCCCATATGAGGTAATTTGGGATTTTATTGTATATATATATATATATATATATATATATATATATGAAGAAATATACTCTTAAGGTGTGCTATATTTATGGGATAAAGTGCTCAATATCAGAGATAGAGCATGTTTAAATATAAAATTGAACATTGAAGTCAACAGGGATATTCCTTTAATTTCATGCTAGACGCAATTGTCGGGTGGCCTGATGATTGCCTCTAGCATTAAAAAAACAGCCTGACTTTTCAAAATCACATATATATATATATATATATATATATATATATATATATATATATATGTATATATATCTATTTGAAGTACATGGTGTTGCATAAATCTCCTTAGTTTTATTTGATATTTTATCACTGCTTTTACTCATTTCTACCTTTTAATTCAATTTTAAGACACAGATGTTTGGGTGTAGAGAGTATATGTAGTAGCAATGCAGCTGATAGGTGACTTTAAGAACTCATGTTTTGAAATAGAAAATCTTCTGTTTTCTTTTGTCTATGTGAAATTTTAATAGTGAAATGCAACATCTCGGTATTCAAATGATTGAGACATTTAGTGTAAATGCAGTCAAAATAGAATGTTGAGAAAAAAAGGCAACAATAACATGAAGAAAAAAGTAGCTAAATGAATGACAAATTAATTTGTCATCAAATTCAAATAATTGTTTACAGTTATTTTAATGGTTGGAAGATATTCAGTCTATAAAGACGTGTTAAAAAGCAACAATAAGATGAAAGAAAGACTAAAACAAAATTTAATAGGATACAAGTTTAAAAAATATGGGAAATATTTAATAATTTTTGTCTATATTTCTGAGGTGAAGAATTCTAACTATTTACATTGTTCAGACTGTTGTCCCCATCTTTATTGTCACATTCATGTTTCAGCCATTGTACTTTGGCCTTCTTCAGATGATATTTGTTGTAATTTTGAACTGAACCCTTTATTTAGCCCCTGGTGGTAGATTGTTCGAATTCCATATGCCATTTCTTTAGATATATCACTTTGGATGTCCCTAAGGTCACCTGGCCCAGTGGATAAAAACATTGCTTGAGTGATTCACAAAAGTAACTTGAACCAAAGTATTGTGAGTTCAATCCCTGGTATCAGTGGAGAGAACAAAAACTTGGAGATTTATCAAGGGGAATTAACTAAAACTGAGATATTCAAATTCATGTTATGTGGGATTAGAACAATCTACATGGAATTAGAACAACCTAGGTTAAATAAAAGGTCAAGTTCAGAATTTCAACATATCACCTGAAGAAGGACAGAGTGTACAACAGTCGAAACATCAAGAATGTGATAGCAAAGATGAGGACAACAGTTCGAACAATATAGTTAAAAATTATGGCAGTTTGCTTTAATAATTTTACTTTTTCTTCACCAATTCTACTGACTGGTTCAATGAACAAAGAATTCATTTACAAGAAAAGTTCTTCAAATCATATCCTTTTTAATTCAGTATCACCCAATGCAAGGTAATAAAGCCACTAAGACACAAGGGGGTTATAGGGTATGGAAGCAAGCGAAAACAGAACATTAGTGGGAAGAGGAAAGAGTAATCAGGAGGACAGTAGATAGCAATTGACATTGCATTTAAATGTTTTCAGATTAAAGTTGGCCCAAAAGCATGGAGCCGGAAGGGAGTTTCACAAACACAAAGCATGAGAAAAGACATTGTTAGCATAGAAGTTATAGCTACATCTAGCCAACTTAATTCTAGATTTATGAGATCTCAATGCCACTCTAGTACTGTGCTTAAATTCCAAAAGTACTATAGCAAAAAGCTCATTTGAACAATTACCATGAAAGTATTTATAGAAAAGACACAGAGAGGAAACCTTACAATGTTGGGGAAGTGACTGGAGCTGAGCTGCCAGATAAGAACCAATAATATTGCTGATTCTTCTTCGGATTTTATCAAGGAGCTCCAGGGGCAATATGTGGCAGCAATATTCTAAGCATGGGTAAATGGTAGACTCATAGATATTTGGGAGGAAAATGCAACAAAATTGTGAAGCATTTATGCAGACTTATATAAAATGTTACAATCAAAATCATTTATTTTATATTGTTAATTAAATATTATCCAAGTTATCTTTATAAAGAAACATTTTCAAGAAAGAAAAATATGAAAACAAATTCATTTTATTCTGTTTTACTTATTTGTTTATGCAATTAAACTATTAAAAATAATTCCATTAATTTTCAAGATAACTCAATATTAATTAATGTTTGCATACTTTATGATAATTATTAAAATTGTATCCCCTACATAATACGATCAAGATAGACATGTATTGGTAAATCATTTTATTAATTTTGTTATGTATTTAATAGGATTATTTCTTAGCAATTATTCTTTAGATTAATTATTCAGTGTTTGCTTATATTAAAATTATTTTCTGTGCATTCCTATAGTAAAATCATTTATGTTTTCCTAGAGTAAAATTCTTTTCAATGTGTTAAAGTCATTTACAATGTGTCAGTTTAATAAAATTATTTACTATACATTACTATACTAACATTATTTTCAATGCAATTTCTACAGTAAAATTATTTTCAATGCATTCTCATAGTAACATTTTTTACAATGCATTCCTATAATAAAATTATTTACCATAGATTACTATAGTAACATTATTTTCAATGTATCTACAGTAAAATTATTTTCAATGTATTCCAATATTAAGATAATTTTTAATGGATTCCTAAAGTAAAATTATTTTTAATTAATTTTAATCTATTCTAATATTAAAATCATTTACAATGCATTCATATAATAAAATTATTTACAGTACAATATTATAATAAAATTATTTTCCTTGTATTCCTATATTAAAATTATGTTCATTTTATTCTTATATTAAATTATATTCAATGTATTCTTTTAATAAAAATAATTCTAAAATAATTTACAACACATTCCTATAAAGTTATTTACAGTGTATTCTTATATTAAAATTATTTTCAATTCATTTTTAGCAAATTGATTTCAATGCCTGTCTGAATTTCTGGAATGAGGAATTATCATTATTTACACTATTTATATTCAGACTCATCTTTGTTGTTATTATCACAATATTTCAGCAGTTGTACCCTCTGGCCTTTCTCTGGTGTATATTGAGCTGGGTAACCTACAGGGATTTACCGAATCAAACCTTTTATTTAATCTATGGGGGTAGACTGTTCTCATTCAATGCCTAGGGATATTGCCTAGTTCTTATTCTTATTTAGTACTGCTCAGTTATTGCTCGCCCATTTGTACTGACTGGAAGTACACACTACGCGACCCAAGGATTGAACTCACAGTCACTATATTACCAAACCAAGAACCAGTAGGGCAATTTGCTGTAGTGAACATGGAGCCTTAAACCTAACCTGCCTGCTGATTAGAGCTGCAATTGCATTGGTTGTTGTCTGTCATGTTTTGACAATTGCTACTGTGGTAGTTGAAGACTTATTGACATTTGACTTTCTATATTAGCAGCTTCCATATTGGATTTACATTGTTCAATGGATAAATTGTCGTTTAAATTACAATGATATCTCAATTTAACAGATATATTTACCAAAATTACACAAAAAGATCTTGAAATACGAAAGAGTAAATTTTTTCAATAAAATCGCCATTGGTTTCAACCACGGCCTCTAGATGACCTTGGAATCACCTGCAACTCTTCTGGAACCTTCTCCAAGTTGATGAATGCTGTCATAATCCTTGCCATCAGTTCATCTTTGGTATTACAAGGAGTTTTTTTTTGGTCTCTCACCCAAGTGCACTCCACACGTGATAATCAAGGAGGTTGCATTCTGGGAAGTTTGATGACCAAATGTAAGGGGTGATGTGGTCACAGAAATTGCCTAACAGCCATGACTGGGTTCTCCTGCTTATGTGGCATAGTGCAGATTCTTGTTGCCAGACACAGGGTCTTCCAGCAGCTACTTTCTTGACCCATAGCAGCACTACCTCATTAAGGCAGTGAATGTAGGCCATTGTGTTGGGTCTGAGACTCTGTGGGAAGATGAATGGAGGCATAAGTCACCATTACTAGTGATCACTCCAAACACCTTCGTAATCACCATTAGACTCATCCATCTCCTTCTGAATCCTCTGCACTATCCTCATATTGACACCCAAACACTCTGAAATGTTCGTATTGGACCTTCCGGCATGCCGTTTCCAAATTTTTGGCTGAGTGAATGCTACTAGTATGCAAGGGGTTACAGGGAGTGAAAGTGAGAGAAAAGACTGAGTATAGGGAGGATTGAGGAAAGGACAAAATATGTATGGGATTCAAGAAGGTGGGGATTGATGTTGCACTGAAATTCTTGAAGATTGTAGTTTTCAGAGATGCAAGTAAATGGAAGGGAGTTCCACAGGTGAGAAAAGAAACTGTTGGAGTAGAAGTGGCATTTGCATTTAGTTATTTCAAAGGTAAGCAGATGGAAGGCATGACAAAATTTTAATTCTGAAAATGTAGCCCAGAGTTTGGGAACCACTACCCATATGGGACTTGGAACAGGTATCCAGTCAGATTGGAATAATTCTTGGAAAAAGATAAATTTACACTGCATTTAAAATATAAATCATGTTAAATATCAGCAGAATTTCAGCTCTTAAGAATGTAAGGATGCTGAGGACATCATGAACCAAGCGTGTGAGCAATTTTGAGAGGATGCAAACAAGGAGGCTTATACTTAACATTAGGAAGAGGGGCTTAAGCAAGTGGATGACAGAACGTGGCCTTGGGGAGGTAGTAGAAGGATAAAACTTGTTGAGAGCTACGATAGGAAGAAGTGGAGAGCCATGATCGACTATGTCCTGAAAGGACATGGCATATAAAAAGAAAAATCATTAGAAATTTGATACTCTACAAGTAACATGCTTTAGAAAAGATTAAAGCATTTTCCAGTTGAATATTTACACATCGTTTTGGTTTTAATTTTACATCTATATTCCATGTATAATTAATAGACAATGTATCAAGTAGACAGTCCAAGTAAAAGTTGGAATCAGAGTAGTAATAGAAGTCATTTAAAAATCTTCTTGGGTATGGTTTATTTCCTGTCATATGAAGATTGCCTTTGTAAAAGAAATTCTGGAATATAAATTTTTTATTTGTCGTTCATTTGCTTTCTTCTTTTCCTTGTTTTTTGTGGACAAAGTGAACATTTTTACAGTAACACTAGAAGAAATAGCTTACCACAGGGATGAAAATGAATTCAAACATGTCTCACATGTACAATGTTTCCAAAAAGAAAATGGAAGCTTTACGAGTCATGTATTTAAAAATGCTAGATCTTGGAGTCTGATAAACTTTTGCAAGAATCTCTTTTAATGTATGTAAATTTAAACTGTCACTCAATCTATAAACAGTGCTTAAGGAGGTGACAGATGGAAGTGCAACTGCAGTAGTGAACGGCAGATGTGGTGTGGTGGATTATTTGACTTACACTACCAATCAAAAGAAACTGACTACATTTACCAACCAAATTTTTGCCCTTGTGTCAGAAGTTGAGAAACTACACATTTTCATTATTCCACACATTTTTACTAATAATGTCAATTTATTACCTTATAGCCAATAAATTTCTATCAACTAACACTGTTACCATCCCCATAAATTAATAAGAACATTCTATCTGAATTTCTGGGATAAGGAGTCAACATTTTTACATTATTTACATTCTAACTATTGTCTTCATCTTTGTTGTTAGCACATTTTGACCATTGAAGCCTCCAGTATTATGTTTGTTTTTTTTTTTTTTAATGGCATATCAATTCTTTATGGGTCATTTAATACTGAAATTTAATTTTCTTGGGAACATTAATAAATTCTTTTACAAAAATGTATTGCTGGTCATATTTCTGTTTCCTTACAAAAATCTGTTACTAATAATTTTATATTTTTTAAAAATGTATTGCTGGTAATTTTTTTTTTTTTTTACTATGAAAATATATTTCTACACTTTCATAGAGTTTTGACCCCATTTTAGGTGTTCACTATATGCCCATAACTGGGACCCTAACCGGTGCTACAACTTTGAGTCAGGGAGGACGTGGGAACAAAAACCATTAAAAAGTGGTTCTACACTCCTCAAAACCACCTGATCAGAGGCTTTGCTGCCAGATGTAGTTTATCATCATACTCAGGAGATAAATAGCATGATAATTAATGATAACTCCTCTACCAGAAATTCAGATAGAAAGCACCTTATTAATTAAACCGAAAAAGTGAGCCAGCAATGTGCATACTGATACACACCGTTTAATAAAATACGATATTTATTTCAAATATGCTCTCATTTACCAATTGAGCACTCTAGAGAAAAGAAACTTTAAAAACAGTGGCTGTTCCTGCTATTAATGCATTGCTCTTCAGTTATGAATTGAGTGCTCTTGGCTAAGATTTTCCCTTTCTCTGTCATGTGCCGATAGCTTACAAGTAGAATCTCTGACTGATGCCAATTCGGTCAAGTTTTAATCCTGCCTTGAAGCAATCAAAAGTCTATCCACACTGATGAGCTGTGATACAGTGAAACAGGCTTGTATGTGGATGACTATATATATATATATATATATCATTTAGCATGTCAGTCCAAAGCCCAAAGAAAAAAACCATGATATGAGTATGCAAAACAACTAAATAAAGTGCTCAATGCAACAAGTAGAGCAGACCTAGTTAAACCTAGAGAGCCAGACAACCTACCATGGTTTCACCTTAGCAGATCGTCAGGGCTCTAGGTTTAATATATATATATATATATATATATATATATATATATATATATATATATGATGGACTCTCCTGTTGTTTTCAACATACAAGTATCTTTCAGTTCAGTTTTTAATCCTGTACCTGTCCTTGTCGCCTTAACTCTCTCACCAATGGACTTGTAGCCCAGGTGCAATAACAAAGAAGGAACACAGAACTGGACTGCAGACTATCCACACAAAAGATTTGTTTAGAGTGGTGAAAGCTTGTGTAGAACCAGCCACACTTATTGGAAGTGCTGATAACAAAGAATTGGTGCAAATATTTGCTACAAACACAATGAACAACACCTCTCAGATTTTATTATCATGGAGTTATACCTCTCCAATACTACCAGTGCACAGAAGAGTGCAGTGCCTTTCGATGATAATTTCACATGATTTAGCCCGCCTGCTTACTTATATTTATAAGATCATTATTATATATATATATATATATATATATATATATATATATATATATATATACAGATAACATGAAACATTATTTTTAGTTGTCCACTAAAAAATAAATGCCCTGTTTTATTTTAAACAATGAGTATTACATCTATTGGTCAGCACACTTGAGGACATTTAATACTCTCCATCAAAGTTCAAACCTGCCTCCCATCTCTGTAAGAGAAACCCTCATTTGATCTGGCATTCTTTAGGCTGCTCAGTCACAGAGTGCATCACAGCCCTGCAAGGCCCTACAAAGGGCAATGCAAGTTAAAAGCCTGGTGAAGAGCAAATTTTCTTTAAGTTTTCTGGAGGGTAAAGGCTAGTAGACAGAATACACATTTTTTAGAATAAAAAATGAGGTGTCCACTGCAAAAAACATTTGAAGTAATAAAAATGTTGGATTAAAACTAAATTTGAATTGTAATGAATCATATAAGAAATATGGCAAACAAGACTATTATATCTGTTACTACAAGGTTTAAACAAGCAATATAGTATGGAGTAAAAGTATTAGATAATAAAGAAATTAGAATAAGCTACTCATTTTATTTACATACGAAATGAGATCAAGAGACATTTAATAAAAATAACACTGATATAAGATATAAATATACACACATATATATATATATATATATATATATATACAAACATGTGGTATATTTTAACATATCTATTATATTTTAATCAGTGAAATTTATTTTGAATGGTAGCATCAGATTTTATTTGATGAGTGAAATCTTGGGACTGATCGGGTCACTGGATGGACATCTGTTGTGCAACTACTGCCAAAACCTGATGGAAGAGGTTTGAAGATAAAATCAGCCATGTTACTGATTATAAGACCTTGACCTCTGTGGCTAGTTGCCATACCAATGCCTCAACATTGAAATCTGTCACCGCTAATGGTGCCCGATGAGTGCCATTGGTGCCAACCAATTACAAGAACTTGGTATGCTTGCCAACCAAAAATTGACGTCAACTCTCTCCAGACAATTCTTTTGAAAAGAGACAGGTTATCAAGTAGAGCGTGTTAGATTGGTGGAACAATGGTGTTTGCACCTGCGTTTATGCTGAATGGGACCAGGAATGGACATATTTGACCAATGAGTAGATGTCATGGTTGGGTAAGGCTTCCTGAATTATTACTCAGCCCCTATGTCTCAGGCCAGGGGCATGGCAAAAGATTAACACCCCCTTTTCAGAGTTGTTGATTAATTAAGCAATGTAAACAGGACGTCTTGCAGAGTTAGTGTAGCAAGTGAATACTTGGCACTTGGGTTGGTGAAGCATCAAAATAAAAAGCCCGGATAAGGACAGTTTGCTAATTTTGAGGAAATGTTAAAAGAAGATATTTATGGCTGAATGGATGACTGTTCAATACCTTCTTCTCTATGAAGGTTCTAATTTCAACAGAAATTTTGACAAATGGGTTTGTGAAATAAAAAGAAAAACCGATTATAATGTTTCACTTTTCATGTCAGTTGTGATAAGAATAAAATTAAAAACCAGATTAAACACTATCCATTCCACACATACACATGCATGCATGCATGTATATACACATATGCATATGTACACATATACACACACATAGAGACACACACACACATGTACATACACACACATTCATACAGACACACATACACATTCATACACACACATACATACACATTCATACACACACATACATACATACACATTCATACACACATATATATATATATATATATATATAGAGAGAGAGAGAGAGAGAGAGAGAGAGAGAGAGAGAGAGAGAGAGAGAGAGAGATTTCATAATTTTCGGCAAGGTATAAAATTTTATAGCAATAAAAAAAAGGTTAGATTTTTTTTTATTTTACATGATTAAAAAGAAAAGCGGAAAATAAAACAAACACAGCTGACCAGTTTTGCCCTCACTCAACAGAGCTGGATCGAGGGATCATATATTGCAAGAAAATATAACATAAAAAACAATATGTAATATTAATGAAGGCATAATATAATTTAAACTGAAATCACTTTTAATCATGAAAAGTAATATAAGTCTAACCTTTTTTATTACTATAATATATGATAAAATATAGTTTTAAGTTATGCTATATTTATAGATTCAATATTCAGTATCAGGGATATAATATAAAAATATAAAAGTGGACATTGAAGCCAACACCCAGAGGTGATGGTCTGTTTTATACTTAAACACAATTGTCATGGCCTGACAAATGCATTAAGCAGACTGTCACCTCTGGGTGTTGACTTTAATGTCCACTTTTACATATTTAAAAAAAAAAATAATGGATTTATTTTTGATCCAATATCTTTATAACTTCAAAACTTATTACAGTTTATTGGAAATAGAATCTTGCATACTGACTTGTTCTCTGTGGACCAAGATTTAAAGCACACTGGATCTAACAGTGGTTTCCCCTTAAAAGGGGGATGCAAATCTTATCTCTGCTGGGAATGCATTCTTTTTACTAAGATTTCTTAAATGTGCAAACCGATAGACATAATACAGACTATTTAATAAATAAAAATTGTTAATTTATTACAAATATAGAATATCCACTATAATTAATGCTAAAAGCTCTTCACTATAAATTGAACACTCTGGTAGCCAGTAATGCTTATATCTTGTATATAAAGTATTAAAAAATTCCCTTCCTCCACTGTGTGCATTGACAGCCTCTCCGACTGATGTCAAATCAGGTTTCAATTCTGGCTTGAAGCAATTGCATGTCTAGCCACAATGATGAGCTGTTATACAGCAAAGCAGTCTGTCTGTAGATGGCTATATACACTCCATCTTGGAGGATGGAAAAAAGGGAATTTGCTGGATGCTGCTAATTAACACTACAAGCTCTAAAAACAATCAGACTGTGGGTGACTATATACACATATATACACTATTTACATTGTTAAGACTGTTGTTGTCATCTTTGTTGCCATATTCCCAATGTTTTGGATGTTGGGCGCTACAGCCTTCTTCAGATGATTAGAATTTTGAACCAAACCCTTTCTTTCATCCACTGGTGTAGTTAGTTCTAGTTCCATGTGCCATACCTCTTCCAGATACCTCAGTTTCAGTTATTTTGCTTTAGTAACTCAACACTATGAATATAACAACAAAGATGTGGACATATGTAAATAGTGTAAATAGTTACAATACCTCATCTCGGAAATATATAAGTTAAAGTTTGTCATTTAGCCGATTAATTTTACCCCACAGCATCCTGATTCCAGAGTTTTGTAGATGACCTGTCTGTCCACTTCTCAGTGGGTATCAGCAATTGACTGCTTATATTTTTCAATTTTTTCTTTTTATGCACTTATTGGTGTAAGTTTTTTCTGATTTTTTGTGTTTGGTATCTGTCTATATTTCTGAGATGAGGTATTATTTACATTATTTGGACTATTGTCATCTTTGTCGCCATGTTTATTACAATGTTTCAGCCGTTGTATGCTCCGGCCTTCTTCAGGTGGATGGAATGTCGAACTTAACCATTTATTTCGCCCACTGGGGTAGACTGTTCTAGTTCCACATGCCATGTTTAATGGATGTCAGTTATCAGTTATATCCTGTTAATTTCCCTCTGAAAATTCTCCACTGCCTTAACCAGGCATTGAACTCACACTCTTTGGGTCCTGTCACTGAATCTAACTATTGCCTTTATCCACTGTGCCATGTGTATGAATTTCTGGGTATTATAAACCTTATGTCTTCAGCAATCATTTTTTTTTACCAGTGCTCATATTGCAATTTTTGTTGTTATTATCGCTTTTCTCTGGCACTCCTTATTACTGGTTCCCATATTGTATTCATTTCTATGCTTGGTTGGCTCAGGAGATTTTTGTGGCCTAGTATATGTGCTGATTCCTTAAGTTTACAAATTTTACAATAGTGTTCTTTGTCTATGATCATAGACAAAGAACACCTGAAGAAGGCTGGATCGTACAACAGCCAAAACGTAATAAATATGGTGACAAAGATGAGGACAATAGTCCGAATAATGTAAATAATATTTTTGTGTTTATGCATTATATATATATATATATATATATATATATATATATATAAGGCCAAGTCATTAGAGCATTTGCTTTCCAACCATGATATCCAGGTTTGAATCTCACTGATGCTGACTTGTCAGGAAGGTGACTTCTTGACGTTATCATCTAGAAGAAGAGATCCCAGCATGTGGCACCTTTGGAAAGTGACTGAAAACAATGCCATGAGTTGACCCTTGTAATTGAAATTGGGTATACTGAACCCTTGGGAGTCATCAATAGTTGTGCTAGCACTAAGTCACAAGTCATCGTGACTGAGGGTTTGAGTTTGCTGATTGTATTCAAACTGTTGATCACACTAGATAATGTGCACTCTCCCAGAAACGATAACTGAGTTTTGCTCATCAAAGATGCAGTATAAACCACAAGTGGGCTCTGTGGGTGTGGGACAAATACAAATGTGCCTGATCAGGCATTTGTAATGGGGATTAGCCATATGAATGCTGTGATATCTTCTATTTGCCAAATCCAATGTCGCAAACACTTCTGGTGATGTAGTTGCCTACCACAATTATATGGGACTCTTCTTGGGATGTAGCTGACAATCAAAATATTGTGGCCTCTTCTCGTAACATTCTCACTTATCTCAATGTAGTGGACTCTCCTGGTGATGTAGCGGAAATAAAAATTTTATGTTAAGACTCCTGAATTATATAATGATGAATAGAAATGTATTCGTTCAATATTCAGGAAATATTAAATAAATTATAGCTGAGGTAGCTTATATTCACTTGCACTTCTTCTATATGCCAGGTTTTTTGGTGATCATGGCTCTCCTCATTTTCCTTTCCTTAATAGCTTTTAATAAATTTTTTCTTTCTGTTATCTCCCCTAAAACTTGCTCCACTATCCATTTACTCAAGCTCACAAGGTAGGTTATGTATGGTTTCCTTTGAAAAAATATAAAATTAGCGACAATTTACCCATCGCATTATTTTGTTATTAATACTTGCATTAATTCCTGACTGCTGACAATTTCATTCATTTTCAATGCATTTCTGTATGAAAATGCATTAAAAATGCATTTCTAAAATAAAATGGTTTCTACACGGAAAAGAGTTCTTAACTGTTGTATTAGGTTGGTGCAAAATAATGACGTAATAATGTCATTTATGACGTTAAAAAATACGTCAAAAAACAACATTATTACGTCATTATTTTTGCACCAACCTAATATCATATCAGTCCTTCTATATAGCAGTGAAAGCTCAAAATCTTCTCACAGATGAAGAAAGGACTTGAGGCAACAGAAATGTGGTTCTACAGAGGGAGGCTGAGAATACCATGAGCTGAACATGTGAACAGTAACAAATTTTTAGATAAATTTAAATATTTGGGAATTGTTTTAATAGTAAATGGAAACATGTGACACTGAAATCTGAAAGCATATTGGTGTAGTGAAAGATATCTCCCAAAAGCTAAGTAAAACATTAAGAAACAGGAAAATTTCATTAGAAACAAAAAAGATTGCTAAACTCTAACATCAGTCCTCTATGACAGTGAACGTTGAACAATTTCCTCACAAATGAAGAGACTTGAGGCAACAAGTAAATTGGATTCTGAGAGTGCTGGAATATCACCAACCAAGTTATGAATAGAAGCAAAGCAGCTTTGCTCACTATTACAAATGGCCTCAAGGTGATATCTTCCTTGTCAGGTAAGGTGAAGCTCTTCAACACAATCTTTGCCTCCAACTTAACATTAGAAGACATTGAACATCCCCTTGACCCTAAGAAAGACATTTGCCCAGACAAAATCTCAGTGGTTGTCCTTAAGAATATCAACCTGGAACTCTATCCTTGATCTTAGCAAAACTATTTAACTGCTGCTTGAAGGAGAAATCTTTCCCAAGCCTATACAAGGTATCAAGTGTATACCCAGTTTTCCAGAATGTGGCAGAGTGCTCATCCCCCTCTCAATATAGATATTACTAAGATTTTTGAGGCTATAATCAACAATAAGATTGTTGAGCATCTAAATAAATACAACCTCTTGAGTAACAAGCAGTACAGGTTTTGGTCAGCCTGATCCATTGCTGATGTCCTAACTGCTATTACAGAATCAGTAAGGCACTAGACAACAAATATATATCAAGGACCATAGCATTAGATATTTCAGAGGCCTTTAACAAGGTGTGGCACAAAGGATTGCTGCTGAAGCTTTCTAGCTATGGAATCACTGATATATCTTCTCAGTTAACAAAATCCTTCATAATTGGTAGGAATTTTGAATTTAGTTGAAAAATGGCCAGTCCTCCAGGGTCCTGACAATCAACACAGGTGTTCCCCAGACGTCACTTTTTGGATCAACCCTCTTTTTACTTTATATAAATAATCTGCCTAAAAGTATCCTCCAGTCATTTGTGATTAGCTATGATACAACAATATATGGATGCCCCTCCAAAAGTCTAGATGACCAGTGATTGGTAGCTGATCTCTCATCTGATCTAGCTCAAACACCTCAGTGGGTAACAACTGGCTGGTTACATTCAGTGCCTAGAAAATCAGTCTATTTAAGTTCCATCATTATCGATTGAAGCTTGAACAACCAGCAGTCATGATGAATGGATGTTCCCTTGGGGAGGTCCCGTGCCTTCAGCTAGTATTGGGCCTCAAACTCAACCCAGATGTTGGAACTCGTATATGCAATTCATTGCTAAAGCAGCATAAAAAATGGCCAGTTCCCAGTACCGTTCCAGTAAATACTTGACTCGACTTACTATCCTCTAACTTTATAAGAGCCAAATCAGACCAAAAATGGAGTACTGTTATCATATTTGTCCCTGTTTTGCTGTGTTTTTGATTGTGTCTTAGTGTTTTATTTGAAACTTGAAAACAAATGTACTTGATTAAAAAAAAATTTATTATTACCACCACTACTACTACTACTACTATAAATTTTTTGAATATTAAATCAAAAGAAAACTTAATGGGAATTTATATATAAATAAGTGGCCAGATTTTTTTTGTGTGTCTTTGCACATTTATATGTTTTTGATATATATTAAACATGTAGACACAAACAATATTTATAAATTAATATATTATGGATTTTTTCAGTTTTGTCCATTACACAAAAAGAATTTATTGGTTAATATAATCAAGAACCACAAAAAA
This sequence comes from Acanthosepion pharaonis, assembly GCA_903632075.3. Taxonomy (NCBI): domain Eukaryota; kingdom Metazoa; phylum Mollusca; class Cephalopoda; order Sepiida; family Sepiidae; genus Acanthosepion; species Acanthosepion pharaonis. Next base: position 188,112 of record CAHIKZ030002581.1, read on the forward strand.
AGAGATTGTTGAACCGTTTAGAAATTTCTTTTCTTTTGAGATAGCTAGAGACTGCAGTTGATCTCTCCTCCAATTAGCTCTAAAATCTTACTATGGTAAAAAACTGGCATTACATTCAATACCTAAATGATGTGGGATATATTATATTAATATATATATATATATATATATATATTTTAAGAATGTTAATAAAATAAAATAAATTTGAAAACAATGCTTATAAGTTTAATATATCATGGATTTCTGTTTGTGATATCTACACTTTAATAAAGCATTATAATATAATCAAGAACAACAAAAAAACTGGTTGGTTATTATTCAAGTATTTTTGAAAATAAGTCTACTTAAATTTATATAATATTTGATCCGATTCTGAATTAAAGTCATGATAAATGAATGTTTTTTTTAACTAGCCCCGTACCTTGAATTTAATACTATTCAGCCTCAAAATTAACTCAAATTTGAACTCCTATATTAAAGCCATCATTAAAGAGGCATGAAAAATGGTCAGTTCCCAGCACCTCTTTCATGTAAAGTACAGTTTTTTCATATCCTTTACCTTTATAAGAGTCAGGGCAGACCAAAAATGGAAGTAATCTTGTCATATTTGTCCCAATTTGACTGTACTTTTCATATTGTGCCTTAGTGGCTTTTACCACCTTACTTGTGGTGAGTTTGATTCAAAAATGGTTGAATTATATTCAGTGCTTGAAAACAAACTAATTACATTCTAAATTGCCGATCATATTTTTGATTTACCATTTTCCTAAGATTATATTTCTGAATATCTATGATGATGATACAAAATAATAATGTGGGTGATTGCTCAAAAGTTAAAAATGACCAGAAATTGGCAGCTGATATATCCTTTGATCTAGTTCTAACATCTTAATGGGGGTAAAAAAACTGTCTGGTTGCATTCAATGTCTCAAAAACCAAACAAGTTATATTCCATCATCACTGATTGGACCCTGAAGTACTTCCAGATTAGATCAGGCTTAACAAGGAGTACTGCTGTTATATTTGGACAGGAGTTGGCACTTTCCAGTCCCAATAGAGTAGAGTCCAAAAGTGTCTCTGCATTCTTGTGGGTGACAAAATATTTTCCATTCTATAACCCATTTTCTATATACAAAAAATCACAAATGTTGCCATTTTATATTTTAATTTCCATGCATGTTGTTTTTTTTGATTTTGTCAACTGCACAGTATAGTAGGTATAGTTGGGCACCATCTGTGAGAAAAAGTCACCATGATGCAATTCACTCCACCAGAAATTTGGAAATGGTATGCCGTACTGCTTGACATTCATGCCAGAAGCTCCAATATGAACATTTCAAAGTGTTTGGGTGTCAATCTGAGGACAGTGCAGAGGATTCAGAAAGAGTTGGATGAGTCTAATGGTGATTACAAAGGTGTTTTTAAGCTTGAAAATCATTGAGTGATTCTGATAAAAAGCCTCCATTCAATTTCCCACAGGGCCTCAGACTCAACATGGAGGCCTACATCAAGTGCCTTGAGGAGGTAGTGCTGCCCTGGGTCAAGAGGGTGGCTGCTGGAAGACCCTATGTCTGGCAACAGGACTCTGCACCATGCCACACAAGCAGGAGAACCCAGTCATGGCTGTCAGACAATTTCTGCAACCACATCACCCTTACATCTGGCCACCTACCTCCCTAGACTGCAATCCCTTGATTATTATGTGTGGGTTGCAGTTGAGCAAGAGACCAACAAAACTCCTTGTAACACCAAAGATGAACTAAAGTCAAGGAATATGACATCATTCACCAACTTAAACAAGGAAACCATCCAGAACAGGTACAGGAGATTCTGAAGTCGTCTGGAAGCCAATTGTGATTTTATTGAATATATTTACTCTTTAGTATTTCAAGATATTTTTGCCAAATTTTGGTAAATATATCTATTAAAATGAGATGTCAGTGTTATTTTCATTTTTGCATAATTTAGATGACAATTTATCCATCGCATCCTGTATATATAACCTGTTATATCTATAATTTAAACATTATTTAATCGTCACATAAAACAGTAAATTCATGCCATTAAAAATTCGATCCAGTTTCTTGAAGCCATTTTAAATTAATAAAAAAACCTTATGTAAAAACAAAATTTATTTAAGCAACAAAGTAATTAAAAAAAAGAAAAAAAAGTATGACATCACTTATATTTAAAATCAGGAGTTAAAGTTGAAATTTTGTTTAAATTATTTTGAGGAAAGGTTAAAAATTCATCTCGTGACACATTGAAACACATTTGAAAGATCTAATGGGACGAAGGGTTTTAGAAAAGCATCAAGTAACTTAATCAGCTTGTGTAATTGGATGGTAAAACAAGGAATTAAAGAAATTCTTTGAATGACAAAAAAAACTGTAAACAAAGGATAGGAAGTTGTATTTTTTTTGTATTCGTCCATGTCCTGGAGGGACATGGCAATAGAAAATGCTTTAGGAGATTAATCATATTGTCAAAATCAGATATTTTAAAAACCTCATTTTTATAAAGATAAGAAATTTTTTTAGAAATTTTATCCAAATAGAGAGACAATTCTTGTGGCAGTGTCTTTATTTTTTGTAACATGGCAAATTGATACTGCTTTAAATGAATTATAGCATAATATAACAGTGGAACTAGCAAGCCATGTTCAAATTCAAGACTTTCATCCAGAGGCTTCATGGAAAAGTATAAATCTGTTATAATTCATGATGATCTTTCATCATTCTAGAGATAAAGATCTGAAATTTCATCATTCTAAAAAACAACTTTTCCACCAGTGATGATTCATGATGCTGTTGGTATTTCATCATTCTAGAAATAAAGATCTGAAACTTCATTATTAAAAAAGACCTTTCAATTGCAAACAAATATATCATCAAGTATAAATCCTTCAATTTTGATATATTTTATTCTTTGTTAATCTTTAATGAAAAATAATAATTGTTGACGGTTTCAAAAAGCTTCCTTTAACCACAAAATTCTCATAAATTATAAACACAGAAAAAAATTTTATTAAAAAAAAAGAGAAAATAAACTATTTACATTATTTGGACTGTTATCCTCATCTTCATTGTCATATAAATAATATTTCATAAATATTGTTAACTCCAGCTTTCTTCAGGTGATTGGAATTTTGAAAATAAACCCTTTATTTTTCCATTTTGGGTAAATTTTTTTTTATAAAACATATTGAAAAAATAATGGATGCCTCTTCTGGATGATTTGGAAAAGTTATTATCCTTTAAATCAACTCTCCAAGTTTTTTATTCACCATGAATTTTTTGGTCACAAATTGAACTCACAACTCATTGGGTCTAGTCACTGGATCTAACCAACGTATTTATCCATTAGACCATGTGTTATTGAAAAATTTGCAATATTTATAAATTTTTTTTTTGAGTAACAGATGTAACTTAAATAAGTTAAAATTAACAACTCAAAACCAAATATAAATAAAATCCAACTGTTCATATTTTATTATAATAGACATGTCCAAATCTGTTTTTCATCCTTTAGGTTTTATATTTGATTTATTGCTGATTTGAGTTGGATTAACCATCATACTAGACAATTTTTCTGGTTATAATCTCTCTTACACCTTTATAAGTCTACCATTCATCCATAAAAATTGAAAAATTTTACATCTAGAATTCTGTTGAAAAAATTAGCTTTACATTTTATTTATATTTAAAAAACAGTTTTCAGAGTCAGTATTTTTTTTCATGAGAAAAAAAAAAAAAAAAAAAAAAAAATTTGAAACTGTCATTGAATCTATAAAAGTCTTCCAAAGTTTAAAAAAGAATTCATTTAAAAAAATCGATATTAAAAACAATTTACAGATGTTTTGAATTTTTTCTTTAGAGTACTAGATAATTGATTTTGGAAACGGATTAAAGAAAGACAAAGCCAGAGGAAACTGAATGAACATTTTTTCAGATTGAGATATAAAGAAAAAACAGGTTTTGGTGTGTTATTCTTACTGATTTTTACAAAATCCTTCAGTTACAAAATTCAAAATAATCATAAAATAGCCATTGTTTATCAATTTTAATTTTAATTTTTTTTTTAAATCAGCTGACAAAAAATCTCATAAAATTTTTTAAAAGCAACAAAGCAAAAATGTTTTTCCTTTCAGGGTCTTAAAATTTGGAAATCCTCAAACCAAAAGATTAATTTAAAAAATTCCTGGCTGGGTACCTTTATTTTAAAAAAAAAAAATGGTCTGCGACGGGAGACAATGAAAATCAAAAAGAAATGACATATTGAACAGGTAGATGGCTGAAATGGGTTTTTATATTAAATTGGATTTATTTAAATTTTCAACAAATTATTTTTTGATGGTGTGTGATTTTTAGTTTTTAGTGAACAAGAGCTCTTTATTGGACATAAGATCAAAACAAATTTACAAAAAACTGATGGTCATAAAGTTTTCATAGGACATGAAAGAAATGGGCATGAAAATCCCATAAAAAAAAAAAGAGGCCACATCTCACCAAACCATAAAATCAAACCAGAAATTTATGGTGGCTAAAATTTTATTTCACAACTATTTAATGATACAGTGGTAACCATTTTTTTCTTTTGACAAATGCAATTTTAAAATCTTTTTTATTTGTTGTCTTCAGTTAAAAAACAAAAAAAATATAAAAAAAATGGCAAACTTCAAAATTTCACTGCCAGTGATGAAAGTCTGTTATAATTGGGTCCTTCTCCATTAAAAATATTCAATAGACCATTCAATTATATTATTTTTGACATTCAAATTATTATTTATTTTTTTAAATTTAAAAAACAAAAATTTTTGCAGGAAGCCACTAGCATGCAAGGGGTTACATTTTTGAAATAAATTCAAAATTTTTATTCTTTTAAATAGAAGAAATTAAAGAAAAAAATTCAATTTTAGATCAAGGCATCTATAACATTGATTGACATTACAAATGAAATAAGAAAAATTATAGCTATCAAAAAACAGAAAAAATAAAGGGAGTTCCACATTTTTTTTTTTGAGAATGATAATTATTGAAGTAAAGAAACTTGTTCAGATTAAAAACAGTTTCAACAGTGAAATAAGGGGAACAAGATGCCATTAGAAAATTTGAAAAAAAAAATTCAAAATTTTTTCTGAATAAATGGTTTCAATTCATCAAGCAGTTGCCATGAATTTATATATTAAAAAAAGAGGGAAAAACTGGACATATCTGTGAGAGAAAACTACTTTTAAGATGAACAGATTATTAATTACATTGAAAATAAATCTCTGGATTTTATCAGTGTTTTTGAGATAAAAAGATTGAGCATTTCCAAAACCATGGCAAAAAAAGCAATACTCCATGCCAGGGGGTTGAATGATTGATTTAAGATTTGAAAAATTGACTCTGGAGAGAAAAATTTTTTTTGGGCACAGGGAGCCAATTTTCCTTGCAGTAATTTTTTTAAATATTGACTCAATGGACAACATTTATTATTATTAAATAATTTTATTTTTATATTTAATTATTTTTAAATATTATATTATAATATTTTTATTAGATTTTTTATGATTCTATTAATTTTTATTACATTTATATTTTATCTTTTAATATGTTATTAATATTTTTAAAATATTTATTGTATTTACGTTTTTATTATTTTAATATTTTATTACCTTTAATATATTATTTTAATATTTTATTTTCTTTTAATATCATATTATTATATTTTTAATATATACTTTATTATTTTTTAATATCATATCACATTTTTAATATATTTATTTTATTATTTTTAATAATATATTATTTTTTATTATATGTATATTTTATCTTTAATATTATTTTATTATATTTTTATTTTTTCAATTGACCTGACTTGAGTCAGTCATTGGCATTTTTATAGAAAACAGAATATTTAAAATAAAATCCACCTTTCTTTCAACCATACATTGATGGCTTTGGGGGAAAATCTCTGACTGATGCCAGATCTGTTGGATTTCAATCCCAGCTTGAAGCAATCGGATGTCTAGCCACACTGATGAGCTGTGAAACAGCAAAACAGTCTGTCAATGGATGATAATATTATATTATTATGATATTTATTACTATATTTATATCTTTAATATTATATTTTATTATAGTTTTTATATTATCTTTAATATTATATATTATAATAGTTTTTTATATTTATATTACATTATCTTTAATATTATATTTTATTATAATAGTTTTTTAATTATTATTTTTAATATTATATTTTATTATAATATTTTTTTATATTTATATTACATGATCTTTAATATATTTTATTATAATAGTTTTTTTTATATTTATATTACATTATCTTTAATATTATATTTTATTATAATAGTTTTATATTATCTTTTATATAATATATTTATTATAATAGTATTTATATTATCTTTAATATTATATTTTATTATAATATTTTTTTTTTATATTTATATTACATTATCTTTAATATTATATTTTATTATAATAGTTTTTTATATTTATATTATCTTTAATATTATATTATTCTATTATTATTATTATTATATTATAATATTTTTATTATATTTTTCTTATGTAATTTGTATTATGTCTTCTTCTATGTGCCATTTTCCTAGCTCTCCACAAATTCCCATCCTTTATAGTACTGTTTGTAGTTTTCTGTAGGTGACAATGGCTCTCCACTACTTATTATGCTTTATAGCAGTGTTTGTCCTTTTATTATCCTCTCACTCTGTTTGCCAACCATTTACACAAGCTTGTTAGGTTACTGAATGCTTTCATCTGTCGCTCTTGTTTTCAATATGCCCTGTGAGTGTCAAATTTTACAGGCATCTTTTTCTCATTATATGCATTTAGAAATATTAACTCCCTTTCTGATTTTATATCTAATTATCCTTTTTATTGGCATTTTCCTTAAAACTTTCTCTATCAATGGTATTCTCAAGGTCCTTCTGAAGAAACATATCTCTATTACCTCAATTCTTTTCATCTTTACAGAAATTGTTCAGCATTCCTTGCTATATAGAAGGATTGATATCATATAGCAGTTCAGTGCTCTCTTCTTTGTTTCAAATAAAATTTTCTTGTTTCTTAATAGTTTTAAGTTCTGGAAGGCATTTTCCTTCAGATTTCTGCAATATATTTTCCATCCTCCATTAAAACACCTCGCAGATATTTTAATTTTTGTACTTGCTTGGATTTTGACATCTCAAATTTATGTTTATTTACCTCTGTTGCAACTGACACTATCTGTATTAAGTACTATGTATGAACCATTGCTGAAGTGCCTTCTACTTGAGTTTATGCCTATGTTACAGGCGTTACGAGATCTGTATTAGTGTCCAGATCCGGAATACTTAGAAATATGAATAGCAGTGCTGAATGATAGTATTTGTTCAGTTAAGAGCGGAACAAAAAAGGCTTTGTGTAAAGTAAAGAGGGTGGGCTTTAACAGCTAAAGCATCGGGCAGGACAAACATCAGAATGGCAAGACCTATTAACAGTACCTTCCATTTAGGAACAGCGTCATATGGAAATTAACCTCTCCTTCATTTTTTTTGTTTCTCTTTCTTTTTTTCTTTGTTTTTCTCCCTTTCTCTGCAGCTGAGAAAGGAAGATGTATGGATATTAGACTCCTGTAAACAGATGGAGGTGTAATAAAGCTAGATAGCACATAATAGTGCGTGAGCATATATCAAGAATAAAACAAAGAAAAAAAATAAATAGATTGTTTAGAAATATGTCTGGAATGGGGTTGTTGGGGAGGGTTGTAAAGCCATCTGTTTTCGACATAATCATTTATTCATTCATCAACATTGTGTCAGGCCAACTTTTATTTGAAGCTAGCAGGCACTAACCTCATCTGAAAAGGTAAACCATGTGAGAGACCTGCCATATTATTTTTTGCAAAAGGTTCTTTCCGGAGCCAGTTCCTTAGTTAGTCCTTTTACAGATTAAGCCCTGCAGCAAGGACAGGCATATTTTTCCTATCTTCTAATGAGATTGAACTGCATTTTTAAATTTGAATATTATATATATATATATATATATATGAAAAAAGGGACAAAAGGAAACTTATCTTAGCCAACATGTTTCATTTTCTGAGGGACTTTATTGAGGCAAAATATATCAAGGACATTTTCTGTGATAAAGTCCTGCATTGAATGAAAACTTGGGCTTATTTCTCATTTTGTCTCTTTTTCATATTGTCCTTTTAAAGATACACTATATATATATATATATATATATATATATATATATATATATATATATATAGATAGATACACCTAGTGAGCCAGACAGACTAGTGAGGGGTTTGTCTGGCTCACTAGGAATGATAAGTCTGCTCTACGGTTGTATTGAGCTCTTTTTAGTTAGTTGTTTGTTTACTCGTATTGGAATTTTTTTTTTTGGGCTTCAAACCTGCATCTGTGCGATTTTTTTGACAGACTTCCATGTTTGTAGCTCCTTTTTTTATTTTAAAACCTTTTTTCCCCTCGAGATTGATTTGATTATTGGCAAATCAAAAATTCAAGGGTTTTTCGAAACAATATATATATATATATATATATATATATATATATAAATCTTTATATATAAAGAACAATTTTATAGAAAAAAAAATATGACAAAGTTGAAAAGTAATTAGCTAAACTTGGAGGAAATTACCCTATTCCCCATAATAGTTGCCACAAAGAATACATAGGAGAAACCTGAAGATATTTATATAAAAGATTTTATTACTTAAGCCTTATTTTTAGTGGATACCCATATTTGAGTAGACACTATTTATTTATTAAACAGTATATTTATTTTTATCTCACAGCCTTAATATTCAAAAAAATCTTTTTAAAGAAAAACATGTGCTTGCAAGCAAGATTTGAACCTGCATCCCTTTTGGCAGGAGAAACCATCATTGTTCTCATCTTCTTACTTATTCTCACAATGTTTTGGCTGTTGAACCCTCCGGTCTTTATCAGACACTTGTTGATCTGGTTAACTTTCAGGGTATTTTGAATTGAACCCTAAATCTAATTTATGGATGTACACTGTTCTCATTCTATTGTCCATGTTCATGAATATTTTGTCTAGTTCTAATTTCGTACTTCTCAGTTATTGCTCACTACACTTTCCACTGAGTCTGCACCCCGAAAAAATGTCAGTGCATAGGCTAGGCTATGAGGACCTCTTTAGCAGGCCTAGCATAGAAATAAATATGAAATGAGTGTCCTTAATAAAGAGAAATAACAGCAAGGCTTCAAGAGCGGCAGCAGTAGTAGTAGTAAAAAAAGGATGTCTCAGTGTGACAATCAGCAGCAGTAACAGCAATAGGGATTGTTCCAGAGGACAATAGCTTAGTGTATTGAAGCATAGTAACTGTGAGTTCAATCCCTATATGAAAGATTTAAATACAATGAGCAGTACAAAAACATGAACGAGATATCTCTGGACATTGTCAGTGGAATAAAAACAATCTACCCCTACAGATTAAATATAGTCAAGTGTAGCAAGCAGCAGCACTTACAGCAACAGGCAAAATACATTTAAGGCTCCAGGTTCTACACTTGGGATTGTCCCATGAGACAGTGGATTAGTGTAGTGCTTTCCAAACAGTTTGGCATGCCTCATGGGTGTGGTGAAAAAGGACAGCAGGTGAGGTGGAATGATTGAAACACAATCAAAGATTTAGAAACAGTTTCAAAAAATGCATATGGCAAAAATAAATGATTTCAAAATTTAAAATATTGTTATGGATTCTTCATAATTGCATGCATGAGTCCCAGTATAAAGAGCTATAAATAATTATTGACCAATTTTATCAATGTAATATTTTTGCCTTATATCAAGTATTAAGAATACAGTAACTAGGATCCACAAATTGGAGGAAAGAGTTATCAATGATAATGTTCTGATTTCAATCTCTCTTCAGGTGGTTTAAGAAAAGGGAGATCTTTTTTTTTATTTTTAAATGTCAGGTTGAAATCATAGACAAGAAATTTTCATCAGAAAATTAGTAAACTTAGAGGAATTTGGACATAAAAGGCCACAAAATCTTTTGGAGCCGATCAAGCAGAGAAATTAATACAATATTGGAACCAGTAATAAGGAGTGGCAGTGAAAAGCAATAATAGTTTGAATAATGTAAATAGTATAGCTGGATATACTTGGGTAAAAATGCCTGACTCATTACTCTAGCAACATACTTTAGCCATACTTGGAATTAAATTGTCAAACTTGTGTATACATGATAAAATATAGTTTTAGTGTATGCTCTATAGGTAAAAGTGCTCAATATCAAATATAGATCATATGTAAATATAAAATAATGTGTGTGTGTAACTTTATGCTTGTATGTGTAATAAATCAAAATCTAATATATAAAAAAATGATTAACAATCTAGTCTAACAAACAATTGCTACTACATTGTGAGCTTAATACTCACTGGGTAACTCACTGTTATGACTTTTTACCAAAGAAAGTTAAGCTTAGTAATTATATATGTAAGAGTGTACAGCCAGTGTAACATTTTCTGTACAGAAAGTGGAATTGCTGAGTTTATTTCTAATCTGGGTCAATTCCATTCACATGAATTTATCTTTCCCTATGTATGGGTTAAACAGCAAGGAAAACTGGACTCTCTTGCTTTGGGTGGAAACCAGTCTAGGAGAATGAAAAACACTGAATTTTACCCTGAGGAGGGCTGTCAGGAGTTTTCTTGATAAAATAACTTTACCCATTTATCTGTCATCAACTCTTCCAAAATGCGTAGCTAGCTCAACACACGCCTTCATCACTATAATCAACTCACATTTGGGTAGTTTCATGGTTCAGTTCTGAAATGTCCACTATGTATATAATAATGTATTTTGTAATTATGTATACCCATAAATAATTATGTCTGACACACAACCACCTGCCTGTCAAGATGATTGACGCTACATGTCTCCAAACAGAGCTCAATATGGAAACATTTAAACCTCAATATGAAACATAGTTATTGAGAACATGAAAGAGATAAATACTGCAAAAATTATTTGAATGTAATGGAAGCCATTATTATAAAAAAAAAGATGTGGCTGTCAAAAAACATGACCACAAAATGTCACAGGCCAGTTTTGGAAATATAAAAATATATCTTAATTTCAAAAACTATAATAGTTCTTTTACATGCATTAATGTAAAAAAAGAAACTAAAATATAGTTTAAAATGTATCTGTAAAAGGACAATATGAATAAAGACAAAAGGAAGCTGATGTTTTTCGCCCTCTGAGGGACTTTATTAAGGCAAATTAGTCATACATAGAAATAAATTCAGGCACAATTTCAATCTAAAGAATGTCACATTTCTTAAAAGAGAAATTAACTTCATTAGATGGAAAATCCTTGAAAGTGCTACTATTGAATCTCATAAAAACATAAATATGAATCCCAATTTTTTTCAAATATCACCATTCTTGAAAGAATTACTTCTTTCCCAAGCCAACATACAAAACTATAAAAATGTTAAAAACTTAAAAGAAAATTATTAAATTCATAACTTCCTATTATTTAATGGATATGCTACATAAATTTATCCCATATAAAAATAATTTAAATAGTGCATAAAAACAATTGAACATCATTTACTTAGTTTTGTTTATGAGACATTAAATTATGTCACTTAGCATCCTCCATAATTTACCTGGAGTTTTTATTTAATCTGATGAACATTTATGAGCATCTATTAAATTTAAAATTTTTTAAAAACTATCATTTTACCTTTCTTTATAAATACTTGTTGCAAAATAAAATCCTTATATTTGCCTTGATAAAGTCCGTCAGAGATAAGTTTTTTTTGTGTGTGTGTGTAAATCAGTGGCGTATCTAAACTAAACGTCTGGAGGGCGGAAGGCTCAAATGTCACCCCAATGACATTGGATTCACCCTATGCTGAATGGTTAGCTGTAGCTAAATTTTCATGCATGCTCTACCTCTACTTTACTCTACTGACCGGTAAAATTACTGTTTACATGTATGATTCAAGACAAAATCCAATGCCACAAAATAATCAGTTCAAATCAAAAGATTTTTAAATGCAACTGTTCACTTTCAGAACAACTAAATACAAATTACAAACTTAGAATACACAAAAGAATGACATAGATATACTATGGTCTTAGAATGAATGTTTTCTTGTTTTCATTTTGGCAAAAACTGGTCAATGACATCGTCAAAATCTGTTTGTCTTGTAAGCTCATTTTCAATGGACAGCACAGCCAGATCCGACAGTCTTGATGGTTGGTTGACATTGTAATTTTCTGTTGCTAATTTTCGGTGTCCAATTTTCCGTTGCATCATTTTCTGGGTACCATTTAATTATCAATCATGTTTGAAAGTATTTTTCTTGACAAAATGTTCTATTTAATTTTTAAGCGTTTTTTTTGGAACATTAAAAATCAACTGCATTCTTTTTAAAGGCTACCTAGAGAATTTATGCAAAGTTTATTTTTTTGTTTTTCTTTATACAAGTAAAATAAATTTACATCGTATTTTGATGTTATTATGATTTTAGTTTTAGTGATAATTTAAAAACAATAAATATTTATCATTAGTACCAATAATGGAAAATTAAATAAAAATTTAAAAGAATCGTTTTTGGAATCGGAAAATAGGCACAAATTTTTCCGTTCAAATTCCCAAAAAATTCAGGATTTTTCCGATTCTGATTAAGATTAATTGTCCCAAAGTAGATATAGTCAAAATATATTCAAATGGTATATCTGTACGAATTGATATTCAAAGACTGAAATTAATGATGCAAAGTTAAAAAACCATATTATCCGATAAAATGTTACAACAATGTCTCTTGTTAGTAAACAAGATTGTAGCAACTGAAAACACATGAAAGCTGAAAACATTGCTATTTTTCCTACTCACAAATTTATTGACAATTTATTAGAAAATTTCTGACGGGGGGACAAAACTGGGGGGGGGTCATAAATTATTTGGGGGGGGGTCATATGCCCGCCTGTGAAACCCTGTGTCTCCACCACTGTTTTAAGACTATTTTTGGCACCTTAGCCTGGTTGAAAAATTTTGTTGGGGGTGACATTGTGTCACCCCTCCTGTGCTGGCAACCGGGGTGGTCCCCAAAATAATATTGATAAAATCCCAGAATAAAAGGGATGAAAATTTCTTTTTATATGAAAAGACCAAGAGATAGAGACATGAATAGAAAAGATTTTTCGACATTTTTAGACAAACTGGACACAGATAATTAAATGAGATAGATAGATAGATATGTTTTACAAAGATAAGAATCGGACAGATAGATAGATACAGACCTAGAGATATTAGATAGATAGATAGATAGATACAGACCTTTTAGATACATGTAGATAGATAGATAGATAGATAGAAAAATGAAAGATAGATAGATAGATACAGACCGAGACAGATAGATAGATAGATACATTTTGATATTATATAAGACAGATAGATAGATAGATACAAAGAAAGATAGACAGATAGATAGATAGATAGACAGACATAATAGATAGATAGATAGAGAGATATAGACAGATAGATAGATGAATAGATTTTTTACAGATAGATACAGACCTTAGATAGATAGATACAGAATAGATAGATAGATAGATAGATAGATAGATAGATTATTAGACAGATAGATAGATAGATATTACAGAGTTAGAGGACAGATAGATAGATAGATAGATAGATATAGATAGATAGATAGATAGATAGATAGATTTACAGACCCTTTGAATAGATAGATAGATATAAGATAGATACAGATAGAATAGATAGATAGATAGATAGATAGACATAGATAGATAGATAGATAATACAGACCGAGATACATATAGATAACATAGATAGATACAGATAGATAGATAGATAGATAGATAGATAGATATATAGATAATGAGATAGATAGATAGATAGATAGATAGATAGATACAGATAGATAGATAGATGAAATAGATGATTAGATGAAGATAAGATATATAGATAGATACAAAAAAGATAGATAGATAGATTTTTTTTATGAGACAGATAGATAGATGAAAATAGATATATAGATAGATGGATAGATAGATTATAGAGATAAATAGATAGATAGAAAGATAGATATATAGATAACAAGATAGGGGACCAAGATGAAAAAAGATAGAGGGAGTTTAGGACAGATAGATAGATAAAAAAAAAGATAGATAGATAGATAGATAGACTATATAGACAGATAGATAGATAGATAGATAGAGATAGATAGATAGATAGATAGAAGATAGACAGATAGATAGATAGATAGATAGATAGATAGATAGATAGATAGAAGAGAGAGATAGATAGAGATAGATAGATAGATAGATAGGATAGAGATAGATAGACAGATAGATAGATAGATAGATAGAGAGATAGATAGATAGATAGATAGATAGATAGATAGATAGATAGATAGATAGATAGATAGATAGATACAGATAGAGATAGATGATAGATAGATAGATAGATAGATAGAGAAGATGGGACCTAGATAGATAGTTATCGTAGATAGATAGATAGATAGATAGATACAGATAGAGGAGATAGATAGATAGATAGATACAGATAGAGATAGATAGATAGATAGAGATAAAGACCGAGACAGATAGATAGATACAGAGATAGATAGTCAGATAGATAGATAGATAGATAGACAGATAGATAGATAGATAGATAGATAGATAGAGATAGATAGATAGACAGATATTTAGATAGATAGATAGATACAGACGAGATAGATAGAGAGAGAAACAGATAGATAGATAGATAGAGATAGATAGAGAGAGAGATAGATACAGACCGAGATAGATAGAGAGATAGCTTGTATTCTTGATTGCTATAAAGAATAGATTTACATATGAGCAAAATAAAAAATTGATCTGCATCTAGAATCATCATGAAAATACCTTCCTAAAAAATGCAATATCTTTTGAAGTTTCTGATAAGGACAGGATTGGCGCCAATAATTTGAAATAAAAAAAGAAAAGAAAAAAAAGAATGATGGTAAATATGACTATTAAAATCTTCTTGTAATGAAAAAGAAATTGATATAACTTATGATTTTTAGATATTATATATGCAATAACGTTTTCATTTCCTTTATATAAATTTTATAAGATCCATTATATATATATATCACAAACATGCATACATATACCTATTTTGTGTTTATTTGTATCATATTTTTATAAATGTTATGGTTCTATGGAAAGCACTCATCGTTAGATATACTGGCATATTAGAGAAATATTCATTGATTCAATTTGGACAGCTCCTTCCCAAGAGTCCCTGCTTTTTGGAACAGTTTCTAGAGAGGATGCTTCTTTGAAGCCTACAATATTAACTTCAAATCAAGGGTCAACTGTTATCTACCCTACATATTCTTATAATCCCAAATTCTTGTGTTCAAAATTCAGTAACCATCTTACCTGGAGTGGCTAGACTTTGTATTGAGTGAACAATTGTATACAAAAAGTTTCTTTAAAGTATGATATAACAAATTTTTTTTTTTTTTTTGGTTAAAATGTACAAGCAAATTCTATGTTGATGAAAAAATTTCCAGCATCTATTGATAAATTCTTTTATTCATAAAAATTCATAGCATCATTACTCAGCAATCAAAATTCCATCTTCAAGCTAAATTGTGTATCATAGGAGGTTGATGTAAAAGTTTTCTGCATTGTTTTGATAAAGATTTTTATTCATAAATTCATTGTATTATTATTGAGACCTCACATTTCATTTCCTGGCTTTTTTAAATTACCTTTTAGCTAAATAGTGATGAAAGAATGTTTCATCTTGTCATTCAAAGAACTTTTCATCTGAAGAATTCTTAGTAAATATGACTATTATCTTCTTGGAATCTTATACCAAAAATATATCTATGGTAGCTATAACTAATTCTATACTGCCATTACTGTTACCAATTCCTCTAAGACAAATTATTATTATTCTTGTTAAAAAATTTAATTGAAAAATTACAAAATCAGTTGAAAGAAATTGTAGAAAAAAACAATCAGAATAAATATGCAAAAACTACAATTGAAATAGAATAAAGAATCATAGACATAAAATAGAAACAGGTGAAAAAAAATCGTTGCATATATATAATTCTTTATATATCACAGGTCAGGACCCAATGAAATCTTTACTTTTAGACAAACTGAAGATTCTTTATATATTAAAGAGATAATTGAAATTTCTAGGGCTGCTGGTCCCAATCTAGACTTAGAATGATTGCAAAAACCCTTCCATGTTTTTAAACTGAAAAAAAGCAAAAGCACAAAATGCATCCTGGGATTTCTTCCTATCCAATAAAATAGGCCAGTTCTTGGTTTCATCCTTTCAGTCCTGGATTTTTTCTTGTCTTGAATAGAAGAACACTGTTTGCTTATCTGAACTTGATCTTTGTGTTTCAACTTTTTCTTAAGGTTTTTTTTGCCATATTACTGTTGCTTTCCTGATTACTGATAATTTGCCTTGAATATATATTATTTGCATATTTTTATATTATTCCCCCACCCCGTCAGATTTTTTTTTTTTTTTTGTTTATTGCAAACTTTGTCAAATATTTTTTTGGGCAGTTCTAACATTTAACAGTGACCACTTTCCTAAAAAAATGTATTATTAAGATATTATTTTTTTTCCTTAGTAAAAATAAATTGCAGATAATATTTTCTTTCCTTCAAAAATTTATTGCAGATAATATTTTCTTTCCTTCAAAATGTATGTACAGATAATAAATTTTCCTTCAAAATGTAATAAATAATTTTTCTTTAGAAAAATATTTTATTTTTTTTTCAAAAATGTATTGCAGATAAATTTTCTTTCCTTCAAAAATGTATTGTTTGGTAATATTTATTTTAGTGAAAAAGATGATATCACTGGCTTATCAAGATTTCCATGGTAAATGTTCAAATAAACGATTCTTTAGCTGCACCAATTTAGACCTTTATAGCTAAGACCTACCATGTCACATATCTTTCTTTTCATGTTCCATGTCCTTTCAGTATGTAGGCGATAATGGCTCTCCATCTCACTCTATCCCTTGCAGCTTTCAACAATTTTCTTCCCTCTGCTTTCTCCCCCAGATCATGTTGTCATCCACTTGCTTAAGCACACCAGGTATGTCATGCATTGTTTTCCTTTGTCTCTCTTTCAAAGACCCAACCTGTGAGTATCAGATTCTCTAAGCCCTCTTTCCTCATTATGTGTCCCAATAAACTTATATAGGGTAAAATAATCCTCATTACTTTTGTATTCCATTAGTAATAAAGAAGTTCCATTCAGATTTTTTCATATGAATTACTACTATGAGGAACAGATTCCTGGGAGGATGATTCCACAATCACTGTGATCATAGTCTCTTCAAGTCTTGGGTCAAACATTATTTACTTTCAACATTGTTCACATGCATTGATAATAATAATACTCTCTACCTTGATTGGCTCTTGGGCCTTGGGTGAGCTAGAGTAGAAGCATGGTTTTTCTACTGTTAGTTGTAGTTTATTTTACTTGATCCATAATTTCCTCTTTTCCACATTTTTGCAAAATGTCCCTGATAATTTCTTTAAAAAAATGATCATTTTCCTTACGTTGAAATTACAAATTTCATACAGAAGTATGAATAAATGAGGTTTTATCATTTAAATTATGTGGAAGCTACACATCAAAACAGCTAACATAATCAAGCTGATGATTCTATTAATGTTGTTCGAACTGTTGTCTGCATCTTTATTGCAATATTCACAACGTTTCGGCCATTGTATACTCTGATCATTTTCAGGTGATATACATTGGAATTTCAAATTGAATCCTTTGTTTAATCTATGGTGGTAGATTATTCTAATTCCACATGCCATGCCTTTTTTGTGTTATCTGAGTATCAGTTAAATATCTTTAGTGACACAACTATGCAAGTTTTTGTTCCCTCTGCTATGGTGAGATATTGAACTCACAACTCTTTGGGTCAAGTTATTTTTTTAATTTTTCAACCAACTCTTTTATCCACTGGGAACAATATTTAAAAAAAAAAAAAATAGATGAACTTGACCTAGCTTTCTTTTACTCTTTTTACCTTAAGACTAGAGATGAACAGGGGTTTTAACTTTTTTGTTGTTTGTTGTAGAGGAAGAAAGCTGAGAGATTGTCCTGCTTTTTTTTTTTTTGGTGGAAATGGAGAAGACCCACCATGCCGCACACATTGTAGCAAACACCCCACCCATTTCTTTCGTGTTCCTTTGGTGAGATGTAATTTTCACTCAAGCAGCTCCTTCTCATTGCCTTGTGGAACCAACTCCCAAGAGGATGCTTCCTGATCACCGCAATGTTAACTTGTTCAGGTCTAGGGTTAACAGTTATCTTCCATATTTATCCTCTGTGCCTCTCACTTTGTAAACCTCTACCTCGAGTGGCTCTCGGACAAAGTGAATATCATTGTAAAGAAAAAAATGGAAAAGGTTAGGGGTTTATGTCTTTCATTTTCTTTTTTTTTTGCTATTTTTTTAGTTGGAGAGTGGGGAGGAGAACGAGTGTTTTACTTGGTTTTTCCTTTGACCTTTTTTGCAAAAGAAGAGTAACAAGGGATGTGGAGGTAAACCTGTTTCTGCATTGCTATTTTCTTTTTTATTTGTTTTGCTATTTTTGTTGGAAGATGAGCAAAGAGAAGAGTTTGATCTTTCTTTCCTTCATTTAGGGAGATAGGTGGAGAGGGGGACTGACTGATGTTTCCGTATTATTTTATTCTTTTTTTTTTGAAGTTTGCTCATGGTCTGCTTTCATTTCATTTTCTTTGCCATTTGTTTTATTTTATGACTGTGCAGTCTTTTTTTTTCTTTCTTTACTCATTTCATATCATTTTTCCAATTTTTTTCTTTCATTATTTTTATTTTGCCCAATTTTTTTTTTTTTCTTCATCTTCCTCTAATTTTTTATCATTATTCTGCTTTCTAAAAAGACATATCACCTTTTTTTCTTTGTTTTTCTTTCACTCTTCATGTTTTATATTTTTTATTCACTTTATCCTGATAAGTAAATCTTCTTCTGTTGTCATGTCCTTGTAACTTATTTTTGTTACTTTTCATTCTTTTTTCCTTTCTTTTCCTTCTTATTGTTTCTTCTTTTTCTTCTCTTTTCATTTCTTTTTTTCATTTCTTCTTTTTCTTTTCATTTCTTTTTTTCATTTCTTCTTTTTCTTTTCATTTCTTTTTTTCATTTCTTCTTTTTCTTCTTTTCATCTTTTTCTTCTTTTCATTTCATCTTTTTTCTTCTTTTCATCTTTCTTCTTTTCATCTCTTTTTCTTCTTTTCATCTCTTTTTCTTCTTTTCATCTCTTTTTCTTTTCATCTCTTTTTCTTCTTTTCATCTCTTCTTTTTCTTCTTTTCATTTCTTCTTTTTCTTCTTTTCATCTCTTTTTCTTCTTTTCATCTCTTCTTTTTTTTCTTGTTTTCATCTCTTTTTTTTTTCATTTCTTTTTTCTTTCTTTTCATTTCTTTTCTTTTTTCATTTTTTTTTCTTCTTTTCTTTTCTTTTTCATTTTTTTCTTCTTTTCATTTCTTTTTTTTTTTTTTTTTCATTTCTTTTTTTTTTTGGTTTTCTTCTTTTTTTTTCATTTCTTTTTTTTCTTTTTTTTTTCATTTCTTTTTTTTTTTCATTTTCATTTCTTCTTTTTTTTTTTTTTTCTTTTCATTTTTCTTTCATTTTTTCTTTTTTTTTTTTTTTTTTTTTTCTTTTTTTTCATTTTTCTTTTTTTTTTTTTTTTTCATTTCATTTCTTTTTTTTCTATTCTTTTCTTTTTCTTTCATTTTTCTTTTTTCTTCCAGATTTTTTTTCTTTCTTTTTTTTTTTAAATTTTTTTCTCTTTTAATTTCTTTTCTTTTTTTCTTCAGAAACATTTTTCAATTTTTTCTTTATTTTTCTTTTCTTTTTTTTTTTTTTTTCTTTTAAAAGAATTTTCCTTTTTTTTTAATTTTCTTTAATTTTTTTTATTTTTTTTTATATTTTATATTTTACTTTATTATTTTTTTTTTTTTTTTTAAAACGTTTAATGAAAATTTCATTTTTTTCAGACTGTTCAAAAAACAAAAAAAAAAAAAAAAAATTTATTAAAAATATTTTAAAATTAATGTTTTTTTTTTTTACAATAATAGGTTTCAATGCATCAACAAAAATCCTTTTTTTTTAATCAATTTCATTTAAAATTTTTTTTTTTTTTATTATTTTTTTTAAATATTTTAAAATGAAAAAAATAAAAAATTTATTTTAAATTCAAATTAAATTTTTTCATTTTTCTTTTCAAAAACAATAAATGAAAAAAAAAAATCATGCATTTTAAAAATGATTTTTCTATTTGCAAACATTTAGACAATTTTTTTTTTTTTTATTAAAAAATTTTTTTTTTTAATTTTCATTTCAAACAATTTTTTTTTTTTTTTTGGGCATTTCCAATTCATGCACAATCTTTTATCAAAAAACTTTTTTCTGAAAGAAAATTTTTTTTTTTGTTTTTTCGGAGAAAAAAATAACATTTATTTTTCAAATGCTGTGTCAAATAAGTGCTAAAAAATTTTAGTTTTCCCTGTTTTTTTTTTTCAATTCAATTTATAAATATTTCTTTTGTTTTAAAAATAAAACCAAAATTATAATTTTTTTTTTTTTTTTTTATATAGATAAACTCTTTAAAAAACATTTTTAAAATTAACATTTTTCAATAATTAAAAAAAAAGACAAAAAAAAAACAAAAAAAATAAATTAAGAAAATTAACCAATTTTCATTTAAAAATATTTTATTAAAAAAAATTTTTTAAAATTAAAATTTGAAAAAAAAAAAATTCTTTTTTTTTTAAACAAATTTTTGTTTTTTTTTTAAAACAATCCTTTTTTTAAATTTGAGACATCCATTTAAAAGGTTCAAAAAAAAGAATTTAATTAAAATTTCATAATTTTTTCTAAAAACAAGGCTTAATATATATAGTAAAAATTGAATAAAATAAATAAATTTTTTTCATTCAAATATAAAAACAAATTTTTGATTATTGTTTTTTTTTCCCCAAAAACTCATTTAATTAAAATTAAGAAAATATTCAAAAAATTCAAAAGAAAAAATTGAATCAAAATGTAAATAATTTTTTCCAGCCAAAAAAAAAGATTAATATATGTATTATATATTTTCAAGATGAAGACAATTTTTAATTTAAAACATAAAAAATTTAAAATTTTCCTTTCTTTTTATATTTCCTTAAATATTAATTGGTTTAAAAACTTCAATTTTTTATAAAATTATAAAATTCATTTTTCAAATTGCAAAATAAAAAAAAGAAAAAAATAAATAATTTTAAAATAAGAAAATTAAAAATTATTTTCAAAATAAAAAAAAAATTTTAATTATTAATATATTTTATTTTTACATTTTATTTATATATCTTATATTTAAAATTAATTTATTGTAATCAAAAATGATGAAAAAAACATTATAATCATTTTTATGAAAATATTCAAAAAAAAAATTGTAAAATTTTTTTTGAAAAAATATTTTTTTTTAAAAGGAAGAAAACTTTAAAACAAAGACACAAACATTTATTCAAAATTTTTTTTTTAAAAGCTTTAAATCAAAAAATTTTTAAAAAAAAAAAATTTATTTTTTAACATAAAAATTTAAAAGACAATCAAATAATGAATTTATATAATAATAAACATAATTTTTTTTAAAAAAAAAAAATAAAAAAACATGTTATTAAAATTTTTTTCATTTTATATTAATTTTAAAAACTTTTTTTTAAAATGAAATTTAAATTTCAAAATTTGATTTTGTTTAAATATA
Source organism: Acanthosepion pharaonis (assembly GCA_903632075.3). Lineage (NCBI taxonomy): Eukaryota > Metazoa > Mollusca > Cephalopoda > Sepiida > Sepiidae > Acanthosepion > Acanthosepion pharaonis. The sequence goes on from CAHIKZ030002581.1 coordinate 209,978, forward strand.
TAAAATTTTTAAATTTTTATAAAAAAATAAATTTCGAAAATGAATGTTAAAAAAAATTGGAATTTCTATTCAATTTCATTAACCCAAAAAATAATTATTTAATATAATTCAAGTCTACATAAATAGTTTTGAAAAAAAAAAGATTGAATATTTTTTTAGAAATGGTGAAATTTTTCATCTTTAAATAAATATAAAATTCAATTGAAATAAAAAAAAAAAAAAAAAAATGAAAAAAAAAAAAAAATATAATTAAGAAAAACAAATCCAAATTTTGTATTATTTTAAATATTTTTTTTTAAAAAAATAAAATATTATGAAAAAAAAATTTCTTTATTTCCAATATATAATTATAAACATATTTTTTTAGAATTTTAAAAAAGAAATATTATAAAAAATATATTTATAAATATATAAAAAATAAAAAAAATGAAAAAGAATTTTATAATATTTATAATTTAAATATTATGAAAATAGGAAATAAATTTTAGTATTAAATTAAAAATTTTAATTAATTTTTTTAAATTTTTAATTGAAAAAAAAAATTTATGATAAATTATTTAGAATTTATTAAGAGTTTATTTTTTAAATTTTATATATTTGAAATTTTAAATTAAATTATGGTTAAAATATCAAAAAAATAATTTTAAATAATTATTTGAAATTTAAAAATTTAAAATTTTAATTTTTATTTTTTAAATATATATAAATTAACAAATTTTAATGAAAATAATTATATTGGAATTTGGTTTTTAAACAAAAAAATTTTTTTTTCTTTTTGAAAAAAAAATACAAATTTAATTTGTTCAGTTTTTAAAAATTTTAAAATTAAAATTTGAAATTTTAAAATAATTTCAAAGAGTTTATTTCAGAAAAATATTTTAAAAAAAAAACTTATTTTTTAAATATTTTAAAATATTGAAATTCATTTTAATTTTTTTTTTCATTTTAAAAAATTTTTTTCTTTTTTTTAAACTGAGAAAAATTTTGTTTTAAATTTATCAATTTATAAAAAAATTTTTATTACTACAAAAAAAAAAAATCAAAAAACATTTGGTAAAAATTAATAACCTTGAACTTCATTAAAAAAAATTTTTTTAATTTAAATTTAAAAAAATTTTTATAAATTTAAATTTATTAATTTATTTATATTTTTATTTTTAATTTAAATAAAAATTTAAAAAAAAAAAATTAAAAAATTTTCAGAATTTTAAAAAGATTTTTTTAAATTTTTTTAAATTCATTTGAAAGAAAATAAAAAAAATCCAAAAAATAAAAAAAAAACCATAAATAAATCCAATATATTTTATTTAAAAAATATAAAAAATTTTTAATCATGTCAATAATTTAAAAGATTTTTTTTTTATGGGATTAAATTTGAATTTTTTAAAAAATAAAAAAGCCACTTTTTTTAAAAGAAAATTTTTTTTTTTAATTTTTTTTAAAAAAAAAGAAAAAAAAAAACTTTTGAATTTAATATATTTAAAATTCAATTTTTTTGAAAATTTTTACATTTTTTATATTCAATTTTAAAAAAATAAAAAATAGATTATAAAGAAAAAAAGTAATTTCAATTTAATTGAAAAAAAAAATATATTAAATTTAAATTCAATTTAAATGCATTTTCTTCATTATCATTTGAAAATTTAAATAATAAATAATTTTTAAATTATTAAATTTTATCTTTATTTTATTTAAAAAAATTTTTTAATGAATATTTTTTTTTTTCATTTTTTTTTTTTTTTTTGAGAAAAAAAAATATTTATTTTTTTTTTTCAAAAAAAAATCAAAAATCATTTTTAAATTTTTTTTTTAATATATCAAAATTATATTTTTTTTAAATAAATAATTTTTAACAAATTTAATATATAAAAAAATTTTAAATATGAAAGAATAAAAAATTTTTTGATTAATTAATAAAAAAAAAATAAAAAAAATTTGTTTCCATATTCATTATAAAATAACATTAACAATTTTTTTATTTTTTTAATTATCATTTTAAGAATTTTTTTTTTAGAAAATTTTAAAAAATTATTAATATAAATTATAATTTAATATTTAATTTTTAAAAATATATAAAAATATATATTTATATATTTTTTTTATTTTAAATTTAAAAAAAAAAAAATTTAATTTGAAAAAAAACAAATATTAAATTTTTATTTTTAAATTTTTATAAAATTTAAAAAAAAACAACATTATTTAAAAATTTTTTTCATATAAATATTTATAAAAAATAAAAAAAAAAATTAAATATTCAATTGGAATTTCATGAAATTTTTCCTGTTAAATAAAAAATTATTTTCATTTTTATTTTTTTTATTTTTTGTTTTAATAAAAAATTTAAAAATAAAAAAATATAAAAAAAATATTTTTTTTTGAAATAAAGAATAAAAATATATAAATTTTTTAAAATAAATGAAAAGATTTATAAATAACTTGAATATTTTATAAAAAAATTAAATTTTTTATTTTTTTCCATTAAAAAATTTAAAAAATTATATTATCAAAAATAACAAATTCAAAAAAAAAAAAAGAATCCAAAAAAAAATAAAAAATTTATTTTATTTTTCAAAAAATTATAAAATATATATATATATATATAGAATATATATATAGACAATATATACAGGGTGCGATGGATAAATTGTCATCTAAATTATGCAAAAATGAAAAAATAACACTGACATCTCATTTTAACAGATATATTTTACAAAATTACACAAAAATATCTTGAAATACTAAAAGTAAATTTATTCAATAAAATTGCCATTGGCTTCAACCACAGCCTCCAAACTTTGAAATCTTCTGCATCTCTTCTGGACAGTCTCCTTGTTTAAGTTGGTGAATGCTGCCATAATCCTTGCCTTCAGTTCATTTTTGTCATTACAAGTTTTATTGGTCTCTCGCTCAACTGTGTCTCACACATAATAATCAAGGGAGTTGCAGTCTAGGGAGTTAGGTGGCTAGATGTAAGGGATGATGTAATTGCAGAAATTGTCTGACAGTCATTACTGGGTTCTCCTGCTTGTGTGGCATGGTGCAGAGTCCTCTTGCCAGACATAGGGTCTTCCCCACCCTCTTGACCCAGGGCAGCACTACCTCCTCAAGGCACTTGATGTAGGCCTCCTGTGTTGAGTCTGAGGCCCTGTGGGAAGAAAATGGAGTTCTTTTTTTTATCAGAACCATCACTAGTGATTTTTCCAAAAACTGTACCTTTGTAATCACCATTAGACTCATCCAACTCTTTCTGAATCCTCTGCACTGTCCTCAGATTGACACCCAAACACTCTGAAATGTTTGTATTGGAGCTTCTGGCATGAATGCCAAGCAGTACAGCATGCTGTTTCCAAATTTCTGGTGGAGTGAATTGTGTCATGGTGCTTTTTTTCTCACAGATGGTGCCCAACTGACCCTACTATACTGTGCAGTTGACAAAAAAAAAAAACAAAAAAAATGCAATGCAATTAAAAAAATATAAAATGGTGACAATTTACCCCATCAACAATTATATATATATATATATATATATATATATATATATATATATATAAAAATAATTTTTAAATAAAATTTATTTAAAATAAATTTAAAAAAAAAATTAAAATACTTAAAACTTTTTTAAATTATTTAAAAATAAATTTAAAATTTTTTTAAAAATTTAAAATTATAAAAAAAAAAAAAAAAAAAAAAATTTTTTTTTTCAAAAATTTTAAAAGAAAAAAAAATAATCATATATAATTAGGTTATAAACATTTTGTTTATAAAAATAAATTCAAGAAAAATTCAAAAAAAATTTAAAAAAAATTTCTTTCAGAAAAAATTTTTTTTAAATATTAATTCTTTTGAATAAATATTTTGAATTTTTATATTTAGATAAAATTTCAAAAATTAAATTAAAATAAATATAAATTTATATATATTTATAAAATTTTGTAAATAATGGAATTATCAAAAACATCAAAAAAAAATAAAAAATTTTAATTAATGGAAAATAAAAAAATATATTAATTTAAAAAAAAAAAATTAATGATTTAAAAAAAATTTTGGAATTCAATAAATCATACATTTAAAAATTTTTTTATCAAAATAATATTTTTAGATTTAATGAATTTAATGATTCAAAAACAAATTTAAAAAAAAAAAATTTTAATTAAAATTTTTTAAAAAAAATAAGTTGAAAAAAAAAAAAAAAATTCATCCATTATTAAAAAAATAATTAAAATTTAACAAATCTGAATAAAAAAAAAATTTTTTAAATATTTATTATATTAATCAAGTTTTTAAATTTTTTTAAAAAAGTTTGGAAAAAATTTTTTAATGATTTTAATTTTTTATTTTTTTAAAAAAAATTTTTTTTAAAATTTTTTTTAACAAAAAAAAATATAATTTTTTAAAAATTATATTTAAAAAATTTTTGAAAATTTTATAAATTTTTATTTATTTTATTTTTTTAATTTTTTTTCTATTTAATTTAATTCAAAATCTAAAAATTCCAAAAAAATCATTTTAAAAAAAATAAATAAATTTCAATTTTTCAATTGAAAACATTAAAAAATTTTATAATTTTATAAAAAAAAAAAAAAATTCCAAAATCAAAAATATTAAATTGAAATTTTCAAAAAATGTTTTGACAAAAAAAAAATAAATTTACATTTTTTTAAAATCAGTAAAAAAAAAAAATAAAAATTAGATAAAATGTAATGAAAAAAAATTCATTAATTTTTTTTTTAAGAATAAAAAAAAAAATAAAAAATTTAAAACAAAATATCATCAAAAAAAAATTTGTAATTATTATAAATTTTTTTTTTGACAAAAAAAAAATGGCAGAAAAAACAAAAATCTAATTATAAAACAAATTGAAAAAATTTCAAATATTTTATTAAAAGGGAAATAATTTTTTAAAAAAAAAATGAAAATTAAAAAAATTTAAAAAAATTTTATTAAAATTTTTATTTTTAATTAAATTTGATAATTTAATTAAACAAAATAAAAAAAAACAAATCTATTTATAAATTCAAAATTCTTGTTTTCAATTAAAAAGAATGCATTTAAATTTAAAAATTTCAAAATTGTTTTATTTAAAAATTTTTTTGATTTTAACTATATATTTCATATCAAAAAACATTAAAAAATATATTTTATATTTTCAAATCATTAATTTTAAATTAACATATATTCAAAAATTTTTTTATTTCTTTTTTAAATTTAAAATATAAATTTAATAAGAAAATTATTTAAATAAATTTAGAAAATATATAAATAATTTAAAAAAAATTTAATTTTTGATTAATATATTTTATTAAAAATCCAAATAAATTTTATTTATTTTTAATTATATATATTTTGAAAATACATAAAAAAATTAAATTTCATATTTCAAAAAATAAATACAATAAAAACAAAAAAATTGACAATGTTTGAAAAAATTTTATTACAATGAAATAATAAAAATTTAAATTTGAAAAAATATTTTTTTCATAAAAAAATTTTTCCAAAAAAAAAAAAATATCAAAATAAAAAAATTGAAAACAAAAATTTTAAAAAAAAATCAAATTTTTATATTTTTAAAAAATAAATTGCTTTTAAATTTAATTTTTAAAAAAATATTCATTGAATTTTGAATATAAAAAAAAAGAACAATATTTAATTTAAAATAAATAAAAATTATCATTATAAAAAAATGAAATATAAAACAATATAAATTTTTTTTTAAATTTTGATTAAAAATTTTAATATGAATTATAAATTTTAAAGTTTTAACAAAAAATTTTTGAAAATTTAATGCAAAAAAAATTTAAATTTGAAAAAAATTTAAATTTATAAAAAAAACACATTTTAAATTTAAATTAGAATTTTATTTATTTTTTTTTAACAAATTTTTTATTTAAATTTTATTTTAACTTAAATATGAATTTACAAAAAAAAAAATAAAATTTAATATAATATTTATAAAAGAAAATAAAATGAAATTTTGACAATAAAAAAAAAATTAAATTATTTTTTTTTATTTTTTTAAATTTTAAATAATTTTTCCAAATTAAAAAAAAAAAAAAGTTTTAAAAAATACATTTTCTAAAATTATAAAAAATTTAAAATATTATAAAAATTAAAAATCAATTTCTTTTTAAAAAAACTTTAAATGTTAAAAATTTTAAAAATAAAAATTTCAATCAAAAAAAAAATATATTATGACAAAAAATCAAAAAATTCATATTAGAAAATTTGACCAATAATTTAAAAAAAACAATTTTGAATTTTTAAAATAATTAAATTTTATTAATGTTTGTAAATTTTTTATTTGAAATTCAAAAAATCAATTTAAATATATATTATGGAATAAAAAAAATGAAAATATTAAAAAAATTTATCAAATAAAGTAATTTATCAAAATATGTCCTTATTATGATTAAAAAATAATTGTTAATATCATCAAAATTTCCAATAATAAAATAATGTTTCACCAAATTTTTTTTTTTTTAGCTTTTATTAAAATTAAATTTGAAAATAAAAAAATAAAATTAGATCAAAATAAATAATTTTAAATATTTTTATTTAAAAATAAATCCTATAAAATTTTATAAATTTACAATTAATATATTTATAAAAAATAAAAATTATTTGATTAAAATTTAATTTTTACTTTTTACAATTTAACAAAATTCCAAAAATGATTAAAAAAAATGGATAAAAAAACATAATCCTTTTTTTGATTTTTTAAAAAAATCATTTCAAATTTTTATTTATTAAAAATTTATATAAGAATTATATAAAATAAAATTTTTTAAATATAATTTGAATATTAAAATTTTTTATAAAATAAAATTTTAAAGAAATCTTTTATAATTTTTTATATTGAAAAAAAACAAAAATTGTTTTTAATATTTTTTTTAAAAAATTAAACCCAAATTTTTACTGTTTCAAAGGAAAAAAATCCAAACAAAATTTCTAATAATTTTTTTTTTTCAAAAATATGATATAAAATTAATAAAAATTAATATAGAAAAATCAAAAATGAAGAAAAAAAAAAATTTATAAAAAATTTATTCTTTTATAAATAAAAAAATAAAATGAAATTGGACTGAATGTTTACTTAAAAAAAAAAAAAAATTTAATAAAAAAACAAAAAAATTTCAGAAAAAATTTATCATTGAATTTAAAAAAAAATTTCTATCAAAATTAAATACAAAAAAAAAATGATGCTGACATTTATTTTTTTACAAATATTATTTTTATAAAAATAAAAAATGATTTTTAGTATTTTAACAAAAACCAAATACAAAAATAATATATAATTAAAAATAGAATTTTTAAAATAAAGTTTGGGAAAAAAAAAAAAAATATCTTATTTTTTTATCAGATAAAAAAAATTAAAAATATTAAAAAAAAAAAAAATAAAAATAAATTTATTAAATAAATATAAATAAAGTATATATATATATATATATATAAAAAAATTCTAATAAAATTAAAATATTTAATTTATATTAATTTAATTTTCTAAAAAATGGTATATTTTATATATTTTTTAAAAAAATTTAATAATTTTTTATCTTTAAATTATTGAAAAATTCAGCTAATAAATGAAAAATTTATTTTATATAAATTAAACTGTTTTTATTTAAAATCACAAAATTATATTTATTATTTGTTTCATGACTAAAATTGATGAAAAAATCATATATTAATGTTAAAATGTATTTTTTCAACAAAATAAAAAAAAAATACAGAATAATATATACTTCATAATGTTGTTTTGCCTAATTTTGTAATTAGAATTAATTTGTTAAAATGACTGATTTTCTTAAAATCAAAAATTTTATATTTACAAATAAAAAAATAAAAAAAATTATATATATTTTAAAAAAAAAATAATTTTTTACAAAATATTTTTAATTTTATAATTTTAAGTATATGTAAAAATGGAATAAATAAAATTAAAATTAAAAAAATTTAAAAAAAAATTGAATTAGATTGTTATTAAAATAATTATATAACATATTTCCAAAATCCATGTACAAAAAAAAAATCATTTATATTTTTTTTAATTTTTTAATTTTTACTAAAATGTATAAAGAATAAAAAATAAATTTTTTTTCAAGATTTGTTCTAATAATAATTTTATAAATTTTGAACAACAAATTTTTGACAATTTGAATCCATAAAATGAAATATCAAAAATTTTTCAGGGATTTTGAACAAAATTGAAAATAAAATAACAGTCAACATTATGAATCTTCCTAGTTTTTTTAAGTTTAAATATTTAAAATATATAATGAAAGTAAATATCCATTAAATAAACATATATTACCCTTTTATTAAATATATTATAATTTTTAATAAAAATTCACAGAAATATTAAAAATAATTCCAAGTTAAATTAACAAATTATTGAACAAAAAAAATGTTATATATGATATTAACAATTAAAGAACTATTATAAATTTTTAAAAAGAGTTTCAGATCAACCTTAAAATCTGTTTTTCATTACTTTTTTTTGTCAAATGGTTAATTTAAATGAGATTTGATCAAAAGATTTTCTGAAGAACCAAAAAGGAATAATGGGACTGAAGCCCAAGTTGAGATTCAAAGGCAAACATATTTTAAAAAATTAAATCCATTAATATTATCTGCTCATTTGAATATATATTTATAACATTTGGAATAGTTATATCTCACACCAAAAAGCGGATTTAAAAAATAAAGCATTTAAATGAATATCAATCTGGAAGACAATTTCTTTTGCCATTATAATTTTCAAATATGGATCTTCCAACAATTTAAATACAGAATGTCTATTTTCAAAAGAAATTTTGAAATTTACTGCATTGAAATATTTTGTGGCATTGTTTAATAACGAAAAAAATTAAACTCAATTTAAACTGTTAATTTATATTTTATCAATTTTTTAAATTTGAAGTCAAAATTAAATGAAAAAGGATTATTATAATGAGAATCATAAAAAAATTTTTGATCACTAAAAATTACCTACTTTTTTAATTTTATCCCGTAAAATTAATTGTAACCCATTCAATTTAATATTATGAAAATTTTGTTTATATGGAATTATTAATGGTAATTTTGAAAGAACCATATGTATTGGCAATTCTATCTCATTTTTCCTTTAATGACGTTAAAAATGAATTTTTAACAAAATACTATCTAGAAATTTACATTGTCCTAAGATGTTAAGTCTATACAAAAATCTATTTCACATAAGTGTTAAGACATTGTATAAAATATGTCGTAACCCTTATTAAATATATTTTTTATGGTACTAATTAATGGTGAAAGATTCATTGTTGAGAAGGGGTAAGTTTTTTATTTAAATGAATTTATTTGAATCATGAAAACAATAATGATTTAAATTTTTGTAATTGTATTTGGATTAACTTCTTAGAATTTTAAATTAAAGTTATCTTTATTCATACGAGAATTAGACATATGTGCCAATGAAATCAGAGTTTTGTGTCTTAGGTTTAAATTTTTGAAATTTATTATATTCTGTATTTCCTGGACCAATCTGAATGAAATATTTCTGTAAAGTAGCTAAAATGTTCATACTGGAGGAATATTTCTGAATATAAAATTTTTTTAAATAATAGCAAATAAGTGAATGACAAAACCTCATATACAACCATATCAAAATTTTGTTAAATAGTCTTGCCATTAACATAGCCTAAAAAATATTTTATATATAAATATATAAACAAAAATATTTACTTTAAATTAAAAAACCATAAATTGGTTAAAATGCAAAATTATTTTTATGAGTTATAACAATTCTTATGAACTATATTTCTGTGTTGAACTATTATTTATTTGAGGGAAATTAACTTGTATAGATATCTGCGATATATATAAAATTTTTATTCAAGCATATATTGAAAAATGTGAAAAAATTAACAATTTCTTTGGATAAAGGCTCAATACTTTTTACTTGAAAAAGAAGAGCATACCGCTCTTGTAATTCATTGAAAATAAATATACATTTGGCAATATGGAGGGAGAACAACATCTTTTTATGTCATGATTTTATTCATTCATTGGAGAAAGGAATATCCATAATAAAGATAATCCTGGTGTAGAGCATTTAATTTATAAAATATAAATATTTGGTAAACATTCTTTAATGTTAGATGTTTAAAGGGCAGAATATATAAATAGTGAGAAACTTTTGCAAAAATAATTTATTAAAAAAAATTTTATTAAATATAATAATTAAATACTTTTATAAACAATTTCTCAGCGACCTAATATTTTGCAAATGAAGGCATTAAAAAAATATAGATCCATATATATATATATATATATAAATATCTATAATTTATATAAAAATATATATATATATTTTAAAAAAAAAAATAAAAAACAAAAAATTGGGAAAGATGGCAAATACATATATGTTATATATATATAATAATATATATCCATCAATCATTGACAAAAACCTACCAGTTTTTCATTTCCAATTACCATATTTTTACAAAAACGCAATCTTAAAATTTAAAATTCAACCTCAGCGTTGCGACTGTCCAACATTTTCAAAAAATTCTTACAATTAACAATAACACATTTCTAAAAACATTTTTAGGGATTACATTTATATTTTTAATTTGTCCTGTTATTAGCGAGAAGTAAAAACAAAAACAAAATCTATTTCCATACCTGAAGATGTCTGTAGGAACAGACGAAAGCTTGTAAAAAAATTAAAAAAGACCTTATGCAAATGGAATTTATAAACAGGGATCATAACATTCATATACAGGTTCAGGGGTTAATGTATTTTATTAAATTTGTTTGCGAAGATGTATTCTCGCCATTTAAATCATTAACTTCTAAATTTGTTTTTTGTATGAATGATTCATGTAATTATAATAAAGAAAACTCCTTTGATGAGATCATAAAGGAGCCATGAAGATCAAATTCATTTGAAAAAAAGCCAATTTTAGTAAAATTTTAAAAATCATCCGTTTGGTATGTCCTGCACTTTGATTAAATAATAGCATCCAATTTTCATCTACTGGCCTGAATGCATAGAAAATCATAGGAATGCAACTTTATCATAAAACAAATCCAAGTTTTTGACTATAAAAGGGAAATATGAGTATTACTTAAAAGATAATGTGAAAGTAATAAAATCTGTATGAGGTTTAATAAAAAAATAAATCAGAGTGTATTGGACCACTAATACTCTTTTTATAAATAAAATAATATTATATATATAATATTTGTATGTGTGTGTGTGTGTGTTTAACTATCCACTTTTTGAGTAAGACCAGGAACATCAAAAAAAAAAAATAAAATAAAAGAAAAAAGGAAGTAAAAATAACTCAATGAACCTTGAAGATCCTATAACAAAATATCTGCAAATAAGAAGTTGTAACAATGATATGTTTCATTTTTTTGTGGGACTTTATCAATGTAAATGCAAGAATTTTATTTTGTACGAATTATTTACAGATAAAAGCAAAAATGATTTTCGTTTTTATAATTTTTTAAATTCAAGAAACACTTATAAATATTCATCAGGTTAGCTGAAAAGTCTGGGCAAGTTATAGAGGACGTTAAATGATATAATTTAATGTCTGATAAACAAAAGTGTATAAAATATGTTCTTTAAATTTTTTATGCAAATTAATCTGCATCCCTCTTTGCAGGAGAAAGCATCATTAGATGCAATGCATTTTAACCTCCTGGCTGGTGAAGAGCAGCATAATCAAGCAAAGTTCTATTTTACTTTTAGAGTATATTTTACTCATTCAAATTTCTTCTTTGAAACTCATAACTGCTCAGCTTCTTATCTGAAGCATAAACAAAGCAATTCCTAAAGAAATAATGAATTTTTTATTTATTTATTTATTAATCCAATATATTTTTATTACTCTTAACGTTATTTTTAGTGGATACCCATATTACAATGTTTATTCTAAAGAATATTTTGTCTACTGTACCTGAACATT
>CAHIKZ030002582.1:0-97500 GCA_903632075.3 Acanthosepion pharaonis
GATTATCTATGACTTCCTTCCATCTATTAACAAGCTTACTAATTCCATTACTGTAAAATTCTTTTGGCTTTGATTCGAAGAACTCACAAATGTCAGTTTTAACCTCTTCCTGTGTTACAAAAGCTGTTTCTTCCAAATGATTCTGTAAGCTACGAAAGAAATGGTATTCTGAAGGAGCAAGAATGGGAGAATAAGGTGGATGAGAAATTTTCACCCAACCACGTTCTTCGATCTTTTGTGACGTGATTCTTGCTGTGTCGGGTCGCGCATTGTCCTGATGAAACATCACCTCTTTTCGATTCACTAGAACAGGTTTTTTTTCCTCAAAGCTTGGTTCAAACGCTCTAATTGCTGACAGTATATTTGAGCATTAATTGTTGCATTAGGTGGTAAGAATTCAAAGTGGATTATTCCTTGGCGATTCCACAAGATTGAAAGAAGTACCTTTTGCCCATGTAGTTCCCTTCGCGGCTGTGGCTGGGGTCCTTCCCATTTACCAAGCCACTGTCTACGACGCTTAACATTTCGATAAAAGATCCATTTTTCGTCGCCAGTCACAAGTCTATCCAAAAAGGGGGAAACAAGTTGGCGAGAATGGAGAGAAGAGCAGATATCAACTCTGGATTTGAGGTTGTTTTCAGACAATTCATGAGGCACCCATTTTCGAAGTTTTGAAACTTTTCCAAGTTGTTGATGATGACTATGAACAGTTGTATGGTTTGAACTGAGAACCACTGCCAATTCCTCAACTGATAAAGCAGGATTTTCTTCAAGGGCTGCTTCAAGAAGCTTTTCATCAAACTCAACTGGACGTCCAGTTCGATCTTCATCTTCAAGGGTGAAATCTCCACCTTTGAATTTTGCAAACCATCTTCTGCAAGTTCTTTCATTCACACATTCCTCTCCATAAACTGAGTAAATGTTTCTAGCCACTTTGGCTGCTGAGTTTCCTTTCTTGAACTCATAAAGCATTATGTGATTCTTGGGTACTTCCATGTTAGCAGGGTTTTAATCAATCAAAATTTAATTTTATTGTTCTCTGAAATAAAATTTGATCAGTTTAAATGCATCTAAACATAAAAATAATGTTCAGCTCCATTAGACATTATAAAATACTTTTAAATTTCGTTCATTTTAAAAAAAAGTTAAAATTCGGACAGAACTTATGGGATGACCTGATATACAAATAGTTATATATATATGTATATCATAATAAATATAAAACATAAATATTCCCCAAGAATTTTTATAAATAAAAATGACCTTATGTTTTTAAATAATTTTCCAAAGATCATTTAAAAAAGAATTAAATTTAAAGAATTTTTGAAAAAAAAAAACAAATTTTACAAATTTTCAGACAAAAAAAAATATGCTAAAAAACATGATGATTGCTCAAGATGCGGGTTAAAATATTTCTAATTAAACAAGAAATAAAAAAAAAGAAAAAAAAAAACTTTAATGAAGTCATTAGATTGCTCCATCATTAAAGCAAATTCGAAAAACACTTTGCAAAATAAAAATTTTCATTATACAACAAAATAAAACAACCCATAAAAACAGAATATTTTTGAAACAAAAATCCTATTTATTGTTGAAGAAGATGACATTTATAAATATGATAAAGTAAAATAAAATCTTTTGAACAATGGAATTTTAAAAATTTTCAAATTTGAAAAAAATAGGGAATTGGGGTTTTCAAAAATTTATAGTATAAATAATTGCTTCTTTCTTTTAAATTTCAAATCTAAATTGAAATCAAAAATTATGAAATATCTTATGATAAAACAGCATCAAATTGTTAATAATTTTTTTTTCTGAAGCAATTGAAATTATCAATGATAAAAAAAAGAATTAGAAATTGAATAAACAGAAATTTATTTTAATATATCAATATGAAATATATTTTATTTCACAGAAAATCTATTTGGATATTGGAAAAATTGGATGACAAAATCATGGCTTTATAAATGGTAATAAATAAAAATTAACTGTTAACTTTATACAAAATATTGAATATACATCTTTTACATAGTTAAATAAGATATAATCCTTTTTCAAAAAAAATAAAAAGGAAAATTAGGTTTCAAGAATATTTTATTATATTATTTTTTTGAAAAAAAATCAAAATATATTCAATATATAGAAAAATTTAATTTTAAAATAATTTTTTTTTTCAAAAAATGCAAAATAAAAATTTTAAAATTTTGAAAATTATTAGAACTGAAATTAATTTTTTTCTTGGTTATATCATCCATTTTTTTTAGAAATAAAAAAATACATTTTGTTGCATTTAATTCAAATTTTTTAAAAAAAAAACAAATATAAAAAAAAATATTAAAATATAGAGAATATAATTATTTCAAAAAATGAAAAATTAAGCCGATTTTGAATTAACAAAAGAATGATTTATCAAACAAATACCAGATAATTATTTAATGTCAAAAAAATTCTAAATTATGAATTCCACCATTCAAATAGTATGGTTTTTTATTTTGATTTTATTCTAACTTTCAATTTTAAAAATTTCTAATATTTAAAAAAAAATAAAATACATGATTTAAAATGGTTTATAAATATTAAAGAGGCAATTAAATATGTGGGTGTATTTGCTTTATTAAAAAAGAAATATTCGTACTCAGATTTAATATTTGGAAAACAAATTTCAATGATCCCAAACGAGCATTTATATATGACGTGTTTATTAAGAAACTAATTATCTGATTACAATTTAAAAATTTTTATATTGAATATGAATATTCAAAAACAAAAATAACAATTTTGATAACTTAGAATTTTCAAATTTATTATTTTTATCAAAATTTATGAAATATTTGTTGATAATTTAAATTTAACATAATTTTTGCTTTTTTTTTTCATTTTTTTATTGGTTTTTTTGAGGACAAATATGGAAGATTATTTATAATCAAACAATTTATAGAAAAGTATAAATATAAAAAAAAAAAAAATTTGAGGATTATTGACAGAAATACATTTTGAAAAATTTGATTTTTAAAAATGTCAAATGATCAATATAAAAATAAAATATTGGAATATATAAAAAAATGTTGAATATGAATTTCAGTTATGAATCAATGTAAAAAAAAAATAAAATTTTTGTGATTCACTTTTTCTCTGTTAAAAATGCAACAATTTTTTTAGTTGAACAATGTGGTATCATGATTTTTCAAATTAATGGTTCGTTTGGAAATTACCAAAATATAAAAAATTTTTTTTGAACTTTATGAAGATTTTTTTCATTTTTCTAAAAATGATTTTTGAACCTCAAATAGTCTATTTTGATTGTTAATCTTTCCATGGATTTTAAATTGTTTTTAAAAATTTGTTAAATCAAAATTAAAAAATAAAAAATTTTAAAAATATTAATTTTTTTAAACTTAAAATTTTGGAAATTTAAATTTTTTATCCTCTGATAATCAAATTTAAAATAAAATTTTTATTATAAAAAGAATAAATAAAACAATATTCTTAAATATATATTCTGGATGTTAAATAGAATAAAAATAAATAAAAATATATAATAGAGATATATTGTTATTTCATCAATCAATTAAATTTATAAAATTTCAATGTTCAATAAATTGATTTTTAAAACAAAAAAAATTAACAGAAATATTTAAAAGGTTAAAAAAATTAAAAAAATTATTTGACTAATCAAATTGAAACCTTTTTTCCAAATATTTTTAATTTTTCCTATTTCTTCATTTTATCATTTTTTTTTGAAAATCATATCTTTTTTATTAATTTTAGAAGCAACCAAAATAAGTTTAAAAATTTTTTTTTATTGTTCAATTTACTAAAAAATTATTTGAAATTAACCAAAATATTTTAATTTGTTTTCAAAATTAGAAAATTTTTTTATTTGATTTATTTTTTATTAATTTTTTAATTTAATTTTTTTTATAAAATGGAAGTAAAGAGGTATTAATTTATTTATTAATTTTCCAACTCTGAAAAAATTATTTACATTTTACATTAAATAAAAAAGAAGGCCAAGATAGATGGAGAAAATTATGTTAAAATTACCATTGGTTGAAATTAATCTGAATTATTTTAAAATTTGTCCAAAAAATGAAAATATAAAGTAGCAAGATTGGGAAAATATTTAACTTATTTTAAAGGTTAAGAAATTTTTTTTTTAAACTTTTGTTTTTTCAATATAAATTTAATTCAAATAGGATTAAATATATAAATTTACATATTTATAATATTTTAAATTGTGAATTTTTGAAGGCATTAAACAATCATTTACTTGGAAAGAAAAATTAATAAGTTTTTGATTTAAAATGTCAAAGTTAAAAAGAGAAAAAATAATAAAAAAAATAAAATTGATATAGCCATTTTTTCTTAGATATAATAGAATAAAATTTTTGACAAAAAATAAACAAAAGATGAATTCCAAAAATAATTACAAATCAAAATTTATAAAAATATTATTTAATTCTTTTTTTTTAAGAAATTTGTTAAGTCACATGGTCAATTTTAGAATATTTTATTTCTGTCCATGAAAATGGGTTTCAAAAATATACCATAGTCATATTTTCTTATTATTATTTTTTATGGATAATGTTATCGATTGGGGAAAATTTTTGAAAATCAATAGCATTCATTTAATTAAATAAAAAACATGAAATAAATATATGAATATGGAAAAAAATTGTTTTAAATGAAATTATATATTTTTTGTTATATAAATCACTATAAAAAACAATGAACGGAAAGTCATAAGTCAATCATGATCAAAAGATTTTGATCATGAATAAATTCAAAAATACATTCCATGGTTGAACCAAAATTTTGGTGATATCCCAATCAATAGTGATTTATAATTGTTGAATGGATAGAAAATTGAACAAAAAATGTTAGGCAGAATTATATTTTGTGGATATATAATTTTATTTTATAGAACAAATATTTATTGAAAAAATATATATTCATATATAACAAAAGAAAAATGTATAAAAAATGTTAAAAAATTTGAGGAGGCATAATATTTTAATTGGGAACATTCTAGCATCATGTATTTGAGATATGCCTGCAAATAAAAAATTTTTTTCAGTTTATTTTTTATATATTTTTCAATGGTATGAGTGAATATTTGTTTACACTTTTTAATAGTATTATCAAGAAGAATGTTTCATTTAAATAAGCATTATTTTTTAAATTTTTGGTATTTTTTACTGAGAATAAAATATAAATCAGTTTACGAACTCCAAACCGGTTTTATTTAAAAATTTTTTCTATATTGCTGTCTATTGGAAAATTTGACTATGTGAAATAATATGATATATAATTTTCCATTGAAACTCTAAATGTATATACTCTTAATTTTCTCTCTCTTTTTTGTATTTTAATCATAGTTTATATATCTTCCATATCTTATATCTATGGGGTTGAACAAAATGTAAATTTTTCTCTATCTCCTTCCTCTCTCTTTCTCTATATATATATATATATATATATATATATATATATATATATATATATATATATATATATATATATATTTATAGTGTATGTTGTTTTTTATTTAAAAAATATATATATATATTCCATATATTTTGAGAAATTTTTTCAATTTAATTATATCTTATTAAACAATTTAATGTTGTGTTTGTTTATTTTCAATAATATCCTTCTGTAGAAATGTATAAGTTTTTACACTTTTCATGTTTAAACAGATCAAGAAAAGTAATTACATGGTTGTATTTATTCATTTTTATTTTTCTGTGTATTTTTGACATTCCAATATCATTTTCAGGGTTATGATGGCTAAGACAAATAGTTGTGTGTGTCTGAAGTAAATTTTTGCTTTCATGGTTAAATTGTTTCCAGTTCCAATCATGTACAAAGTCACAAATGGTGATTTTTTTTTTAAAACTTTCCATATTGTACAATATTGTTATCAGTGTAAATTTCATCATCCATTGCACAACATCTGCAAAAAGATTCCTGTCCACATTCACAATTTAGAAAAATATTAGTTGACAATACCCATATATTTTCCCAAGAATATAATAAGCAGAAACTACTACAAATTCTCAAAGCCATCTTTATTAAAAAATTAAAACCAACACTTACCAAAATTAATTATGAATATAGTACAAATGTTCTGAAATGCTTATAGTTCTTTAGAAATATCTACGTTAGAACTAAACAGTTTAAAAAAAAAAAATAAACTATAACCTCCAAATGAATTCAATTCTTAACTAATTACCTCCCTTACATTAAAATGTTTACAATATGAAAAATTTGAAAAAATCACCATTTGTGACTTTGTGCATGACCGGAACTGCTAACAGTTTAACCACAAAGCATAAATTTATTTGGACACACACAACTATTTGTCTTAGCCATCATAACCCTGAAGATGATATTGGAATATATCAAAAATACTCAGAAAAATAAAAATGAATATATACAACCACAGTACCTTCCTTTCTCTTTTTAATCATGAAGCAACAAAGCTTATACATGATTACGAAAGGATATTATTGAAAATAAACAAACACAACATGTCTAAATTGTTTAATTGAATAGGCTTAAATGAATATATATATGATGATGGTCACTCGTATTTGAAGATAACCATCTACTAGGATGGCTAGCTAATCCCTATTGCAGACGTTTGCTCAGGCACATTTGTGTTTGTTCAACATCCACAGAGCCCACCTGTGGTTTATACTCCAACTATGCTGAGCAAAGCTTAGTTACAGTTTCTGGGAGAGAAGCATATTATCTAGCATAATCAACAATCTGAACAAGGTCAGCATGCTCAAACCCTCAGTCACGATGACTTCTGACATCATGCTAGCATAGCCATCGATGGCACCCAAGGGTTCTGTGTACTCAATTTCACTCAGAAGGCTTGAGTCAACTTGTAGTATGGTTTTCAGGCACTTTCCAAAGATGCCGCATGCTGGGATCATCTCCTCCATATTGACTAATCAACCATGGTGCGATTTGAATCTGTTTCTTATGGTCAGAAAGCGAACATTGTAATCACTTGGCCACGTGCATATGTGTATATATATATATATATATATATATATATATATATATATAAACTGATTTGAAAAACTGTTGTTCTTATGTCTATTATTATAGATGTTATGGACATAACTGTATGTTTAATGTTTATTGTATTTTTGCAACTTTCGAATAAGATGTACATTGAGATCAGAATTGTGGATAAACTGTCAAAAGTTCATATTTTGTTGTGTCCTTGTTTGGGTGCCTTGGACTGTATCAGTCATTATGAAAAATTATAGATAAAAGTTTTGTAAGCTACATCCTAGCATTATTGGAATGGTACATTTCAAATTCAAATATGCATGTGTATCATATAAGTGATATCATATGTAGAATGGCTTCATAGAGCTTGATAGTGGGAATGGATCAAATATTCTACAAGTATTATATTATTATTATTATTATCATATATGAATAATGAATATTTTCAACATACCATATAATATCTATTTATCTATCTGTGTAGTGTGTGTGTGTGTGTTTGTGTGCATGCATATATCTATCTTTATTATACAGATAGGTAGATAGATAGATATTTATGTATGTTTATAATTAAAAAATATTCTAAAAATGAAAGATTTAAAATCTATAGAAATAAATGTTGAGCAAATGTTCAATGGATTTTTTTCAAAAAGTGAAGCTCCATGTTTGAACCTAAGTGATATCTGTAGGTATCGCCTTGGGTTGAACTGACACTTTTACTCAATCTCAATGTAAGAAGCCTTTTGGTTTAACAATTTGGTTTTCCTGGCATCTCTTTCAGACAATTCATGGGTTAAGGTCCATCTGTCATTTTACAGTAGAAGGTAATTTCCTGAATTGATCATCCAATTTTCCTTGACTAACCCCACCTCTCTCCTTTTGATAATGTATATTTTAAAATTGCAAAACTTAAGTTCTTTTTTAATTATTTTCTTGGGAGAAAGTAATTATATTTTATAATAAGTAAAAAAGATAAAATAATAAAAGGTAGTTTTGAACTGTGCTCTCAAATGAAAACTCTGTCCAATTATGAATGTACATATTCAAGGAATTCAGCACACACACACACACATATATATATGTATGTATAAAACTGTGTTTTATGAAAAAAGGAGCTCCACATAGTGAAGGAATCAATAATTTCTGGTAAACTAATTTCAGTTTTTTGTAGAACAAAAGAATAAAGAGAAAAAAGTGGAGCAATAAAGAGGGTAAAGGGGAAAACAAAAAATGCATATAAAAATGAAAAAATAAATAAAGAAGGTGACAAAATGGGCAATGAAAAGAAAGAAAAAAGAAAGAATGAAAGAAAGTTAAAGACATGAAAAATTAAAATGAAGAGGGGAAAAGAATGAAAGAAACGAAAATGTTAGGCACTTGAAAGATTAAATGAAAGAAAAAAATAAAGAAGAGAGAAAATTAAACACTTGAAAGACTAAAAAAAAGAAGGAATAAAAAAGAAAGAGAAAAACTTGAAAGACTAAGAGAATGAAAAAAAATTCAGAGATTAATTGAAAGGAAAATTCTTAGCAATAAATAGATAAATAAATGAAGAAAGAAAGTTAAACATTTGAAAGTAAGAAAAAATAAAAACAGTCAGAGACTAATTGAAAGAAGGAAATTTTATTCCTTCTTTCAGTTAATCTCTCAATTTTCTTTCATTTTTTTTTCTTTTCTTTTCCCATTTATTGAAAATCAATGGGAAAAGAAAAGAAAGTAAATTCAAGTGAATTTAAGAAAGAAATGAAGCGGTCTCTGCAGGCTATAGTAATCATTTAAAAGTTGATTGTTTTATGGTCTAAAAATATTTTTTTCCTTTATTGATTTCATTTTCAAGAAAATCAAATAAAGAAGAAATAACACAACTATCCTGACTTGGTCTAAATGCATCATAGACAAATTGACTAGTTTTATTTTTAACTAAAAAAATTTAAAACATAGAAAGAAATATTTACTAATCTCAATTCAGCTTAAGATTAAATATTGGGGAATGCAAGGTAGATTGTGCTTTCAATCTTCAATGTTAGGAAGGTCTAATCAGCATTTAAAATTCTGACATTTACCTGAAGTTGAGCACTGGCACCTATGGGAGGCACACAGATACTTCAGCCACAAAGTTGGTTCAGTATACATATATTAATATTAGTATTTATCTCCTTACTTTTTTCAATAATTTGTGCATCATGTTCCAAAGGAAAAAATATTCAATAAAGCTTCACTCACTTTAAAAGATCAAAAGGGTAAAGGAGTAATAAAATTTCAAGGTAGCAAGTCTGTTGATGTATTTCTTTTGTCTCCTCTTCCTGCTTTCTTTTTTTCCGCTTACTTCCTCTTTTATACCTTTCTTTTCTCACATTTTGATTCTTGCCAGACTTCACAGATGCTGCACTGTTCATGGCCTGGAAAGTAACATTTTGATTCTTGGTAGCAGGCACAGATACTATACTGATCCTGGGCTAGAAAGTGATATTTTGATTCTAGACAGACTGCACAATAACTACACTGTTCTTGGGTTGGAAAGTGACATTTTTATTCTCATTTTGATCTTCAGTAGAGAGCACACATACTATACTGATTCTGGGTTGGAAAGTGACATTTTTATTCTCATTTTGATCTTCAGTAGAGAGCACACATATTATACTGATTCTGGGTTGGAAAGTGACATTTTGATTGTCAGTAGCAAGCACAGATACTATACTGATCCTGGGCTAGAAAGTGACATTTTGATTTTGGACAGACTGCAATATTGTTCTTGGGTTGGAGAGTGACATTTTAATTCGAGACATTTTGATGCACAGATACTAATCTTAAGCAAAAATGCATATCTATATATAAATAATCCCATCATTTTTATGGGCATTTACAAGTATGATGATGGCCTCTCTTGTCAATTTCAACATACGAAGGCTTTAATGTTCAGTTTAGAAATGGACTGTTAGATGTTACACAGATGACTTGATTACAGTGGTGAAAGCTTGTAAAGAATCAGACATACTTTATGGAAGAACTGATAACAGAGAATGGTAAAAGTGCACCACAAAGTCCCCAAAAAGCTTGAATTCAGTTCCAAGTTTGAATTCAGAGTTTTCCTTCTTCTACAATGGTAGCCATCCAAGACAAAAGAACCCTGTCAGCACTGTTATCCAGACCATAGCTAGGGAAAGATGGATTCATGCCTTTTCCAAGGGCATTAGCATGAAGAAAGTAAAACAGAACTGATTGGAATTTGAACTTGTCTTGCCAATTCCACTTTCTGTCCTGATAACGGTTACACTAACACATGTGAGAATAAGAAAATATAAGAAATATATAACATAGACTCAGAGATTATATATATATACTAGCAGCATGGCCCGGTGTTGTTATCCAAATGTAAACCGTGTAAAATAATAATTCCTTATCCCAAAAATTCAGACAGAAAAAACATTTTAGCTTTAAATTTTGTTATTCCCTTTTGAATTTCTTTCCCTATATTAGGCATGTTTGTTAAAATAATAATAATAATAATAATGAGAAAATTTTTTTAAATAATACAGGTAAAAACAAACACATGAAAAATGAATTAATATACCTCTCTATTGAATCAGTTGACATCATTAATGGGAAAAATGTGTTTGATGGGCAGTAGGAGGGGCAATGATATTTACTTGAAAATTGATGAATTTTAGTTGTAATTTACCACAACTTATTTATCACCTCCCACCTTTGATCCCCAGGCATTTGTTGACCTCCTATATAATCCCATTGACTATTAGGAGTCGATATTGATCACTTTGGGTCTGTTGGGTTAGTGTAACAGTTATTGGTATGAATAGTGGAATTATCAAGCTGAGTTCAAATTCTGACCCAGTTTGCTGCATTTACCTTTGCACTAATGCCATTAAAACCAATTCTCCTCCACTAGCTATGGGTTAAATAGCAGAGTAGACTGGGCCTTCAAGCCTTGAGTAGCAACCAGTCTAATAGAAATAAAACTCTGAATTCCAAACCATGGAGAAGGCAACAAGAAACTACTCCACAATATTTCACAACACTTGGCAATTCACAGATAAAAAAAATCTGTGGAAAGACATGATCGTCCATCTCCCAAACCAACATGGCCCCACCCAAAATTTAAATAATGACGATTTTCTTTGTTTGTTTGTTATTCTAACACTGCAAAAATAGCACATTATAGCATAATTTTTGTTAGCATTTTACCATTAAACTTGAAGATTAAAGCATTTTTCAAGCAACTTCTTTGTAAGTAATTTTAATTTAGTAAAAATTGACAAAAAAAAAAAAAAAAATGACCAAGGGAGAAAACTCCATATCTGTTAACTGCTAAAAGCAGAATTGTTTAACTTTTTACTAATAAGCAAGCAATAAGGATAAGCAGGGAAGAATGTTTGAAGCTTAATGATAATTAATTAACATTTGTAAATTATTATAATATTTGTCCCATCATAGTTATTGCATTTAGTGAATGAAATGTTTATGCAAATGTAACAACTATTACGGGACAGAAATAATAAATTCAATAAATAATAACTGGAAAACTTGTAAGGAAGAATTTAAAAATAAATGATTATGCTTATATATATATATATATATATATATATATATATAATGTATAATAATTAAAGTATATAGTCTTATACATTATCATATATAATGGGTAATATGGAAATCACTTATAATAATCTTATAATTATATTACAGTTGCAAGTTTACTAGTTGCAATAACACATTTTTTATTTAATCTTTTATATTAAATCAGATTAAGTTAACATTATGGGCAAAATGAAAAAAACCATTTGCATTATTTATCTCATCCCTCGAAAGAACTTCTTCAGAATTATTTTATCAAGGGTGTCTTATATAGGGATGAACAAAAACAACAAACATTAGTTACAATCATTTCTCAGACTTCAGGCTGGGATCAATGTGTAGTATATGTTCTTTACATTTTACAACAAAGAAAATGCACCTTCTTCATTGAGCTAAAAGGTGGAGTCAGTGTAATATTGATGCCAGTGTGACAGTGGCTGTGTGGACTGGGCAATTTTTTATACTTGGGTTATATGCACATATATTGGAAAAAATAAATAAAATCACTTGCAATTTTGCATCGAGGAATAATGAAAATACAGGGACACTTAACACTGGATTTGAATTTTTAATGTCTATTGTATCTATGTGGATAACCTAGCCAATCTTATTCAGCCATCTGTTGCTTTTTATTTTTATCATTATTGTTTTTTTAAAATATCCAGCATTGTAATAGCAATAGTTTTATTAACATCATGTAATAAAAAAAGTTTTTTCTTAATTTTAATCACAATTTTGGCCACCATATAAGTGGATATTGGAATTTATTAGCTTTTAGTAAGTATGCATTTACATGGCTCACCAATTCCACTTTTTAATAAGTTGGTATTAAAAATGGAGCCTAACCAAGCAAACTGGAATTTTTTTGAGAATTTTGATCAGTGTTTTTTCACTGTTATGCTGAAACCATGTTCTTTTTTCACTTAAACATTTAGTTTCACAGTTGAACAGAAATTTGTCATGTTGAGTCAATTAAGAGTTAATTGCCCTTGAATAATTAATCTTTCCCGCATATTTTCAAAACATTTAGGAAGAAACGCAGTAACAAGTTTCCGTCTCGGCCTTGAGACAAAACATTAAGGCCATTAACAGGCCTCGCAATGTCTCTTTGAGGGAACGTTAGGGACATTTGAATCTTCCCCAAAAGGGGAAATGTAGACAGGCCGAATTATTTTTGGTTCTAAGTACTTGTGTGGAATTACCACTTTAAACTCGGACGTTTGTGATTCCGTTCGAGTGGATGAATTTTGAATACTGTTTTTATTTATTCCGACCAAAACAGCAACACGTTATGAGGTAAGGGAGCATTTTGATTTTCTATTAGTTTTGCCTTATAGAAATATTAAAACAAATGATGGCTTTTCTTTGCTAAACTGTCATCTTTCTCAATAATTTAGGACCGGGTTGGACAACTGATTCTATATTGCTATGATGACATAACACTTTTTAAATTGATATTTTGTTTATTACCCAACATCACCATAATATTTTTTTGACTGACATCCAAAACATCTTTATCACAGTCTTTGTAAAATAAAAAATTTAAAAAAAACATGTTGTTTTGACATTATGAATGTTAATTTGTTATGTTTAGTTTAGCATGCAAACATTTTTTTTTAATTTTTTTTCTACTCGGAACGAGAATCTTCTGGTTCATTGGAAAATGTTAAAAGTTTTTAAGTTACACTCATAAAGTAAACCTTCAAAATACAATTTCACGGGAGCATTTCTGGGTTTGGATTGGAGACTTTTCAGTCAGAATTCTGCTGCCAACTCCAATTTTATAAATAAATTTTTCAAAGCAAAGTGTCATCTGATATTTCTAGATAGTATACTTCATTAGCATAATTTTCACCAAATTTTCTGAAGGGTTTCATGCCTACAAGAAATTTCAGTAAGGAATCATCAGAAAATTAATAAGGAAATTGAATAGATTGTTTTTGTTTCGATAAATTATTTTTCAATATTAAGAGAACAGTTTACCAAAATAGTTAAATTTTAGTTACCTCCCTTAGATCATTCTATCAGCCTTCATTTTCATTTATTTTTTGGTCTTTATTTTTTCTTACAAAAAAAAAAAAAAAATAGTTCGTTATTTCCTTCATTTTTTGTTTCTTTTTTTTTAATCTCGATGTTAATATGTTTTTCACTTGAGTTCCAATACTAAGAGTTCTTGTAAACACTAATTTAGCTTCACAAGCAAAATTTAAATATGGTGGACTATTCAAGAACGTCTGCAAGAAGAGGGACCTGAAATCACAGACATTGACCCTGGTGATTGTGAACAGCGAGCAGACGATTGTAGCGGCTGGTGCCATACTGTTCAAACAGGAGTCATGAAAGTTGAGAAAATGCGAAATCAACAGTTGGAAGAAAAGAGCAATCTCACACTTTGTCTTCATATTCCAGCTTCGCAGGTTCACCACTGATAAGGTCACAATAAGTGTGACCCAGTGAGAATCAAAAAAGCATTTTCCATATTACTTTTTTTATTTATTCAAATCTTAAGTTGCATCTCAAATTTGTCACTAAAATATTACATGTGACTGTGAGTGTCACTGATAAATAATTTTTAGATGTATGACAATAATCACAAGATTTTGTTTTGTTTTTGTCGAAAAAAAAAATAACTTTCGACGCAGTAAAAGTGCGGGGGGGACCCAGAAGAGAGCAGCAACAGCCTGGTATGGGTTGCAAAAGGAGGAGTCCTCTTGCAACCCGCTCCAACTAGGTCTAGTAACTGGGAAGAAAAAAAAAGCAATAATCTTTCAGCACGACAATTAAACAGTCACGCATCGGCTGGTAGAAAAAAAAAAAGGGTTTTTGGTGAGAGTACGGAGGACGATTTTTATAAGAAGGCTAACCGCTTCCCACAATCCTCCTCCTACCAAGACCATAAGTATCAATTGGTCACTTGCTTCCAGTTTAGCTGGGCACAATTCCCCCGAGGCTGAAGCAACCCGTCTGTAAGTACCCCCCACCCTCGCTCTCTTCCTCTTTTCTTTTTCTTCACATTTTTTAATCAATTCACCTCAAACAAGGCGATAACGCCATTAAGATGAACAGAACTACTCTAACTGGGATGGAAAAGAATGAAAAGACTTTTTAGAGAAGGACCCGGGAACCCAATCCTGAACAAGGGATTTAAACTTCTACTCCCATTCAAAAGACAGAGAGGAGGAGTATGAACCAGACAATGAGCGAAACTTTTTTTTTTTCCTTTTTTGGAATATTAGTTAATATAAATCACCTTAATACAAAATAACACAGCGCTAAACTAACCGTCACATCCAATATCACTCCGCACACATAAAAAAAGTGTTGATTTCAAACTAAAACAAAAAAAAAAAAATTTTACATATGAGCAGTCAGTTTTATTCTCACAAATTTCTATAATATATCTATAAAAATAAATTAATAAAGAAATGTCAAACAGAATTTCTAAAAATTTTGGGTTACAGTATCTCAATATTATGCCATCCAGTGTTCCAGTTAGTTTATAAGAAAATCCTTTTATGGAAATGTTTCCTTTTGTCATAACATGGTAGCTGACTGATTCCATACGTCATATGAGAATGACTTCAGGAAGGGCATCAAGCAGTAAAAATATTTGCTCTCAAAAGATTGCAGCAGAAAATGACAAGTAATTGCCTGTGAGACATTTTCTAAAAATGACTGCTATTTATATAAATTGATAAAATAAAAATACCACTGAAGAATATTCATGTCAGACATTGAAAAACAAGAGAGTATGGGAAGTAAATAAAGTGAATTTATTTGATAGTAGAATCAAACTGATTCCCATATCTTGAGCTATTATGTCCATGGCAAAAAATTGGGAAAAGTTTTGTATTAGATTTAAAAATTAAACTAATCCTCCAGTTTATTTCCAAAGTAGACTCTCTTTTGATAGTCCAGAAAAGACGAAAATAACTGAAAGATAGGCAATCAATATCCAACTAGCAAACAAGTATGAGTAACTGGTTTTACTCAAATATTGATTACTAATCAGGTTTCTTTTTTCAAGTTATTTTCATCCTTCATATTTTAAAATTGTCTGAAGAGTGTAAGGTTTTCTAAGTGTATATTTTCAGTAATGCAGTCATTTACTTAGCTATTATTAAACAAAGATGTTTTACATGGAAATTTCTGTCTTTTTATTAGATGAAAGAGTAAGAAAAAAAATTATGATGAATTCAAGTTAGAAATAACCTTCATCTGAGGTCAGTCTTCTTGCAAACAGTTCTTTAACTGTTTACAATATAAGCTTCTTTAATGGCTCTAACATTTTCTGCTAAAAAGCAAAGCTGTTTCTTTTTAGAGAAAACTATTTAAAAAATACTTTATCCCATTGGGAAAAAGTGATGTTCAAATATTTCTTTAAAATGTTAAGAAAGTCAAAAAGATGATTTGATATAAAATAATGTTTCCTAATTTTACTAAATCCAATTTGTAAAGAACACACATAGTGTGTGTGTGTGTATATATACACTGTCAGGTTTTATTATGAAAGTCACTGTCTTCACAATAAAACTAATATTAACCAGTAAGTGTTGGTAACATTTTCAGAATATATTTACGTGATAAATATATTGAGGGAATTTCAATTTGTTTTATGAGTAATATTTACAATAACCTCTTTAATGCTGTGAGTTTTTATTATGCATATTAAGTTTTATTTGTCCTATTGGAAACCAATATAAATAATCATATAGTTATTGACAGTTATTTTTTTAAAAACACTTGTATAAATATTGCCATAGGCCATAAGAAAGATACAACTGCAAAAGAGAAACAAAATATTGTAAAGTTATTGGGTGATAGGAACATAATATTGGACATTGTAAAAAGGTTGTACTAAGAAAATACACCAATCAAAAAGAAATCGAAAACATTATCAAGATAGGACAAGAAAAAAATACAGACTTTAAGAATATCACAAAGAGAGGTTTGAGAAAAATCAGACAGCTGATAAACGAGAAAAGTAAATTGACCTGCAAGAAAATATTTGAAGAAGCTGATGATGTCAATTTAAACAGAATGAAAAATGTAGAATATTAAGAACACTGTCCAAAGAAATGAAAGCAACCTGTCTACCACCTTTAAGTAAACATCCAGAAAAATTAGTATATGAAAACTTATTTCTCAACAGTAATTATGAATGTTGAGCACAGACTTGATAACTAGAGGTTGTCTTTCATGAAAATTGACAACCAACTTGATTTAGAAAACACTAATGGTGGGGGGGAGTAATGTTTGTGACTAGTTTTGCAGGTAATAAAATTATATTTTCTTTCAAAACTGCTGTTGATGATATCAAGATAAATGTAGAGCATTATTCTAAGTTCCTGAAAAAGACAGTTTCTTTGAACGGCACAGTTCATAACCAAGAGTCTAAGCTTAAGAGTATATTCATGCAAGATAATACCCCTTCGAATTCTGAAAAACTGACTATTGCCCAACTTGCTAAAAGGTTTCAAAGATACCAAATTAATGGGATGGCCCCCAGCTTCAATGGAAAACTTTATGAAGAGATTTATGTGAGCATTGAAAACGATATTTAAATAAAAGTTCCTGAGAAGCTCTAAAAACTGTTTCAAGGATGTAAATAAAATTTTCAGGTTATATTTGTATTTATATGAGCAATATATCTTGTGAATTTCAACTTATCCATCCTTCTTAAAAAAATATTTGGTAATAAATTTGTTTCTATAATGAAACCTGAAATAGCAAAAAATAAGTTATTATTTTTCATAAAGATATATAAACTGAAACTCACATTACCTACAAATATGATTACATGTCCTGAAAATTTTACGATCCTTAGTTGGTTATTACCAGTTTTTGGTTGAAGCTGATGATTTTTATATATCAACTCTTATTAGGGTATATAATGTAGAATTTCTTGAGGATCAACCTTGCAAATTAATTACTAATAGTCAAACAGATGAACCTCACAAACCATTATCCTATGCCAAGATACATATGTTAATTTTTTGTAAAAAAATTGACTTGTATAATAAAATCTAATATAGCATACACCGGTTAGAAAAATAAATACACATGTAGAAAGTACAGTTTTAAAAAGAACCAATTGCGGCTTGGGAAAGACTTTATAAATTATAATAGTTTCAGAAATATTTTTGAATAGGTTATTGGTATTTTTTAATCATGATGTTTTGTACCAATTTCTAATTTTTTTAACAAAAATTTTAATAAAAATTAGCTTCATGAACTTTTTTTTATGATTTAATATACCCTTTTAAGTAAAATCTCTTTACAAAAAATTCAGTACCTTCAAATTTACTTTATTTTGTTTACCACATTGATAATGCTAATGGTGAGGATTGGTAAGATTTCAATAAATAAATTTAACTTACAAATTTGTTTCATGGCTGAGATAGTTATACATTTCCAATCAATGCCTCTGTTTAATTTCAAGTCCAGGTAAAAGTTAGAATTTCAAATGCTAATGTTGCCAGAAGGAATTCCTCTTCAGAACAAGAAGTATTCAGCAGAATCTATCTTAGATATTTACAAGTCTGCCAATCATCCATGCTTTCAATATTGCTGCCACGTATGGTCTGGTGCTTCTGCTGTGTATTTAGAGATTCTTGATAAACTACAAAGAATCTGCAATGTTATTGGTCCTGACTTGCATCTTGGCTTCAGTCACTTTACCTATTGCTATAGTGTAGCTTCCCTGTGCTTTTCTATAAATACTTCTATGATAATTGTGCTGATGAACTTTCCTCTATGGTACATAAACTTTATGTATTTAATTGCAGTACTAGATTGGTCACAAGATCTCATCATTTTACAGTTGAAATGACTTTATGTAATCATAGCTTTAATGTTAAGTTTCTTCTCTTGCACTTCTTACTTGTGGAACTCTCTTCCAGCTTCTTGCTTCCCAGTCAACTTTGATATTCGAAAATTTAAATATAATGTCAGGTATCTTCTGTCTTAATTCGTGTTCTTTTATTGTATCTTAGTGGCTTTATTACCTTGTTTGGGATGAAATGATATATATATATATATATATTTAATATGTTTGTAAAATGATATTAATACATATAAACTATTTAAATCATGCTTTTCTGGTGTGGTCTAGCTCCATTTATCTATTACACATAACATCACTTTGTACTCATTTGAATTTCATTACTCTAAAAAAAAAATGCCAAGAGATAGATAGCCAAGGAAAACTGTCATCGTCAGTAACAGCTAGTTCTTGATAATGATTGAGATAATCAAAAATACTGGAACAAAACATGAACTTTGTAGAGTTTATCCACAATTTTGATCCACATGTATGACATTTATTCAAAAATTTGAAAAATTCAATAAAAAAATTAAACAGACCTTGTTGTTTGAACTTACCCAAATGTGTTTGGATAAATTCTTGCTTCCTCAATCAGTTTTATATGAAATTTAAATATAAATTGATATCTTTCAGATTCCATAAGCCACTATCAAAGATCTTTTGCTGATAATGCTTTACTATATATATGTATTATGACTTTTATGCACACACATACACGAGTTTATGTATGAGATATATATGATGGGATAAGGGACACATAGGAAATGTTTATAAATTTAACGTTTCCTATCCTTCTTTCAGATTCTAATGTATATTTGATCCCAATTCACACACACATGCACACACATGCATTTTGTGTGTGGGGTTTAACATGATATAGAAGAAAAGTAATTCATTGTTTCTGTTTCAAAAATAAATTCAATTCGTTTTGTGTTGGATGTTCAATTTATAAGATCAGGTAATCTTGTTTTGTGGGGGTATTTTAATGAAGCATCATCTTTATATCAGAAATGTTTGTTGTTTAGGTAAAATATTTTAGATAGGATCATTCTTCAGAAATCCTAAGAAAATATTAGCTAAAGCACTGCTAGGATGTGACACCATCAGTAATGCAATTTTTGTTTATAAGAATGACTGTCAAAAGTGAAATAACATTGGGTTGTAATGAGTTGACAAATTTTTATGTTGCTAGGAATACAATGTTCTACTCCAAATGCACAAAGCAGGCATTCCAATTTGATCCATGGTATTGGTAGTGCTCCTCACAGACTAGCAAAATTTTAACAAAAATCTTTACACGACTTCTTTGAACAGTTAGCTATTCACATATTAAAAATTGTGGCAGCCTGATCAAAATACTAAGGGGAATAAATGTGAGTGATCAACTCATGGATATTTTAGATATAAAATCTGTATACATTAATGTTCCTGTTAACAAATGTGTGAATCATTTAAAAAAATTTAATACAATCAAAAATTATCCTTTCTTTGGCAATAGATAAAATCATAAAAATTTAACTCCTTACAAATGAATGTTATTTCACTCAAGGCTAACTACCCAGAGGGCAACTGAGGACTCAGAATGGTGCTCTCAGCCATACAGCTAGGAAGGTGCAAAAGTTCTGTCAAGCTAACATTGTTAGCTTCTGGTTCCCCTCCAGTCCAGACCGGAACTCACTAGTCTCTGCTGTGCAGGGCGTATTAGAGCAAGCCCATTCACGACATCATCAATACCCTCAAGGCTGCTATCAAGTATATCCAAGGATTTTATGGTTAAGAGTTGTGCATCTCTTTGAGGTCATGTTGAGGCTGTAATTGAAGATAATGGAAGCCACATTAAATAAATTATTCATTCTCATATTAGATGTGTTTTGTATTAATAAGCCTATTTATGTACAATAAGCAAGTTTCAAAAGTTTAAGCAATTTTGCAAATTCTGCTTTTTCATGTACCTAAAGATGCAGATTTTTTTTTTTTTCTTAAGAGAAAAAAAAAATATCTACCTCATATAGGGAGAAATAGTCCATTTCATCTTTTGGTTACAAGTGATATTGCCCAACCAGAAGTCAAAAAGGGGAAGATTAAATGCTTGCAGATTACCACACCAGGGTGTTGGGAGTTTTCCAACACGCATTTACTTGATGTACAGTTTGATGGGGGAAAAAAATTATCCATTTTTATTGATTGTTGTTGTCTCATGGTGATTTACTTCAACCAGTTGAATCTGATCTATAAAGAAAATTTTCAACAGTTTGAATGACAATACTAAGACACTAAATTCACCTCTTTGAAAAACCCAAGTGGAGAGAAAAAAATATAATTACTAGAAGGTATACTGAAAATTTCTATCAAAATTGTAAAAGTGACAAAAGACAGTCAACTAGAAATACTTCTCTTCTGGCAAGGCAAACGGACTGTTCCTAATGAAAGAAAGACACACTGAGTTTTGAAGAAGACTTGGGACAACTGGACATGAAAATGTCTTCATTAATCTATATAAAGTTCTATCAAGGAAACAAAAGGAAGGTGAATCAACAAATTTATTAATGATCTTCTATTCATAACGTGTAAAATTCCTACCTCCAGCTATGACAGCATAAGCATAAAGAAATGCTTGTATTTGATGCATTTGTCGTAGGTTTGGCTAACACAAACATTACACAATTAATTGTGGAATCACTTTTATCAGATCTCAGTTATCACTCACTCACAAAATAACAGTAATATCTGGACAAAAATTATTAAAACAAAAATACCGCTTGGACATCATCAAATTGTAAGAAAATAATTATTTCTTGTCGATGCAACATTTTATGCATAAGTAAATAAATTTGTAAGTTGTAGGTACTTAGTATAGGAAACAAATTATAAACATTAAAGCTACAAAGATTTTGAATTCAAATGAATTCTTTAAAGGGAAAATGATAAAAACTCTCAAAATAGTTCTTTAGTGGGAGCTTTGATGTGAATTCAAATTCATGTCTTTTGATT
Organism: Acanthosepion pharaonis; assembly: GCA_903632075.3. Taxonomy (NCBI): domain Eukaryota; kingdom Metazoa; phylum Mollusca; class Cephalopoda; order Sepiida; family Sepiidae; genus Acanthosepion; species Acanthosepion pharaonis. Next base: position 21,440 of record CAHIKZ030002582.1, read on the forward strand.
TGTGACTCTGCTTCGAATCTCCATGATGCATACCCCCACCAGGCATATTGGGCCAGGCTGGACCTGACATAGGCCCCATTGGGAAACCCCGGGACCACAAATAGTTATTCTCCCAGCTCTGTGGCATTTCATGAAGATACGAGGCAGCCATCCAAGATGAAGAGACAGATGATGGGGGTAAGCGCAAGGGCATCTGTGGTGAATCACAATGCCGGTTGTCCATCATTGAAGAGTGGTGGTGGTGATGGTGATGATGATGATGGTGGTGCTGATAGTGGTGAGACCGATCATTATTTGGTGTACAGCAGTTATTAGAACTGCAACTATTGGAGCTACAGCTGCTACTATTACAGCCACTGCTACTACTGCAACAACTATTGCAGTTATTATTGTTGTAACCACAACAGGTGTCCTTAGACATACCTCCACATCTGTGTGGTGGCTTAGGCATATAGCTCCGGTGACTGTCACAACTGAATGGCGGTTTTTCAAAACCACATGAACCACTACTACCACCATTACCACTGCCACCAATATCTTTCTTGAAGTGTGGCTTCAATGACGGTAACCGAGTTCCAACAGTCATGCTTGGTGGACTTGTATTATCAGAGTTTTGGTTGCTATTAGTGTGACTAGTATGGCCAGTTCCAACATTGTGTGTTCGCATATGATTGTTAAGATTACCCTTTTGTGAAAAGCATTTGCCACAGATGTTACAAGTATAAGGCTTCTCCCCTGTGTGGATACGCATATGGGTTTTAAGGTTACCTTGTTGGCTGAAGGCCTTTGAGCACACAGTGCACTGAAATGGTTTTTCACCAGAGTGTACTCGTTCATGGTTGTTGAGGTGAAGCTGTAATGTGAATGCCTTGGGGCAGAACTGACACTTAAACAGATCTCCTGTATGGATCCGCTTATGGTTGTCTAAGTTTGTTTTCTGGCTAAATGCCTTTCCACACTCGGAGCAGGTGAAGGGCCTCACACCAGTGTGTGTGCGCATGTGAATACTAAGGTTTCCAAGCTGGCTGAATGCCTTAGGGCACAGTGAACACTGGTAGGGTTTTTCTCCTGTGTGGACACGCTCATGATTTTTAAGAGCCGTCTGTTGGCTAAATGCCTTTGAGCAAAATGAGCATGTGAATGGCCGTTCACCAGTGTGAACACGCTCATGATTTTTAAGGTTGATCTGTTGGTAGAATGCTTTAGGGCAGTATGAACATTTGAAAAGTTCACCGGTGTGAATCCTTCGATGACTGTCAAGATTGGTCCTTTGACTGAAGGCTTTACCACAATCCACACACTTGTATGGTTTTTCTCCTGAATGAGTCCGAAGATGGATGCTTAAGTTTCCAAGCTGGGAGAAAGATTTATTGCAAACTGTGCAATGATAAGGACGCTGTCCAGTATGAATGCGTTCATGGTTTTTAAGGGCTGTTTGTTGGCTGAATGGGCGGCTGCAGTGTGAACACGTGTAAGGCTTTTCACCTGTGTGAATGCGTTCATGATTGCGTAGGTTGATTTCTAGTGTGAATGCCTTTGAGCACGTTGAGCAGGTGAACATGTCACCTGTATGGACACGCTTGTGGCTGTCCAAATTAACTCGCTGAGTAAATGTACGATCACAAGTATCACAGCTGTAAGGCCTCTCCCCTGAGTGTGTGCGCATATGAGTACTAAGGTTGCCTTGTTGGCTGAAGGATTTTTCGCACATGCTGCAGTGAAATGGCTTTTCTCCTGAATGTGTTCGCAGGTGGTTCTTCAAGTTCACCTGCTGGCTAAATGATTTTTCACAGTCATTGCAATTAAATGGCTTCTCACCTGTGTGGACCCGTTCATGGTTCTTTACAAAGATCTGCTGTGAGAATGCCTTCTCACAGTAGCTGCAGTAATAATGCTTGTCTGTTCCTGCAGCTTGCTCATGATTGCTAAGGTTAATCTTCCTTGAGAAACCTTTCCGGCAGATTTCACACTTGTAAGGTTTTTCATGTGATCCATGGCTCTTTATCATGTGATCCAGTCTGGGCTTTGTGTTTGTCTGGTTTGATTCGCTATTTGGGCTACATTGCTGTTGAGATTGTGAGTGATGGTCATTTGGATAAAATGGAGATGGAAGATCAAAGTTGAACTGGTTACCCATTGGATACATGGGTTGAATAGGATACATTGTAATATTTGAATGAGAACAGATTTTGTCCTTTAAAATCTTCTCTCAGATTTTTATGTTTTTTGGTGATTGTTCTTGTGATAATTATTCCTTTCTCCATTAACTGTCACTGACTAAACAAAGACTGAACAGGCTTCTTGACCAAAGAAGCATATTGTTTGTTTTTTGTTTTATTCTGGTGCAAAGAATGTTATCAAGTTCCTATCACCTCACAACACAAATCATTTTTTCATTATCGTTTTAGCATTGCTACAGTTAATTGTACATTTTGTAAGTCTTTTCTTTTGTATTGAGTAGCAAGTTTTTATTTATAAATTCATCAGTTTTCAAGTAAAGCTTGTTTGTAAAATTAAATTCCCAAATTTCTGCCTATTCAATCATTATTGGTTGATTTACTGTAATTATTCATCTGACTAATTGACTACTCTTTTTGTACTCAGAGAGAAAACAGCCAAAAATAGTTTATAATAAACACAGTAGTTATCAAGTCTATGAAAATTGTGTGGAAAAATCTAAAAAGAATTCAGATTTTTTTTAAAAATGGAGAAAATTACTCATAAAAATAGTAATGACTATTTTAAAGACTAGTTCATTACCTGTTGCTTCAGTGACACAAGATGATCAAATTAAATTTTTGGCCCATTTAAAATACTGCATTTATTAGAAAATATATTCAGTTTAAATAGAGGATTCATAAAAATAACTTCAAAGAACAGAAAGAGAAATTTTCCCATGAGACACAGATGTCCATTTCAATTTCATTGAAATAGTGTGCATCTATGGTTGCATGTGTGTTTGCATGTATATCTTAATTCAGTGGCAAATCTAAAAATATTTCTACAAAATTTTAAAAAAACTTGAAAAAATATTTCTATTTATGACCAAGTAATTTTTTGAAAGGTCAATAACATCTAATTTTGTTTTGGGATTTTAAAAACTTATTATTTTATGGCTCAAAGTAGGGGTTGTCTAGACTGAGTGGGAGGAAAATGTATTATTTGAGTTTTTTATTTCAAACAGTCAAAATGTGCATGTGTGTGTACCTGTGTATACATTAAATACCACAAGCACCTCTAAGTCCTTCACACAGAACACAGACATATATATTACATATGCACATGCAAAATCACATGCAGACAGTGCGTGATGGACAGAGGACTAATTCTTCTCTTATAATATAAATTACACAAGAAAATGGTTGACAAGCAAGAGGAAAAAATTAAGGAAATATTTATAAGTTTTTAGTATATTCATACATCCTGGATTTGCATGATCAAAGATTTGAATATTTTCTTTTTTTTTTTTTTTAGCTTAGTATTGTTTATTTTAATTTGTGAAAAAAGATTTTTTTTTTCTTACTATGAAAATTACAGTATTATTGTATTTCATTATCCTTATGGCTTATATAGTTATATGTCAATATTTTACAATGTAATGTCAATACATTTTATTAAAATGTAGTTTTCTTTTTAACAATTTATACAATAGATAGTACAATAAATGAAAATTTCATATACTGAATGGTTTTGCAATTTCTCAATGTTTTCTGCTTTTGGTGCTATTGTTTTAATATGTTCTATTTTCTCATGGACAATCAACCACATACATTTAAAGCACATGTGAATAATATTTGTTTTTCTTTTATGAAAAAAAAATTTTTACATAGTCATTATAAGTGTCAAGAAATATGGCTGTAGGCTTAGCTTGAAAACAAATATCTTGAATCTTTACTGATCCAAGAGGTATAATTTTCCCAAGAAGGAAATAGCAGTTCACTCACAAAAATTAAATACAAACTGAAATAAATTTAAGCCTCTATTTGAGGCAGTTACTTTTTTATTTTAATAAAATTAATAAATCATCAACATAATGATCCAAGAGATATTTTTTTTTTAGCATTAAAATCTTAAAGCAAGATTTTACAATTTAACATTTATTTTTGCCTAATGTCTATAATGTGCCATACGAAAACTAATTTACACTTTTACAAAAAAAACAAATGTCTTTATTTTTAAACCTTGCTTAGTTGTTAAGATACATTATTTGTTGGTCTGTTAAGCAGTCATTTCAGGTTTTTCCTATACAAATATTCATTTATTGAAATATTTTTAACAGAAATGAGTGAAATTCCTTACTGACTGTACGCATTTTAAGAACAATATTTGAACACTTTGTTTTAGATAAAGAGGAAAAAAATGGAAGTTTTTCTCCGGAACATATATGCTTATGAAAAATTTATAAGCAGATTTTCATTGTTTTTAAAAAGTTACTAGTTTTGAGAAAAGAAAATATGTCTTTGTTTATATTTTAAATTGATAGAAATTTAAATTGTACTATAAATTGCCCTATAAAACCTTTTTTTTTAATATTGCATTCAAATCAGCTCAATATTGAAAAAAAAATGGCAAAATTCATTTAAACAGAAAATTTTATTTTTCAATATACTAAAAAATTTTAATTTAAAATATTATATATATCTGCAATAATATTACAAGTCTATATATCTTAAATTGTTTTATAGAATTTTTTTCTTTCTTTCAACCATATATTTAAGTGTAAAATTTATAAGCAGATATAACTTTAAACTTTACCAGTCTTTTCTATACAAAATCAACCATTTTTTGCATTAATGCCACTCTGTGAAAATACTGTAATAATTACTACTGAAATTATTTTTCTTAAAATGTTTTATGAGTCATGCAAACAATAAACCAAGGAAAAATAATTGTGAGGACTATTCTTAAATTGTAAATAGAACTATATGCAATTATTATTATTATAATTAAATTGTTTTAGTTCAATAATTACAACCCTATAAAGTCCACCATATGTTTTCTTTTTTCATATTTTTTTTTATTTATACTGAATTAATTTTCTGTTTTCATTAGAGATTTCAGTTGACAAATACTTTCTAATATTTGCACCGTTAGCTTATATTAATAAAATTTCTCATTATTTTATTCAAATTACTGTTTTCTTTTTTGTTGCATATTCAACTTTTCTGTCCAATAAAATTACTTGATTTTTAATTTATTCACATTCCCAATTGGCTATCTAATCCTTTGAGTTAGCAAGATTTCTGATGTGATAATCAAATCTTCCTTTTTACTTCGATCCATGCATGTAAGTAATCATTATTACATCACAGGTAGCATCTTATGCAACAATCTTAGTCTGCAGTTTTTGACTAAGTGTATGCTCTTTGTTTAACATGCTCGAAAGTTTTTTCTTTTTGTATCCCACACAGGTAAGAAGTAATTAGTTATTAATTAATCCTTTGACTAGATGTAAAAGTTGTTGAGGTGTGCCATTTGAATAATTCGAGGCCGCTGTTACACCTGTAACGAAAGAAAATTTTTTTTAGAAATATGAATAAAAGAATCTCCAAATTAAAAAAAGAAAAATGAATTTTTTTATAAGTTTTGACTTTCATAAAATTTAAAACTAAAACAGATCAACAGTAACTCAGAAAAATGTCCCTGTAAATAATCAACATTTGATTATAATACAATATGTGGTTGGTTTTGTTAATGTTTTATAGTCTATTCCCATCATACTTAGAAAATGTTAATTGAATTGTGTGTGTGTTTGTGTGTGTGTGAAAGAGAGACTGAAGAGGAAAAAGAAAGGAAAGATTATAACAATGATTATGATGACATGTTAAAAAGAAAATACAAAGTGTTCACATGTGAAATAAAAAATATGTATATATAAGAAAAAGAGAAAGTCATCAGCATTTTTATACACTGTCAGATTTTATTATGCTAGTCAGCATTTTCACCATAAAATTAGTATTAACCAACCAATGTTAGTAAGATTATTTTGATATACTAATGATAAATATGCTATGTAAATTTTAGCATATAATATCTACTTTTATTAGAAATTTAAAAAAATAGAAAAGTTGACAAAATCAATTCTTGAAATACTAAAGATAACAGAATATGTAAAATAAAAAAAAAAAAAAAATTTATTCAGCTGTATGGAATATTTTGCTAATCAAACATTTCTATTGTCTATACACTGTCCTAAGAAAAGTTTTTAGCCAGGAGAAATAAACTACATCCAATTTCAAAATTTAATTACATATTCCCTATTCAACATAAACAAACAGTATTTGGAACTATTATGTAGTAGGTCCTCCATGTGCTTGTATTCGATTTTTCATGGATTTGATCAAGGTATCAACAATCATCTGAGCCATATTTTGCCACTCCTTTAGCAATGTTTCTTTCAGAGTTGCCACTGATGTGATTTTGGTTGCATGCTCCTAAAGTCTTCGGTCAATGTGCTCCCAAACATGGTCTATTTGATTCATGTCAGGATTTTGGGCTACCCATGGCAGTGACTTAATTCCTTGCGATTCCTTCCAGACCTTTGTTACTTTGCTCGTATGACATGGCACTCCATTTTCTTGAAAAAGGCAGACATTCTTGTCAATCTGATTGGTTTCAAATAGTGGGAGTAGTCCTTTCTCTAATATTTGACAGTATTTTGGACCATTCATCTGTTTGTCAACAAGAATCAGCTCAGATTTCCCTCCAAACCAGACAGTACCCCACACCATTACTCCAATCCCTCCATGTTTCACAGTCACCTGTAGACATTCAGTGTTCCAAGTCTCATTCTGATTTCTCCAAACATAAACCAATCTTAAATTAGAATATTGGCAGAATTTACTTTCATCTGCCCAAATTACAGACTGCCAAAATTGATAATCTTTGCTCTCAAATTCTCTCACCCAGTTCATAAAAAGGTTCCTGTTAACCTCTGAAATCAAGGGCTTCTTTTTTGCAACTCTTCTTTGATAGCCTAGCTCTTTCAGTGTCTTTCTCCCCACATCTTTGACGCTCTGATGACGGTTTCTGATGACTTCCCTATTCAGTGCCCTTTTTGTTCGCTCAGACACAATGCTTGGTCTTTCTGAACATTGTCCCACATGACAATGGCTTTCTTCATTAAATTTCTTCATAATATTATTAACCGTTTGATGATTAACCTGGAAAGCAATTTCTCTATTAGAATTGCCACACTGATACCATCCTATTTACCCTTTTACTAATTTCCTTACTTCCACAAACTTTCATGGCAAGATATAAGTCAACTATTATTCATAGATGAGAGTAGTTTGATACTAACACGATATTGTCTGAAAAAAAAGACGTTATTAAACAAACCAAAATTGCTGTAATCTAGGGTGGCTAAAAACTTATCATAGCCCACTGTATATATCTATAAATAAAAATTTGTATTGCACTTAGTTTGTATATTGCTTACATAAATATATCATAGAAATTTTAATAATTTCAATTGGTTCATCTCAGCTTTATTATGAAAGTATTGACTTGCATAATATATTCTGACATAATCAATTTTCATAGTAAATCATCTGCATTGCCTTTTCATTATAAATTTTGACCTGCAGTTCATTTTTATCATGGATCATTAGCAATGCATTTTCATAGTAAACTCAAAATAGGTCAAAAGTAATTTAAATATTATTTATTCACATTCACAAAATATTGAAAAATTTAATATAAATTAATAAATAACCATAGCATTACAGCTCTAAATAGAACTGTGAAATTGAAATTGTTGATAAAATTAGGAAAGAAAACTGCGCAGGACTAAATCCTTAAAACTATTCTCACAATCAGATTGCAAAATGAAAGCAACATGTTGGATTTGGTATAGAATTTACTGGATGGTGGTGGGGGTGGAGAGTTACAACTGTTACAGCTGGATCAAGGAACAAGCACAAAGCATGTTGAAAGGTATGAGAGACCAATGGTGGGTGAACAGAATGATGGAACGACAAGCAACCACTGATATGAATGACATGAACATTCTCTGAGAAAATCCAGGCAGTGTATGAGAAAAGATGGCCACTATTTGATCTAGACTGAGAGAAGCTATAGAATTGCAGATTTAGCATGTTCATTTCCTTAAAAAAAAGCATGAGAGGAGCAGGTGGAAAAGCAAAAATCACTGAGGCTTCACCTTGCTTTCTACTGCTAACAAAATCTTCACAAGGATCAATTTCTTCATAATAGATGCCTCTATGTTGAAAGTCAGTATGATTTCTGATCCACCAGAGGAACCACTGACATCATGTTCTTAGCCAGGCATGTTAGAAGTGTAGGAAGTAAAATTGTGATTGTTACATAGGTTTGTGGATCACATTAAGGTTTTCAGCTGTCTTAGTTGGGAAAGTTTAGAAGCTTCTGCCAAAGATTGACTGCCTAAACAAGATTGATTCTTCCAAGATGGTAGAATGGTGAGGTTAGACTAATTCCCATTCACTAGAGGCATGAAAAAAGTCCTGAAGGAAATTCCAGTTGGGTTTATACAAGTGACACAAGTATATCCTGAAGGCAATCACAGTAGAAAGTATGAATGTTTTGATAATTTGTTTAATAAATCCTACTCATGATATCATAGTTTATATAAATAGTTCATATTAAAATCAACAATATCTTCTTGTTTGTTAATTGAATATTATTTATAAATTTTATTTTTGTTACTTATTGGCTTGTAGAAAATATATCTAATATAAGGATCAGTGTAGCACAAAAAAGACAATAGAAAAACTGATACCCTAATTGATTTTATCACTGTTTGTCTAATTTTGTTAAAAATAGCTTAATGCTAAAGGAAAATAGCAAACGAATTTTCTATTTTATTTTATCATAACATTTTCTTATTTATTAATCAAATACTGATGACAAAGAAGCATATTTTGGATGGGTTACTTTTCCTCCTTTGTGTTTTAATTTTGATAATGTACCATATCATGAAAGCAAATTTTTTTTTTCAAAATTTGAACAGTCTGAGACTGCCCATACTTTTCAAGTTTACCAAAAATCATATAGTGAAAGATTTTAACATGAAAAGCAGAATATATAGGGAAAATAAAATCACCTGAAGATGCCAACATAAATCATTTGAGTTGTTTGACCTTATTTGACAGCATTCCACTCAACCTGCAAATATTCATTGTGCCTAAGGAAATCATACAGCAGACATGTTATCAACTATTTGTGAGAAATTATTTTTTTTTTATTACAAATAATTGAAAATGCATCAATTCCAATGAAACTGATGAATGTGAAATTTCAGATTTCCAAAGTGTTACTCATAAATTCAGGGAAGATAACCACAAAATCCACCCATCGAAATTACTCACCTTGACCCTTTCATAAAGGGTACTTTCACTGGCCCACAAATAGTGCTGCTATTTTATGTCAATTATTTATGTCAAGTTGTTTATAATAATGAATGCAAATTGTTGGAATTTTTATACCCTTTACTTAATTTTATCATTTATCAAAATCATTTGGTACCAAAAATTTTACTTAAAATGAATTAAAATTTATCCACTGATGATAATCAAAGTTCTGAGTCCTTTTTTTTTTATCATGGAAAGTTAATTCTAACAATGAATGTAAATTGTTCTACTTTTATATCCTTTACTTTGTTATAATCAGGTTATTATCTTAAAGACCATTTCCCAAAGTGATCTCAATTGGCATTAGCAGCTTCATCTGTATATGCATATTTTACTCTTATACTGCAAAGTGATATCAATAAGTTCATAGTCTGAATTTGGTTATTACTTGGATTTTGATCTTTAATTTTCAATGTATAATGTTTGATATAATTTGTTAATATTTGCCACTTAATTGTATTTTTATGCAAGGTTAAAAAATAAATATTTGTGCAAAATAAAAGATTTGTTTTTTATTTTTTTGTTTTTTGCATCATTAGTTTATCAACTTATTAATGAACCTGTGTGTATACAAAATTTTATTTCATATTTGCATATAGATAGGTTATACGTATATATGTATGTTTATGTGAAGAAATGCTACCTGTATCCAATTTCTTTTTTCTGGTTAGAAATTGTCAGTTTATTAAAGTAAAATCTGTGTATGTTCAAATTTTTTCGATGTAGTATAATTTGTTCCTGAAATTTTGTATTCATTCCTGAGAGCAATGTATATGAATAGCTTCTTCAGATGACAAATTTTTCTATTACTTTCAGTGTGGAGTTTGATTGTTCTTTTGTTTTTGTTTTCTTTTACTGTGAATTCATATATAACATAAGATTGCTTTTTGTGTGAGGAACAGGTTGGCATTAATTTATCATGAATAAAAAGTAAGGTTTCTCACCTTATTTGGAATCATCATATGAATTTATCATATCTTGGCATAAATATATGAATATAGATGTTTATATCAAAAAATAAATTCTTTGTTTTTTCACTTTCATACTTTGTATACAAAGAATACTTCTATCTTCTATATTTTAAATATTTTGAAATCGAGGTAAAATTTTTTATATATATATATATATATATATATATATATATATATATATATATATATATATATATATATATATAGTCTACATAATTATGTGAATATATGCACATACACATAAATGTGTGTATGCATATATTTACATTGAATTTCTTTACTTTTTTATCAACTTATATTTTTTTTAGATAAAATAATATATGCTACCAGGTTTTCAATATTTTAAATCTAGATGATTAGTTTTGTTTTTCTTTTTGTAATCACTTCTTATATATGTGATAGGTGCTGAAAAGTTCAACCCACTTCCCAAAATCTGACCAAATGTCTAAAACTCAGATTTGTTGGGTAAGGATTCTTGAGAAAATTAGCATCTCCTTCAGTATTGTTTTTACTATAATTATCGCAATGAATAATTTAATTATATAATGGACCTTCTGAAGATCAATATCCAACTTTTTCTTTTTTTTTTTTTTAATAAGAAAATTCTAAGGTCCTAAAATTGGTTTCTCAGTTTTTAGTATACATTTTAAAATTGAAAAAAATAAGCATAGTTTTGAGTCTTCTCTCTGGTGGATTAATCCTTGCTTGTTATTTTTACTTCCAAACACTTAAACTGTTAAGTTTCCTTATTACAACCATGTACTAAAGAGAAAACTGACCGAGATTACTTTGAAAGCTATTAGAAATCCAAACAATATATACATGAATATTAGTTTTGAATAAATAAATGGAGTCTCAAAAAATAAATAAATTATGCTTTGATCTTTACCTAAATGTAGGTAGAGAGTTTTTGTTTGTCATATTGTATAATAATCAGTTATAAACTGTTATCATCTTGGTTTATTTCTTGTTTTTAAAATAAAGAAAACATTAACATTATTCAAAAACATTATGACCTGTTCCTATAGAAAGTTGATTAAGAAAGGAAACTACAGAATTAAACAAAGTTCATGTACAAAGAGAAAGAGAAAACACTATTCTTGAGTAAGTCTATAATGGTGGACAGAAACCAAAAAGAAACGCAGAAAATAAAAAATGTGACCAAGAAGAGGACTTTAATAAAAGTGATGTCATGAACAGAAAGGAATATACAATGTAATGTGTGTCAACAAAAGATATCACAAGAGAATTATAGTCCAACTGATTGAATATAAGCAAAAGAGCATCAACAAGATTCTGTACCAAACAAGGTTGAAAAATGATTGAGCTACATTTTAAATATGAATGATGTATAAAATAGGTTGAAAAAAATGTTTCACATGTACTGTTTTGAAAATAATTATATACAGATTTTTACTGAGCATAGCTAAAGATAACACATTATTCTACAAATGCTGGACACTCAGTGGAGACCACACTCAATATAGTATGTAGGGTCTACGAGATGAAATTGTTAATCACTGCTACATGGCAACAGTTTTATCGTAATGACAAGATGGGGTGAAGCATTTTGTTCCGAGAAGGAACTTGTTCTGACAGCTGTTTCATTAATGGAATCAGTTTTATATATAAAGAAAGATGTAGATAGAAATACAGCAAACACTGGTATTCTGCTATTTCTAAATGTACCACCTATTTCCCTTTTTATATATAAGATTTATTCTATTAATAGAACCATTACTTACCTGATTTTCCTTCTCAAAATTAAGCATACTGCTAAAAGGTTTTCCATTTTCACATTTTTAGCACACACGAACACTCTCTCTATATATATATATATAGAACAGTATGATATATAATCCGGTGTTCTTATTGATATTTTTTTTCTTTTTACAAAACAGTGCTCAATGTAAATTTACAGAGCATGAATATTATAAATTAACTGATTTAAAATATGGTTTCTTCGCTACAAAGTAATAACCATGTTTCAAAAACTGAAGCTAAAAACTTCAAATTTAATTACATAATTAAATAAAAATCATTAGTTCTGTTTCATCTGCAAGCAAATTTTGGAATAACTTATTTTTAAATTTACTGAGTTTTAAATGCACATATAAATTCATAAGGATACAGAGAAAAATCCTATCATTCAGACAGGGGCGGTAGCGTGTTCATTTTTATTAACTATTGTTGTATCAGTTCTGAGTTACATCTGAAACGGAGGTTAAGTTTAGGGAGGGTAGTGTGTGTGTGTATATATATATATATATATAGTTCAGTGAACTGGCCTATGCAACATGAAAGAGATAATTATTCCCTAAAAAGATCACTCATTTCTTGTGGAATCAATAACATAAATTTGACCACAAAATCAGAAGAGTGGAGTGCTTGTAAACTTGATCTTTTCTCTAGTCACCAGGTTATCTTCAGCAGCCACTGTGGAGAAAGTGACCTGCCTCATGCAGGCTTTTCCTGTTGTTATATCCAAAATCAACATTCACAAAGACAAGCCATGATATATATGAAGCTTTGTCAATTTTTGAATAGTTTAACTTTTCACCATCTTTTTATAGCACACCTGGCTGTTGCAGATATTACACTCTTAGATTGTTTAAAATTTCCCCACCTCTACACAAGCCCCCACCCCAATAAAATAAAAGGAAAAATAAGTAAGAATACATTTTAAATTCATATTTCACAGCTGTTTTGAAATTTTATATGTAAGCATTATTTTGACATAACACAGGAAAAAGATAAATATGTTGTAAATAATACAAATATTAACTTTTTTTTAATTTTAACATATAATTATTTCAAATTTTTAAAGAATATGCTTTATTATGTGGTATGAACATTGGTGGGGGGAGATTAATTTGCAATAAATTTACATGGTAAATTGTACCAGTCTTTGAAAATTTAGAAAATTAATAAGACAAAATATTTTTTGACATTTGTGTGTTGAAGTGCTTGTTTGATGATAATTTGAAAAAAAAGAAGTGCATTTCTGTACAAATGCCAAATTTCTTTGATGAAGCATTAATTTTATATTAATTTTATCTGCTTTTTCTTTTATCTTATATTTCCCCCCTTTTCTTGCAGCACTCAACTTGTTTTTATTTTCTATAGATTTTGAATGGAAATAAAGACATAGCCTTTGGCAAAGTTTGAACTCACACCCTGTATCCTTGGTGTTCATCTGACATGCACACTGCCTTATTAACTTTACCACAAAGACCTGTTACCAAACAAATTTCCAATTTACTCCTTATCTGATTTTCCCAGTAGCTATAAATGTAGACACAATAGTCTTATTTAAATTTCTTAGATGAAACATTGGCATTATTCATTTTTGAATAATCTTTCTTTAATGATATATATGCTATCAAGATGATGACATTCAAGTTTAAATTTTGTTAATGGCTACATTCTGATACATGCTGATTGCTTAATGATCATATAAAATTAAAATAACATCCAGATTTAGGTAAAATGCAATCAAAATAAAGAACTAATCAAAAATTTTAAAAAAATATCAAATTGTGTAAATGACAGCAGGCAAAAATCCTATCAAGCATTACAAAAAAAAAAACAAAAAGACTGGGGAATATTAATTGGTTTATATGGAAAACAATAACTGAATTTTTTTTTTCTCTTTTTGCTAGCTCAGAAAAAATATTGACTAACTAAGATTTTGTGCATAGTTTATATATTTTGTATCCTCTATAATAATACACACACAAGCAGATGCTGAAAAGTTCTCACCTTGACCAAGAAGGGATGACAAAAATAATTAATTTGTTTAGCCATTTGATCAGATTCTGGAAGTGGGTCATTCTGAGAACTTTGCAACATACCCTTATACTATCTCTAGCACTGCATGTTTTACTGATATATAAAATAAATACTTATTGGAATCTGAAGGTTTATTTACTAAATAACATCTCTTTTTGCAGTTGAGATGAAAGCCAATTGATTTTACACAAATGCAAATAAATGTCAGCTATTTTGAAACCCCTTATTAACAGACAGAATATGAGTTTGAACCTTTAAAATTACTTGTAAGGCTGATTTAACAGATACAGAGAAGTGTTTAAGAAATTGAGGGCTTGTAAAATACTGAAATTGCAAAAATTATTGGCAGGTACCAGCAAATTATAGAGAATTTTGTTGAAGACCCTGAACAATTCTAATGCAGGTCTGATAAGAATAAGTCAGGGAATTACTGGACTCTATTCTTTTATCAAGAGTGAAATTAAGAAAAATTCATTTTTGTCATGCTTAGGAAATTTTTAGGCATTGTGACAGGAAGTGTTAAAAATATTCTTTTGGTAAGAAGTTCCAGAACTTCTTCCCCAGAATTGTTACTTTGTGAAAAGACACCAATAATTGAAACAAATGATGTAGACAGTAAATTACATGATGATTGACTTTTCAACTGTTTTGTTTTTGTTTTTTTTTTCACTGAAGAATGTCCCATTCTTTGATGTACCTGACAAAAGGAGCAAAGGATGAGTAGTTTACTGGCTGAAACCACCTCCACAAGTTAAGCCATCAACATTAGCAGAGGGGATAGAATGTTTTGGAGCAGGATTATAGCTGGTGAAGTTGTAGACCCATGGCAAAATCCAGAATTTGGCAGCTCAGGCATACATTATTTTTTGTCTTTTGCAAGCAAATGTTGAGCCATGGTTCAAAAAGAAGCCACATTCTTTGAAAAATAAAATTATTTTAAAATATGACAATGCTCCATGACATTCAGTGAAGAAAACTAATGAATCTCTGATTAATTTCAAAAATACTTATTCAATGAAGTGGCTTGATTGTTTGCCCAACTTTATTATAGATGTTTTGTAGTTTATTTCTTATGAAGAAATACAATGAAATCAATGAATGAATTACTTTTCAAACTATTTTCAGAACATGGAGTATGCATTTCACACAATGTTGTCTTTATAAATTTGTCATCATTATGATGACACTTTTTAATATTTTTGTTAAAAATATTTATCTATGCAAAATTTGTGCATATTCTAGAATTATAATTTATTAATTACAAAATGTTTCTTGAGTTTCTGTAATCTAGCTGATAATGTAAAACTTGGAAAATCCAGTAAAATTCATAAAACTGTTGCTATGTGTTATATGTAGACTATTATAGGTTATGCATGATATCCTTCACATTAGAGTGTAGATATTTCTGTGAACGCCTCCATTAGTCTTCTAAAAATCAGAAAAAATTATAAGTGGCTAATTTTTTGTAATTAGCATTATCTCCATGGAAGGCAGTAAAGACACTAAGACAAGTTATAGGGTGTGGAAGAATTAGGAACAGAAACATTAATAATGAGCAGAAAGAAGAAAGAGTAATCAGGAGGACAGTAGAAAGCAATTGACATTGAATTTAAATTTTGCAAGTTAAAACATGGAGATGGAAGGGTGTTCCACAAGTGAGAAGTGCAAGTAGAAAAACTGTTAGCATAGAATTTACAGTTACATCTAACCAGGTCAGCTGTAAATTGATGAGGTCTTGATGCCAGTCTAGTACTGAGCTTAAATTCAAAAAGTCTAGGTACCATAGTGAAGAGCTCATCCAAACAATTACCATGAAAGTATTTATAGAAAAGGCACAGAGAAGTAACATTTTATGGTGGGAAAGTGCCTGAAGTCAGATTAGGACCAATAATATTGCTGATTCTTCTTCAGATTTTATCAAGGAGCTCAAAGTAAATATCAGGAGCACAAGACCATATGTAGCAGCAATATTCTAAGCATGGATGAATGGTATAGATATGCAAGATAAATTCTGGAGAGAAAAATTGTCTCACACAACACAGTGAACCAACTTCCTTAGCAGCTGAGGTAGCAATGGATTCAAAATAGTCTTTCCACTTCATGTCAGCTGAGAATGTTAGCTCAAGAAGGCACAATGAGTCACTTTCCTGGAGGTAAGCATCAGCCATGCTGATGGAAGTGTGTGTGTGTGTAATATATACACACATACATACAATCCATGCAAATGGTATTTTAAAATGTGTTTAAAAGCCATTTATCTTGTTAGGTGAAGATCAGTCAATCAATTATGTGCCATGTGTGATACACACTTAGGCGATCATGTATCAATCAATAGATGACTGATGAGGCAGATTTTTTCCCACAGTAGGTTGCCATTTCTTTCTACAGTAGACCAGTTGACATCCAAGGCTATAGAACCCGGTCTGTCCTCCTATTTACCCATAGCTGGGGGAAGAAGAAGAGAATTCATACCTTTCCCAAGGGTATTAGCATGAAAGTGAATGTAATGGATTCGACTGGAATTCGAACTCAGCTCTCCAATTCCTCAATCTGAGCCGCTATCCATTACTCCACTGTGCCTCCAGCACCCTGTTTTGTCAAAATTAAGTCATTTGATAGTGAGACTAGAGTGACCTCTCCACGGTGCAGGTCTGTGTGCTGCTCAGACTATATGTCTCCACCCCCTCTCAGCTGTACCGGCAAGATCCAAAAGAATATAAGCTATTACATATGGGGCAATCTTGGCTGAAGGAGTTGCTGGAAAGTTCTTGGTGTTGACAGCCAACCACCTTTGAGGCACCACTCTGTGTTTTATATCTGGGTTTTCTTTCATAGCCTTTTTTGTGTTTGTATATGACCGCAAAACAGCAGAGGTTTAAACGGGTTTTTTCTTCACCTAGACAGACTGCCTTCCTGGACTGCCGAGTTCCATTTATCTAAAGCAGCCAGTTATGAGCTGCCAGTTGTTTGACTTCAGCCATTTCCTGGCTTGGAGCTGGACTTAGTTGTTAGAGTTGTTGAGATGCATGTCATGGATGCATTTTATAGACAGTGGGAACTTGCCCCTACTATCATCCCTGGCTATGACAACCTTTGAAACATATTTAATGTTAGTATATAAACATTATATACATTATGTGTTTGAGAAGCTTGCATAAAAATTAATGTTTTAAGCAAAAACACAAGAAAGCAAGACAAATTACAAAATAGTCATACATGAATAAACAAACACAAATATCAAAAAGTTTGTTAATTTTAGAAAAAGATAGCAGAAAAAAATTAAAACATAAAAACAAAAAATAATTTGTATAACATGAAAACTAAATTGATAAAAAATGACAAATTAAAAAATTCAAAGTTGATAAATATAACTTTATTAAGTCAAAAAACAAAAATAAAATAAGAGGAACAATTTCAGGTTTTTGTAAAAAAACAAATATAACAGAAAAACTATCAATTGATAAAAAATGATAAAATCAAAATAATATAAAAAAAATTTAAATTATTTTTTCCAAAAGCTGTTAAAGTTCTCTGTGAAACCAATAGTTCATCCATATATAAAATAAAATGTTTAACATTTGAACAAATATATATGAACAATATATATATATATATATATATATATATATATATAATATTATATATAATATATATATAAATTTGAAAAAAAAATGTCAGTGTATGCCAACAAAATATAGTTCTCTTATAATCATAACTAAGATAGTCAAAATTACTTGAACAAAATCCTGAACTTTAAACTTTTTATCCACAATTATCTGCATGTGCAAAAACTTATTTGACAAATGGTAAAAAAATACAATAAAATAATTCAACAGACAGACCTTAATAGAGCATGTTAAATGTTGCATATATATATTATTTATGTATGTATGTATATATAAATTCAAACAATAGTAGTATTATTTGACTGATATCCTTTAAACTTTTGATTTGGAAATATCAAAGAAGACTATGCATTTTATTTCATATATATATATATAAAATTCAATATATTTTTGATATCATTCTTTTTCAGTGAACTTTTAAGAAAATGGGCTTCATCTCATTTCATTGATGAATCTTTTAATTCTTTTAGTTTTCATTTGCTGAGAACAGTTCGTTACAACCTTTTCCACAATACAATGTGGAGAAGGTGGTAATGAACTGGTCTCTGATCAAGTACTGATGAGTTCACTCAATTGCAGAATATTTATATATCCTGACTCTCAATCAAACAAAAGTAGCAGTAAACAATGTTACTGTAGAAGTGAGAGTAGTCTTTATTGAATTACCTAAACGATGTGTACAGGAATGTATGTATTTATCTACACATATACACATATGTATATTTAAATATACATACAAAGGTGGACATTGAAATCAACAGCCAGAGGTGACAGTCTGTTTCATGCTAAACACAATTGTCAGGCCATGTGTGTGTGCGCGCACACACACACACACACACACACATATATGGCTAAATTTTTGAATATTTTGGAACTAAAAACTAAACTTTATATTAAACTTAAAATTAAAGTTTTTGTTCCATTCTCAAGCGATGTTAAATAGTATCATATAGTTTAAGTTGTGGGGGGGGGGAGATTACAACATGTTAAAAGGGTGTTGGCATTTTGGACAAATCAAGATACAAGTATAATTTAAGATGGCAAAGTGTAAATATAGTTTAAGTGTTAGGTGTGAGTTTGAAATTTCTGCCTGTCGATATTGGCTTCCTTATATGAGAATGTGTCAGCCTGTCTCTCTTTTATTTAGAGTCATATATAAGATACACTACAATACATTGGCATTTTTATTTATTTTTAATTTATTTTTTATAAAATACATTGGGATTCTCTTAAAAGGCTTCAAATATAATTAAGTCATATTTTATATATTTAAATTTTTATTTATAAAGATCTAAAATACTATATTATATTTGTTAGTATACTAGGTATGGTATTGTTAAAATTGAAATTGAAAACTTTACAATTTAATTACACATTTTCTTACTTTCTTATTTGTGATCAAATAATAGATATATAATTATGCAATTATTTTTTAATTAATTATGTTTTAAATTAAACATAATGCAATGTCTACAAAAAGAAACGTTATTTCTTTTTTGATTTAATGAATCTTTATTTTTCAGAAACTTAATAATATATAACTTTTGATGTAGGCACAAAGGACATGGGTCATTTAAAGATCAACAAGTTCTCATTTTTTAATTATTATAGATATATACCAGCTATAACAACAAAATTGTTCAAATCATGTAACACCATAATTATCCATCCCACACAATGTTTAATATCTAAAAAACTACTAAACTAATTGAGTTTCCTTTTACCAGGTTTTCAGATAAAACATTTAGCCATCTTGTTACCATTTTTCATAAGATTCACAGAAAAAACCTTTGAGTTATTCAGCTAAATAGAGAGTAGGTTAAAATTGTTTTGTCAGACCCATCATCTTTCCTAGTGAGCAATGGCGAGAGGAAAAAGATCATTCAGTAACGGTACCAACATTCATACCTTCTTCATGAGTTTCCAGTCCTTAGCTATGATTAATTAATGATGCACATGTCATTTTTGTTTATGATTGATTTCATCATAAAGCTTAGAGAGTAATTACACATTCTTATTGCTCAAAATAGTCCAATACTGTTATGAAAACCTTGGAAAATTCCAGTAAGATGTCTTTAATCATTTCTAAGATACAACAGTTCAGAGCTTAATTTAACAATTAGACAATTTTTCTGTTACTCCTGGTGTGTGTGTGATTATTTGTGCCTGTGTATGTGTTTATTTGCATCTGTGTTTATTCATATGTATATGTATGTCTTAATTTGTGTGTGTGTCAGTATCTCCATACATATAACTTGATTATAATAGTGAAAGCTTGTGCAGAACCAACCACACTTTTCAGATGAACTGAATAAAAAGAACTGGTGCACATATTGTACCAGTGGTCTCCAAACAACCTTCTTCAGGTTTTGAATTCAGAGTTGTCAGTCTCCTAGGCTGCTTGCCAATCAAGGCTAAACTGCCTAGTCTACCCTACTATTTAACCTATAGTTAGAGGTAGATGAGAGATGGATTCATACCTTTCTCCAGTGTATTTGTGTATAAGTGAATCTAATGAACTTGACCCCTCATTTCTCATTCTTATCCATTACACCATGCGCAAATATATATATATATATATATATATATATATATATATTAAAATAGTTTCAAATTTTTGCCTCATCTTTTTGATTAAGGTGTTACCTTATAGGATAGTAGTGTACAAGTGTATATCAAGAGTTTATATATATATAATATATATATATATATATATATATATTGATTAAGTTTGATTAAAATGAACAAACAAGTTCTGTCCATATGTTATTTTTATGGTATTTTTCCAATTTTCAAATAATCTGTAGAGTATTGTGCTCAAAATTGTGTATAACCTGCCTAAAGTTTATATTTTCTTGTTGTGCAATATGAACTTTGGACATTTTTTTTTTTTGTTATCAAATTTGCTTGGATGAATATTTGCTACCTAAATATACTATATATATATATATATATATATATATATATAAATGTATATAATATAAAATGTAAAAGTGGATACTGAGGTCAACACCACCCAGTAGTAACAGTCATTTTCATGGCCTAAAGATTGCATTTAAGCATGAAATAGACTGTCACCATTCAGTGTTAACCTGAATGTCCACTTTTATATATACATACATTCTGTCTCTGATATTGAGTGATATTGACCCATAAATATACCACTATATTTTATCATAAATATATATATATATATATATATATATATATATATATACACACACACACACAAAAATAAGTATTTCAAAATCTCTATGAATATACTGTTTTAAAATAAGACAAAAAAAATATTAATGTATTTCTGTATATTTATAAAAGATTGTGATGAAAGGTCCTTCCACCTAATTAAGGAGCCCATTTAAAAATATCTTTTTGTTAGATTTGGGGAAATGTGTAGGGCAAAGAACTTTTCAGTCCTACCTCATATGTATAATACATCT
Source organism: Acanthosepion pharaonis (assembly GCA_903632075.3). Taxonomy (NCBI): domain Eukaryota; kingdom Metazoa; phylum Mollusca; class Cephalopoda; order Sepiida; family Sepiidae; genus Acanthosepion; species Acanthosepion pharaonis. The sequence continues at coordinate 42,661 of CAHIKZ030002582.1, forward strand.
ATGTCAATGACCAATAAGACCAAATAAAATTTATATACTAACCTATCATATGAAGTTTGTCAACTGTGTTTTCAGTAATCAGGCTGTTTTCAAACCTAAACCCAAAATCTGAAACCTCAGACTGAGTGGCAGCTTGTATACTTCTCTGCCACTGAGCCAAAATTGGAACTTTAGCTTAGACAAAAGTGCTTTTCGTGAGTGTCTGTGTGTTCAACACTGAAGAAGCTAAAAGAAGAGAAAAAGATAATGAGAAAACTAAGAGTAAGGTGGTGCTAATAAAATGGATGAAAGAAAGAAAACAGAAATGAATAGAGGAATAAATGTAGGTTAGATGTTAAAAGATAGAAAAAATCAATAGGAAAAAAGTAAAAAAGAGATAAAGAAGAATAACTGAAGGAAGACAGTTGAAAGAAAGTGACAAAAAGAAAACCTCTCCATTCCCCCCCCCAAAAAAAATGTAATCAGTTGTTAAAGAATCAATAAAAGAAAAATGGCTTGAAAGAAAAGAAACAGTGTATAAAATAATAGAAGAGAAATGAAGTGTAGAGAAAATAGAAAATGAAACCAAAATGAATGATGTGATTGAGATTAAAAACAGGCAAGGAGCAGAAGAAAGAATTTCAAATAAAATAAAAATGAAAGAAAGAATTAAAAGCAGAAAAATCAGAATGAAATAAGAAGATGGCAGAAAAGAAAAAAAAAAACAAGGCAGAATGGAAGCAAAACAGAACAGCAAAGATCAAAAGAAACTTGAGTAAAAACAAAAGAAGAAAAGAGAAATTGATAACAGAGAAAGAACAAACTAAAAAAAATAAAGCAATTTTTTTATGAAAGAAGAAGATTGATAGAACAGAGGCAAAGGAATCAAAGAAAATAAAGAAGAAAAGAGGAAAGTGAAATATTTGATGAAAACTAAAAGGAATATATATTATATATAAATATATATATATATATATATATATATATATATATATATATATATATATATATATAAGAAAAGAGACAAGAGATATTACAGCAAGTATAATGGCAAAAGAAAATGAGCAGTAGAGAGCAACCCCCACAAAAAATAAATAAATAATAACATAAAGGGAAAATAAAAGTGAAAGAGAAAAATAAAAGAAATAATGAAAGAAATAGAGATGCCAAGCTTTGAGAAAAGCAAGAGGAAATAAAATTTGTGTGTCTATTAAAAATTCTGCTGTGTACATGAGTGCATTTCTGTAAAAAGGTTAACATTATGAAGGCTCTAGATTTCAATTCTTGAGCAAAAAAAAAAAAAATGAGAAAATAATAACAAAAACATGACAGAAATAGAGAAAGCAAGTTTAAGGACCATATTTAATGCCACAATATACCAACAAAAATTTAACAACATTCTTTGGTGTTTTCAATTCAATAAGCATACACTCCAAGATGCAAGTTCATTGTGAAAATCATATTTAAATATTTTATAGAGACAATATTGGCAAAATAACTGCTGGCTGCAAAGATTCAAAAATATTTTTGGCTTTGAAATAAAAAAATGAAAAAAGAATACACACGAGTTTATTTAAAAATGACAAAACTGAAATCATATTAAGCGCTAAATGTAAATTTTATATATTGTCATCTAATTTGAATTCAGCAAATCACTGACTGTAGAGCGCATTACTAAACTACCGCTGCAGACAATACTGTTTGATTCTTATAAAGGGCACTATTATTTGTGCCTCAAGCTAACTAAATACAGGGTACCTGCTGTAGAGCAATGGTTAGCAAGCTAGTTTTTCAGAATCTTGCTAGTCTTGTGAGCATGATTCTCACATGGTGCTCCACTATTATGGCCTTGTGCCTGATAAATTTGATCTTGGAATTCAACTATAATTCAACTGACATTAACAGGACTTTTCATTTATATCATATGTTTTATATTTTATATATATATATATATATATATATATATATAAGAAAATTCGAATGTATGCACTAAATAAACAATAAAGATAATCTATGAGAAATACGTGACCATCATATATTATATTTTGTTTTCATTTCACCACTTACCGTCTGAATGCTGAAAAATATTTTTTTTAAAGTTTTTTTTTTTGTTGTTGTTTTTGTTAACTAATCATCACCATGCAAGCAGTTGCAAATAGTTTGTAACCCCTTATTGATGAAATTGCATCCTCTGGAATAATATTTTTTATTAGACTTTTCTTTTCAACAATCCCCCAATTATACCTAACATTGCACTTAGACTTGGTATTAGAAACACATTGCTTGAAGATGTTAAGTCAAATAAGCCTGTGATATCAACCAATGTGGTTTTCTCTTCTGAGGCACTTTCTGTGATTTCATTTTATTTTAGTTTGTATCTGTTAATCTCTTTTTTCTTTTTTAATATAGAATGTATGATTGCTGTCTTAAATAAAAGCACCTATAGCAATTTACATCTTGTAAATATATAACAGTTTAAATGATTACTTAACAAAAGATTGGAAATTGGAATTGAAATATACTTATGTGTTTACCAAAACAATCTGGAAATAATACAGCAACATTTGTTATTGTAAATCAATAAAAACTTCAAATCCTCATTGGAAGTTAAGACTGAAGGACTAATATTTTAGCAAATTTAAATTTGGTCCCATTTTCTGAACCATTGTAAGACAGAGTTTCTCAGAAAGAATAACAACTAGTGGTAAAACTTTTATTTTTCATGAACAAAGGTTTTTTGCAAAAGACCTTCACAGAGCCTTTGGTTTGAATAACATCTCATGGCTGTTACTTATTAGAAAGTAACTTACTTGAAAATTATCACCATACCAAACTTGGATTATTTTTAATATAAATTGCCTGGTGATTTCCAGTATCTAAATTTTTACCACAAATTTATCTGCCCTAGTTATTTATTGCAGCACTAAATACAAGCATAACATTGAATTCTTCTTTTGTGAGGAATTATAATAAACATCATACAGAGGTTAATATTTATGGTCCCTTATGGCTATTGCTTGCACTAAAAATGTAAGAACAACTTTTTTGTGATCAGAAAGATATGTGAAAAAGTCATAATTTTAGTTTCTGACTCAAATTATTAGTTGGTTGGTCTTATGTTTAAATACAATGGTAATGATTTAATTTGAATAACCTGATGTACACAAAGTAGGTGTTCTGTTTATCATTATATTTACATTGTAAAAACACCTTACTAAAGACTTTAAAAGTCTAGAAATTTACAAAATATAATATACTGAAAACAGGTTCTATTAGTAACAAGAGAAAATTTGGTAACCATAATCTTAGTGCTCAGACAAGCAAAAAGACATTTGCTGAATTATTATTATTCTCTTCAGCTTGATATCATATCACTTCCTTTTTTATAAGATGGATGTTTATTTGCAAATAAATAAAGGGAAACTACTCTGTAATTAGCCAAACTTCAATTACCTTTAAAATTGACTTCTGCTAATCATACTTATTATAAAACCCAGGTTGTGTATGTGTGTGTGTCTGTACGTTTATATATTGGATCGGATTTCCTACATTTTTCAACCGATTTCAACAAAACTTCACAGGACTACATAAAATTACCTTGTGGTGGTTCTGACAGCGCCAAAAATTGGAAAAACACAATTGTTTTTGCACGAAATCAATTTGAAAACACAATTAAGAGACATCACAAAAATGAAAGGGGGACAACTCATATCGAGTTATACTTATTATAAAACCCAGGCTGTTTGTGTGTGTGTGTTCATTTGTACATGGGATCGGATTTCCTACATTTTTCAACTGATTTCAACAAAATTTCACTTTTTTTTTTTTTTTTTGGCAAGTAGTGTTTCTTATTGTCTTGCACACTTTTTTCTTTATTTTTACATTCAGAATGCTTTAAAAATTTCATTTACAAGACAATTGTTTATAATAAAATTCTATTCAATCGGTAGACTCATAACGATTGAAAACAATGTTTTTGTTTGAGTTTGGGTTTGACCAATTCGTTAAAAAAAAACAAAGCAAAAAAAAAAACTAATTAAGACATGCGTGTCCGTCAACCTTAAACAATAATCTTTGTCAATTTTATTTTTCAGTCTTTATGATGGTCGATACTTGATCTATCTCTTACTGTTACATCCCCGGGCAACGCCGGGCTCTACTGCTAGTCCCTAATAAGCAAGAGTCTTTGGTTCAATGATCTTTGAAAATATATGCATGCAATTTTAAAAAAATATTTTTGTAATAAAATATGGAAGTGTTAGTGATACAATAGGAAATGAAAAATAATAATGATTAATAATTTTTGTATAAAATAATGATACCCATGAAATAATGTTTACAGAAAAGTTTTATTTACTAATAAAAATATGTAATAAAATATTTTGTTTTTTCTTTTTTTAAATAAACATTATTATTTCATTGGTATCATCATTTTATGCAATAATTAGAAAGTTTATTTGTTTCTTCTTTCAATGTTGATATTTTATTGCTTTATTCTCCAAGTTAGAGCATTTTAATGGTATTGTCCTCACAAAAATTTGTTATGTGTTGATTTTGATGGGTTAGAGTAACACAACCCACAAGAAGAAATTGTATCATAATAATAGAGATAGCTTTTTCATTTTAGAATTATTCCTGTTAGAGAACCACCAGAAATTAGAATGACTGTATCACATTCCCACTGTTTCTTCCTCTAATTCATCCATCTATAAAATATAAGGTGTGTGTGCATATATATATATATATATATATATATATATATATATATATATAGAGAGAGAGAGAGGCTGCAATGGGTCGCCATCTTGTATTTTTAATTTTAATGCACATTGTTTGTTTTTGTTTTCGTCAACTGCACAGTGTAGTAGGGTCAGTTGGGCACCGTCTGTAAGAAAAAGAGCACCATGACACAATTCACTCCACCAGAAATTTGGAAACTGCATGCTATACTGCTTGGCATTCTTGCCAGAACGTTCAATATGAACATTTCAGTGTGTTTGAATGTCAATCTGAGGACAATACAGAAGCTTCAAAAAAAGCTGGATGGTATATCCAGTCAATATCATGGTGTTTGTAGTGATCACTAGTGATGGCTACATTATGCCTCTATTCATCTTCCAACAGGGCCTCAGACTCAACACAGAGGCCTACATCAAATGCCTTGAGGAGGTAGTGCTGCCCTGGGTCAAGAAGGTGGCTGCTGTAATAGCTGTGTCATGCTACACAAGCAAGAGAACCCAGTCATGGCTATGAGACAATTTCTGCAATCATATCACCTCTTACATCTGGCCACCTAACTCTCCAGACTACAACCCCCTTGATTATTATGTGTTGGGCGCAGTTGAGCCAGAGACCAACAAAACTTGTAACACCAAAGATGCGTTGAAGACAAGGATAATGGCAGCATTCACCAACTTAAACAAGGAGACTGTCCAGAAGAGTTGCAGGAGTTTCTGCAGTCATCTTGAATCTGTGGTTGAAACCAATGGTGATTTTATTGAATAAATTTACTTTTTATTATTTCAAGAAATTTTTGTGTAATTTTGGTAAATATATGTGTGTGTATTATATATGATAGGATAAAGAACAAGTAGGAAACAGATCTTAAACTAACATGTTTCACTTTATTAACTGACATTGTTGGGTTATTTAGTGTTGAATTTTGAATGAGGCACCCAGTATGGATTAAACTCACCACTCAATATAATAATGGTCAGGCAGACTGGCCACACTAACCATAATCCCATGTTGAAGTGCCTATATATTTTATTGCATGTAACACTTTTCTGCTTTCTCACAAAAGTCTTCTATATCGGGAGAAATTGTCCATCTTCTGGTGACATAATGATCCATCTCTATATGGTGAACTCATCTGATGATGTAGTAGAAATAGAATTTTATTTAAACTATTTACATTGTTCAAACTATTGTCCTCATCTTTATTTTCATATTTACAACGTTTCGACCATTGTTTACTCTGGCCTTCTTGAGGTGATATATGTTGGAATTTCAAATTGAACCCTTTATTTAGTGCACTGGGCTAGATTGTTCTAGTTCCACATGCTTTTCTGGATATCATATGGCAATAAAAATGACAACAACAGTACAAATAATGTATATATTTACAACACCACATCTCAGAAATCTCGACAGATGTTGATAGAATTTTATGTTATGATATTTATCATAACATAAAATTCTATCAACATGCCTATATTTCAGAGATGATAAATTTTCATAATTATTCAAAATTGATTAGAATCTTATTTGTTTAGTTTAACATTAAATATAAACAAAAAAAAAGCCGGTCAACATAAAGGATGCAATTGTAAAATTACTTAAATATTGTCATTTTCTGACAACATGAATAACTGTTATGAAATAGAACAATTTATCTCTGAAGAATGATGAAATATCCATTGCTAATGATGATTCATATGTTTATTTTAATGATGGATAAGTAGCTTAATACATTTATTGGGTGAAGATGACAGAATTACTACAATTACTGAAACTAGCTAGATTTCAAAGCAGGAAAAGATACAAATTTTGGATATTTGGAAACCCCAATATAATACAGTATTAGTAAGCAAATGGGGATTACAATGGAAAATGTTTATCATTCATTTTGTTATTGCTTTTTATTGGAGTGCTCAGGTCATTTTATATTCCATCACTGTTAAATTATCAGCGTGTACCAAAAATACAGGAGTGTAGTTTCTGATAAAGTTTGAATTTAGCATCCAGTATCTTGAGAAGTCTATTTGATATGAGATACTGGTTCTAATCTCATGAGAGGCTACTTCTTTAGTTCTCATCCATGCTGCTTAGTAACCTTAGCATTGCAATAAAAAGAAACAAAAATAAGATGAAAGACAAATTATCATGAGTTTTATTTTTTATTTGATGAAGCATTGTCAGCCATTATTACTTTTCAACTTGTATTTCTTTCATCTTAATTTCACTTGCTTTTCATTGCAACTATTCAAACCATTATTAAACAGGGTAGATCAGAAATAAATATAATATCCTGGTAAGAACCACACTCATCCCTTTAGATCGGGAAGCCTGATTAACCATATCAGCTGGTACTACAAATGAGCTACAAAAACTCATCTAACCATTTAAACTCTCACCTTTTCTACAATCACTTGACACCATATTTGCTATTGTTTTTATGTACAGTTATTATAATAATATTATGATTTTACATTTTTGTACTAGATGAATCATTGTCAGTTATTACTAATTTTTGATAAGGAACTTATTCTTTACTTTTGATCTACACTATTTTCTCCTGGCTGTCTGAATGGATGGAAAGCAACAATAATGAAGCTGAAAAAATACTAGTCAAAAATTAATAATGAAAACATTTCATCTAAGAGATTCAATGATGACAACTTTTGAGATAATACACATTTGTATTGTACCAGAGTCTCTCTTTATATTTCCTGTCTTTTGTTGCACTTAATACTTATTATGCTTCCTTATGCCACTTTGTCTTTGTGGCACTCATTCATCAATGAATTTGCACAGACTTGTTAAGTTAGTCAGTTACTTACTACTTTTCTATGCTTCTCTTTCCTTACATGTATCCATTTACCAATGAGGATAATATCATTATTATTATTATTATACAACACCTAACTTTGATTTAGGCACGAGATAAAGTATTTGTCTTCAGTTGTTTGGGATTTGATCAATCAAGCTAAAACTTATGACTAAATTCCTCACAACCACTTAGTTGCTCTCTGATCATTCCAGCTATTTTCTGCTTGTTTTATTAATTGTATATAAGTACATCAGATGCTGCTATGAAAACATTAGTCACAACTTCTATTACAATCCTGATATACCTACATATAGAACAAAATCGGTACCTGTTATTGTGACAAGAAATATTTAATCTTTTCACGTTAAGATTTTTCTTTTCATTCTACACCCTTTAAAGATATGGTCGTAGTTGACCATGCGGGTAATAGCATTTTCCATTCCTGCATGTGCTGGTAGGATAGTCATGGGAGACTATTTTGCCCAAATGCTCATTCATTCTCTCTCATTTTTGTCAGCTATGGTGGCATGTTGATAAACATTTTGTCAAGATATCAGATGAAGGAACAGAGTGAAAGGAGAAACAGACTCATGCCTTTATCAGTCATGCAAAATGAACATAAGTCATTTTAGCTGGATTTGAACTCAAATTGCAGATGGTAGGACGTTTTTGGTACCAATGACTGCTACTCCACCCCACCTCTTTTGCTCTTTTACAAATTTCAGAAGAATGCTCAGTTACACTAAGAAGGGGAACTCATATCAAATTTGGTAATGGAATTCAAAAGATGCCAAACATAAAAAAAAATCATTAAAAATCATAACAAAAATAAATTTGTAACCTGCATTATTTAAAAATATAAATCTTTAAACTAGACTGCAATAAATTTTCATATTATTTTAGCCAGTTTAAAACAAAAATAATTACAATATGAAATTTTATAGACTGACTAGGTTATGTTATGTTGGCTGATTTTATGACATCACATCTGTCTGGGTTATTTAATATCATATTTTGAATAGGTCACCCAGTGATGATTCAACTCCCTGTTCAATGGTAATAGTCTTAGCTTTGATAACCATTACCTCAGATAGAAGCACTGAAAATGCATTGCAAACAATTTTACTATGAAAATGCATTGCCAATGACTTTACAATGAAAATACATTGCAGATGATTTTAAGTTGCTTGGGTTGAATTTTTTTTTTTTTTTTTTTTTTAACTACCTGTCAATATTTGTTGGGTTTTGTATGAGACACCCATTGAGGATTAAACTTACTACTCAGTAGTCATGGCCAACCAGACTAGCTTTGCTAACCATTACTTTGCAGACAGGCTAAGCAAAAGTCATAAAATAATTTTAAAGCCATATGTAAGTTATTCAACAAACTTTACAAGAAAACAACTCTTTAAACTTTCCTCCTTACAGATAAAATCTTCTCCACTATTGAGCCTTCAGGAAATTATTTTCCTATTAAGACAATAGAAGTGAAAAATAGCTTCTAGAATTAACATTGAATCTTTCAATAACTAAACAGTTAAAGCAAATTAGTGTGGCTTACCTGAGCTTGAACCATGGACCTTGGAGTCTCTAGTCCAGTTTTTTTTTTTTTTTTTTTTTTTTTAACCACTAAGCTATAGCTGCAGGTGTCAGAGAGACAGAAGAAAAATCATAAAAGGAGACCTTAAAGCTAAAGGAAGAAAAGCTTGAATAACTATTATAAAATAGAACAGAAGGCAAATGCAGAGGTGGACTTTTAGGGAAGGAAAGTAAGAGAAAAGTGCTGGTTAGAGGAGGTAATATAATAGTGAAAGTGGGAGGCTATAAGGATAATAAAAGAGAAAAAGGTGGAAAAAATTGATTGTCATGAGACAAGGAAGAAAGAAAGATATGGAAAAGAGGTGTGTTTGGAGAGGAGGAGGTGAATAGGGAGAAAAATCGATTGATAAAATTAAGAATGAAGAGTTTGGTAAGGAAGGGGAAGTTATGGAGGAGTGCATAGAAAAATTTGAATGCGTGAATGAAAAGGTAAAAAGGAAGGAAAGCTGGAAGGAAGAAATTAAAAGGATGGGGGGAAAATAATGAAAAAAAATGCTCCATGATAATAAAAAAAAAAAAAAAATGAAAGTAAAAAGAATTAAAAGAAGAGAATAAAAACTAAAAGATTTGTGAATGAAAATGATGTAAAAAAAAAAAAAAAAAAATAAATAAATAAATGGTGAAAGAAATGATGTTTGCAAGGAAAAGAAAGAAGAATGTGAAGAAGAAATGAAAGAATTAGAGAAAAAGTTAAAAACAAGGAAAATAATTGAAAAATAGAATGAAGCAGAGCCTAAGAAGATCAGGAAGGAAGGAAGTAGTAAAAAGTGTGAATGAAAAAAGGAAGACCGAATAAGGAATGACAAAGAAAGAAAGGAGTTAAAAAGAAAGAAAGAAAAAAAAAACAGAAAGGAATGAAGGAGCAAAGAAATAAAAAAGGAAGGGGTAAAGAATGAAAATGAAGGAACAAATGAATGATAGAAGAAAAAGAAGGGAGAATTGGATAAAAAAAAAAAAAACATAAGAAAAACAAGGCATGCTTTGTAGGTGAGATAGTTGCATATTTCCTATCCACACCAGTGAATAGTTTAATCTCAGTTAAATCACAATTTTGAATGCTGTTTGTCAAAGCAAGCAATTTCTCCCCTATTTGGAAGACTGGCACTATACAGTCTTCCCAAGCCACAGTTTGGCTTTGTTATATACTAAGCTTAGTAAATATCAAGTAATAAAAAGAGAAGGAGAGTTAGATATAAAACAAAAAGTAGGAAAGCACTGATGAAAGAAAAAACAAGAATGGGATATGAAAAACAAAAATTGAAAAGAAGCAAGAAATTCTTTAATGAAAAACAAAATGAGTGGAAGAGGAATGTGTTTAGCTTATTCTAGCCTGACACAGACTTTAATGGTGTGACATTATGTGTGGGAGGAAAAGGACAATGAATTTAGTGTATGGTGGTCAGAGAATGTGTACGATGATGTCTGTGCACAGGATTTATGTATGCTAGCATAGTACCCGTCAAAAATGATGAGATTATTTCTATATGAATTGACACTATAATTTGCCCTTTGTGAAATGTTATATACTATATACATTTATTTACTTATTTAAACAATTTTTGTTAAATTCAACCATTAAGGTCTATATGTTTAAATTTTTATTGTAATTTTTTCAATTTTTTTTTTTTTTTTTTTTTTTTTAACCAAATCAAAATTGTGGATAAAGTGTTGAAATTTCATGTTATTGTTTGAGTATTTTCAACTGTTTCTCTTTTTATCAAGAACTGAATGTTGTCAGTATGGCAGACAAGATTTTGTTGGATATATCTTGGCATTTTTGGAATGCTACATTTCCAAATGAATTCAAATATGTAACCATTAATTATTATAAACATTTAATTCATATATATATATATATATATATATATATATATATATACAACTGATAATATATTAATTTCAATATAACAGCAGAATTAGGAAAGCAAAGAAGAGGGGGAAGGTGGAGAATAAGAAAGAAAGCTAGATTAAAACAAGTGAATGAACAGAGAGATAAAGAAAAAGAAAGGCATATGAAGACCGGCTGGCTGGCTTAAGTTTTATTACTCCTTTACCCCTTTGATCTTTTAATGTGGGTAAAGCTTCAATATTTTTTTTTCTTTTAGAGCATAAAACACATGCTTTCATAGAAAGATAAATCCTCTAGTCTTAATATATAGAAATATGTATGCATGTTTGAAAATGTACACAAAAGTATTACATGTCTTTGATTCTTAGTGTTTGTGTGTACATGAAGGAAATAATGCAGGTAGGACAGTGGTTAGTAAGCTGGTCTTACCAGACTTTCTTTATGAATTCAGTCTTTTCTATATTCCCAACTATAGTGGATTTGAAACAATCTAAATTTGGTAAATAGCCTTTCACCTAACTTCAAAAATATCACTAACAATCTGCCATTGTCATAACAAAGCAACCTAGCATCGTCAGTGCAAGGGAGATAAATCAAGTTACAGGCAAAAACTTAAAAGTATATTTGACGTGGATGTCAACCTCTATATTTGTTGGTACAGAAATGAGACTGGCATGATATAAGTAGAGCATTACTTAACAAGCTGATTTCATACAACTTTGCCTGAAAATTCAGTCTTTGCTATGGTCCCAAATATAATGGTCTTGTGCTTGACTAAATTTGGTAACAAGCTGGTCTCAGAAGACATTGCTTGAAGGTTCATTCTTCATTTTGTGACAGTCTAATCTAAACTTGGTAGATATCAAGTTATGTATCTACCTATCTGTGTGCACATATAGGGTTGAAATAATATTACTTACCAGTTTTAGATGTTGCAAGGGAAGTTTTTGGTAAGTTCCCTCATAGTGCCAGACAAGTATAAAATTGGTAAATATCATCATGTATATCTAGATATTGTTATTATTATTATAATTGGTACTTGCCTTCTGGAAAATTAAGCAGAAAACTTGTCTTGAAAAAACTGGTGATTAAAATACTTTTTTTTTGCCACTTGGTTTTTCATATCTATGGTAATAGTAATATTAGCAATGAAAATATTCTTCCATCCAAGCTGCTTATCAACCTAAAAGCTTGTCAATATCTCAAGACCTGAATTAAATAGATCCAAGCATAGCTGAACATGTTTGAACTCTATCATCTGACATTGGATAAACTTTATTCCATGTATTATTTGCACTAATATCATCATCCTGTCACAATGAACAAGGAAATAAAAACTATGATTGTGATGAAACCTAGTCTGAAATTGAAAAAGCTTTTGAAAAGGTTGTTAGTTTTATGGAAAGAAAGCCAACATTCTGCTATAATGATTGCAATAATGCACACAGTTAGTCTTTCATTTTAAAAATTTCAAGAACAAAAGTAAAATGAAATGTGGAAAAGAGTTGGGAATGACATTGAAATAGAAAGAATCATCATACAACAGTGATTAAGAAAAATCCTCGTTACATTTGGTTTGCATACATGAAATACTCAATTTAATGAATTTTCATTATCATTACATAATTTATTTCTTTTTCTTTAAAATCAATTCTGTTATATTTCACTCACCATTACCTTATTTTGTTTACTATAAAACAATATTTATTAATGTTAAACCTGATTTCAGTTCTTTTATTTTAATCTAAATATAACCCCTAATATCCAGACTTTGTAACCAATTCCTCATATCTGGAAGGCCTTCTTAGTTCAGTTGTCAGGGATTCTACTGTAATTCAATATACATAAGAGCATACTAACAGGATGAATAGAAGCAGGATGGCATGAACATATAGAATTTAAAATTAAAGGGGTTTTCTTTGACAATGGTAGTCATAAAAATTGTGAGTTGAATTTAACATGGAGATGATCAAAAAAAAGTATCTTTCCTGGAAAATGTCAGCAGACCTTGCTGATAAAAAATACCACAAAAGAAAAGCAATGATAAGAAGAAAATAATAAAGAATAAACTAGTTGTTAAATAATAACTACATAAGTTATCGAATAATAAAACATTTTGGTGTTTTACTGTATAGCATTGGTTCCCAACCAATTTTGGGCCATGACCCACTTTGATATTTCTAAAGTTCTGGTGCCTCCCTGTAATTTTAATTCTTACATGTATGCCAGTTACATATGTACATACATACATACATACATACAAAATATTTTTATGTATGCTTACTGTATATGCATCATATGTTTTAACACACATTAACATTAACACTCTCACTCAGACTCGCTAGAAATCAATTCACTGTTAATAACTCATTCTCAAATTGGCCCCTTATTCTGTTGGTATAATAAGCCAAAGGGTGCACATCCTATGTATGCCCCACTATAATATGACCATGCTCCACCGGTGGGGCATATGCCCCACATAGGGAATCATTGTTGTAATGGTTAGTCTATCAGACAAACATTCTTGTAGTAAGCTTCATTTTCACATAGATAACCCACACTTGTGACCTTGTATTACAATAAGCTATCTCTCGTAATATTAAAATATTTTTGACTGTTATTATTAAAGTATTTTAAGCAGAAATTAGCTTCTTTTTCCCTATGAAACTTAATGGCTTTATGAATTTATAAGAAAATGTTAAATTAATTTTTTTTTTTTTTTTAAATTTACTTCATGAACAGACAGTACAATTTATTGGTAATCCAATGAAAATATTTAAAAAATATTTTAAGATACACTTATAGAATAAGATTTATTCAAATAGGATTCTCCTCTCCATTTATTTATAATATTTTTCAATTATTTTCTGTTCAATGTTTATTTAATGAGACAAAGTTTCAAAAATATCAAAGAAAGTAAAGATAATCACAAAAACTATTTTTAACTTTGGTAAGCTTGTTAAAAAAAAAAGCAAAAGAAAATATTGCGAAACATACTAGAGAAATTGAAAATCCTCACTAGGAAAGATAGAAAATATTTTGGAGAAATAATGATTAAAAAAGGGCTGGCAAGTTGTAGGGTATTTTCTTTATCTTTTTTTTTTTTTTTCTTTACATGGGCTCATATTCTGGATATGTAATATAATAAAAGTAATGCGATTATTAGCTTTTTTAAGCTTATAGAAAAAATACAAAAAAGATTATTTTTTCTTGTTAATAATACTAGAAAATTCACATAAAATTAGTTAATAGAAACCTCAATCAATTCTTTCTAGCACACAAGAAAGTAATATTCACAGACATTAGGAAAATGGAAATATAAAGTGACATCCAAACATCCTTTAAGAAGAAAAGGAAGATGGTCATCTTGAAAGACATTTCAAACAGTATTTTCCATTCTTAATATAAAAATTATATTGTATGTTTGTGCCTGCCTCTCTATATGTGAATGTTTGTGAACGTGTGTCTATGAAAGTTTGTGCACATGCATGTGTTGGGTTGTGTGTATGCTTGTATGTATTTGGTTATCTGTGTTTGCTTGTCTGTGTTGATGTGCTTATTTATGTGTGCATTTGGTTGTTGTTTTTTTTATTATCTGAGTGTATGATTGTTTATGTGTCTGTTTTTATGTGTGCATTTCAGCCTCTTTATGCAACATACAGAGGCAGAGTAACTATATGTGTGCATGAGAGTGAGTTTTACTTTTTTAATCTGTGTGTATCTGTTAATTTGTGTCAGTTTGCAATGATCTTTAAGAATTATTAACACAGTGAATTATGGATATTACAGATTTTACAAGCACTAGTAAACTGACCAAATGTGAAAAAAGGTCTCTTACTGACAGAATTTGGTTTCTATGAATGTATATAGTAACAAGTGTTACTGACCTGGTATTAGAAATAGACTAGAAGCCTAACTACATTTGGTCTTCAAAAAGAATATTAACACTGTGTAATATAGAAATATTGTTAAAAATATGCATTCATAATGTGAGGCTGGATAAAAAAAATGATGGCTGCCTTGCATAGTTGAAGATTAAAAAAAAAGACTGGGAAGAAATAAATTAATGGAGGACAGCTAAATCAAAAGAAGAAAAAACAAATGAAGAAAGGAAGTGTAAAGATGTAAATAAAAGATGATGAAACGAATAAAATAGGAGAATGGGGAAGGTTGGAGGAAAGAGGGATTAAATGAATGAGGAAAGGAAGGAAATGGCATGGCAGAAGAAGATGAATGAAAGTTAGATGAGAAGCAAAGGAGTAAAAAAAATGATACAAGAAAAGGAAAAATATGATGATTGAAGAGAAGAAAAAGTAAGAAAATAGAGAGATGCAATTAAAGAAGTTTTTTTTTTTTTTTTTTTTTTTAAAGTGAAAATAAAACGACCAAATCAATAAAATAATTAAAAAGTAAATAAAAGAAGTTATAAAATAAAAAAAGAACTAAAGATAAATCAGGAAAAAATTATAGAAAGGAAAAAACGAATACAAAATAGAATGAATTAAAAAAAGTGAAGAATGTAGTTGTAGGGTGAAGTAAATTAGTAAATGAAAAGAAAACGGATAATGAAAGAATAAAATAAAAAGTACATATAAAGAAAATGAAAAGGCAAGAATAAGCTTGAATGGCACAGAGACAGGTTGTGAAGGAAGAAAAAGTGAAGAGAGAAGAAAGAATGAAAAGAAGCAGGGATAAAAGAAAGAAAGAGAATAAGAATGAAATAAAGTAAAGACAACAAAGATATGAAGAAAGCTAGTGATAATGGATTAAGGTTAAGAAAGGAAAAAAAGAAAAGATAAGAAAAAAAAGAATTGGAAATAAAAAAAAAAAAGTGACTCTGAAAGAACAATAAGGAAAAATAAACTGAAATGAAATGCAGAGAAGTGGAGAAGGGAAAATATTTAAGAAAAAAAAAAAAATAAATAGAAAAACTAGAAAAGAATGTACAAATTAAAAATAGGAGGAAATAAATGGCTTCAGAAAGGATATAGAAGAAACAAATATAAAGAAAGAGTGGACCTAGACACGTGATACGCTTCTGGAGAGAAAAAGAGAAAAATAAATAAATAATAAATAAATAAAAATACAAAGAATTAAGGAAGCCCCCGCCAACTACCAACACCACCACCGCACAAAATAAAAATGATAAATAAAGCTAAAGCAGAAGTTGGAAGACGAAGTCTAGGCATAAAAAAAGAACCTTTTAGAATGGAAAGAGAAAATAAATAGTAAAAAATAAAAATAATATAAAATAAACCAGATTTGGGTATTGGAAATGGGAAATAAGGAAGGGGAGGAAAATTGGAAAAAGAAGAGAGAAAAAAAAAGCAAAAATAAGAAAGAAAAGGAGATGAAAAGGTTCATAATGAGAGAAGGTGGAGAGGAGAAAGTCTGTGGGAGACTGAGTAAATAAAAGTATTAATGTAATAAAAAGAGAAAAGTGGGGAAAAATGTAAAAAGAACTTTGAAGAACAGTCTGAATCAACTCGAAAATGAAAGACTGTATAGAGGAAGGGGAAAAACAAGATTAAAAAAATAATAATGCAAGTGAGGAAGTAGGTTGGGTGTTAAAGATAGCATAAGATGAAAACGAAATACAATGATGTAAAAAATAAAAAATAAAAATAAAGTAGTGAAAAGAAGGAAGACGTAAAACAAACGTTAAAAGCTAGAGATAAAGTAAAAAGAAATGTCAAAGCTGGTTGCAGGGTAAAAATAAAGGAAAAGAAGAGATAAAAATAAAATGAAATAAAAATAAAACGAATTTTATGAATGACACAGGCAGGGAGAAATGACAGGGAAAAAATACCTAAAAAGGAAACTATATACTTTAAAGGTGCGTATGTATGTATGTATGTGTACATATAAGTATATAAAAATAAGTATATGAAAAATGGTAGAGATAATGACAAAATAAGAATGTAACAAAGAAATGAAAAATAGAACATCTTTGTTACAAAAGTTTTATATATATATATATATATACACACACACACACATACACGGATGTAAAGGTGCGTATGTAATGTGTACGGATATTTAATCGAGTGTGTGTGTGTATATATATATATATATATATATAAATAAAATGATATAACAAATCAGAATTAAAAATTAGAACATCTATGTAAAAGAGAGTGTGCGTATGTGTGTCAGAGTGAGGATGTTTGTGAAGTTATCGACCTTGTCCATTTTCAAATATTTTTGAATTTTTGACCAAATGACCAAACATCAATTTTTATTTTATTTTTGTAGTTCGGGTTTTTATGCCGACAGCATCCCCACATATGCATACATATGTATATCTTTGACAATCCTACACACACCTCTATGCGTGTATGAGCTCGAGGATTATGAAAAACTCACCTGTACATCTCTAGATCCGAAGGTAACCCTGGAACACACTATGAATTTTGGGATGTATTTTTTTTTTTTTTTGAAGTTTGTATACGAACGGAAATCTTAACATACCTAACGCTTTACTTACTATATTACACTTATCTTTCTCAATGCTATATAGCTTTTCAGTTTTCAGTGTCTGTAAATGTGAGGATTTGGTCTATGAGTCTGTGAGCTTTCTCGTCCTCTGTGTTTCTTTACAGGGATATCCATCCAACTATATATATATATATATATATATATATATATATATATATATATGCATATGTGTATTATTCTATACTTGGAGATATTCTATGCTCTTACCGTGTATGTATTTTTTCTTGAAAAATTACTCTTTCTGTGCATTTATGTCGTAGAATATAAAATATTTTAATCTGTGCATAATTCTTTTCAAATAAAACTTTATTTATGAATGTATTGCTTTATAATTCTGTCAAAGAACACACGTCAGCAAGCTAGCCGAAATGACTACTACTGCTGTAGCGAGTTCGATCCTCACTAGGTGTCTCATACTTGTAGTCTTATTCTGCTAATCTAAGCTTGGAAAAAACGGGGTAGCCTCGCCGTAGAGCGGTTGTTAGCAGACTAATAGTGCTGTAGTGGAAGAATTCTCAGATGTACTCGTTACATCTCTGAAGTATTTTTTCTTTTTCTAATATTAATGTCCCATCTTTTATGCATACTGTTGATGAGCATGTCTTTTGTCGTATTAGTTCACTTATTTTTATGCATATTTCCTTTGTGTGATACTCATTCTTTCTATTTCTGCACATTTTTCATTGAAACTAAAAGAGACGGAAGAGAACAACCGATAATACATTGAAATATCGAAGGACCAGAAATATTAAAATCTGCAGAGGAAACAGCACTGACCATATCGAACAGAAACAAAGCAGCAGGACCACACGGAATCGTAATAGAGATGCTGTCAGTCTTAAATGATTTCGACATTGACAAGATTACAGACATCATAAATAGAATGTACAACAGTGGTGATATTCAGGAAGACCTAAGTAGATCCATTTTCATAGCACTGCCTAAGAAGCCAGGCACAAACAAGTGTGAACTACATCGGACAATCAGATTAATGAGCCATATAACAAAACTTATCATCCGAATTCTGATGAATACAACACGCTGCAGAATCAGACCGGAAATAGGACAAGAACTGTGCGGGTTCGTTAAAGACACTAGAACAAGGAATGTGATTTTTGCTCAGAATCATATCAGAAAGAGCAATACAAATACAGAGGAAAGTGTACCTGTGTTTTACAGATTATGCAAATGCGTTTGATAAAGTATATCACAAAGAACTCTTGTTACTGCAAGATAACTTTGACATATTGGGGAAGGATATTACAATAATTCAAAATCTAGTATAGGTAGCAAAGTGCCTGCATACGGATAGAAAATGGGTGCAGTAAATATCCCGAAATAGAAAGGGGTGTAAAAACAAGGATGTGTCTTCTCACCAGACTTATTTAACCTATACAGTGAGACGATTCTGAATAAGAAGTCAACAACATCAAATGCAGTGTTGATTACAGACACACAAAGGAAACTACAGGCACTCCTACAGAAAGCAGTGAAGGAAAGACTATACACCAATTGCAAGAAGACTGAATGCATGGTTGTTAGCAAAAGGAACAGCCAAACATGTAAGTTATGGATTGCTGCTACCGAAATCAAACAAGTGCAACAATTTGAATACTGTAAATTACGGCGTACAAGTCGACCTGAAGATTTTTTAGCTCAACTTTATGAATTAGACCTATACCTACTGTATAGGTCCCCCCCCCCAAAAAAAACATACGGTAGGCTACCAGTGACACAAAACTTAGGCCTACCGGTAAATAAAGTTAGGTTATAGCATACGATAAGCTGTGCCAAAACTATATAAGATCACACCACTTACTTATATATTGAGACACTGACCATAACATCTTCCTTCTTTTTGGCACCCGATCGCATTCGAGCATCGGGATCGGCGTCATCTCTCCCTGTTCACTTTCTCTCCTTTGGTGGTGGTGGCGGAGATAATTATCTTTCTATATGCGTTGTATAGCAAACAACCAACAACACACCGGTAGGCACCGTATATATTGTATCGTTATAACTTAGCGAAAATTTAAAATTCGTCAGTTTAATAGACTATAGAATTTGTGTTACTATTTATAATTTTATATTAAGTGCTGTGTTATGTTCATCAAACACAAATTTTAGTGGGATATATTTGTGGCAGCCTGATCGAGGTACGGTAAGTGGTGTACAGTAATTGTTAGGAGTGCCGTCCCACTTGTTAACAACTCGGTGGTGAAGGTTTGCATTTTTATACCCACCATATAAGTCGTCACATAGTTTTGGAATTATTTTAGGCTTAAAAACTCGATTTGTACGCCGCAATTTACGGTATTTGGGAAGTGTTTTAACTGAGTATGAAAAATGTGACACTGACATTCGAAAGCGCATTGGGATAGTGAAAGTTTCCTTCCAAAAGCTAAGCAAAGTATTGAGAAACAGAAATATTTCGCACAGAAACAAGAGTACTGAACTGTTATTTAATATCAGTTCTATATGGCAGCGAATGCTGAACTATCTGCAGATAGATGAAAAAGAAACTTGTGGCATCAGAAATGTGGTTCTACACAAGGATACTGAGAATATAATGAACCGAACACGTGAGCAATGATGAAATTCTAGACAAAGTAAACAAAAAGGACACTTATTCTTAACATCAGGAAGAGACAGTTGAAATTTTTAGGGCACATAATGAGGAATGAGGACGTTGGAAAATTTGATGCTCAAAGTACAAAGGGACAGATGAAATAAACGCATAATCTGGTGAGTTTGAATGAGTGGATGGCGGAGCAGGCTTTGTGAGAGATGGGCAAAAAGACAAAATACAGGAAATTGTAGAGAGACATGATCGCTAACGTACTGAAAATGAAGAGGCACGTCACATAGAAGTGTTGTCGTGAGTTGAGTGCTCACTAGGTTCCCTACCATTGTGGCCTTGGGACAGACTAATACAAGCTTAGTAAACACACACACACACACATATATATATATATATATATATATATATATGATGATGAAAAAATGCCAAATACTTAACAACAGCAATGATTATAGTCAAAATTTTTGTTATTATTAAGAGAAAAGGCAATGATTTTTATTATTATATATCTTTCAATCCTTTTTAGAACCTTGGAAATTTTGTCTTTTTTGTGTCAACGGATAACCATATGGAAATTTTGAGCATCTTTTTGTGGTGAAAAACGCATTTATTTAGAAATTCTTTCAAAAATCAGATAATAGTCGGATTTTAATAAAACTTCCAGGACTTAAGTCACAAACGAATTAAATTATTATTTAAACGTTTCTTTTTAAAACCAACACCTTGGTATTTTTTCTTTAGTTTTTTAAATCTGTTGATGTAATATTATGAAATTTCGAGAAATCAAATCCTTGTAAAATTTAAATCATTTTGATCAAACAACAAGACCCCCAGTGTCAAAAAAATCTGTACTGAAAAATATATATATATATATATATATATATATATATATATATATATATATATATATATATATATTATTGGGCAGCAATCTTTCTTTTATACATGTTTCATTGACACTGTTATGGACAGAGAAAACGTTTTTTATTCAGTTTTAATAATGCTCCTAGAGTTTTCCTTCTATGGAGACGAAATGTAGGAACTGTCCATAGCGATCATTGTCTCAAGCGCTTTCGGACAATTCATTAGCTATTTTCAAGGGGTTTATTGTGTGTATGTTTTCTTACGTTTATGTTTTAAGTTGTATTTGACAATGGGAGAAACGTGTTGGCTGTCTTTTAAAGACCGTATTAGCATGGAATTACCACAATTCCCATCCTAGTATGACTTAGAATTACTACTACTTTTACACAATACAACTTAGTATGTTTTCTTGTGTTCTCCTAACAACGAACCCCTTGAAAATTGCTAATGAATTGGCCGAAAGCGCTTGTGATAATAATCACTATGGATAGTTTCTGCGCTTAGTCTTCATAAAAGAAACACTGTAAGAACATCAGAAAAGAACGTATAAAATTTTCGTTGTCCGTCACATTCAATGAAACCAACACTCCTACTATAAATCACGAATAATACATCTCACACAATCAAAATATAAAAATAAACTAACAACACTAAAAACACCCCCCTTGAAAATAGTTAAAGAAGTGTCCAAAAGCGCCTGAGACAATCGACGATAATGCAGTTTTTGTACTCTCTCACTAAACAAAAAAAAAATGTAAGAACGATGGAAAAACTAAAAAAAAAAAATTAATAACATTTTCTTTTGTCCGTTATTAGACATCTTTCATTAAATAAAAGCTGTTTAAACGAAAGAGAGAGGTATATACGCAAACATCATAGAGCGCGCTAAGGTTTTTGAGAATACATCTTTATTGGACTATAAATGAAAGACAACTTAAAATTTGGTGCATGTCGCGTAACACTATTAACATTGTTATTGCTCTTTCTGGTGTACCGAATGCATTAACATATGGCAGTTAACTTTAAGCCACAATGACTCGGAGAAAGTGAGCTTCATGGTGGCTCTGCACGATCTCTACGGTGATAGCAACAGTGTTTGTTTTTATCGTCTTAATGAAATCTCTGTCATGTCACTTCAGGGCCCCAGAGATAAAGCCGTCGCCTACATCATAGTGCTCAACACGCTGGTCTAGCTCCGGGTCGAGTGTGTCCTCAAAATGAAGCCGTAATTTTCCCGATCGATTCTGCTCCCTTCCTCCAGCATGACCTGCGTGGCCTTGTTTTGACTGGCCGAGAATTTTCACTTTCATGCCATCACTCCCAATATGTGGCATTCTAGCTTTCATAATTTGAATTCCTTGGACATCTTGATCATCTTTAAGAAGGAGATCAACGACCATGATGCCGAAGACTCGTTGAAGGCCACTGTTTGAATGTTGACGTTATGGCCAATATGAATTAGAATCACCTATCCTAGCCTAACAGTTGCTTCCAAAACTGCCCTCAAAGAGGAGGGCGGTTTTATTGAATAATGCTTTTTTTACTTTTTCTAAGTTGAAAATGTGTACGAGCCAAATACCCGTCATGCAAAGAAAAGTAAGTTATAATAGGAGCTCTTTTACGTCTATAAAATTTCTGTATAAACAACATTTTTAGCATGACAACTATTTTATAAAATCCTTTTTATTATGCTAAGTCCACTTAAATTCCTTCCTTTGGATATACGTAACTACATAGAGCTGATCATGAAAGAAACTTTCATTTTTTTAAAATTACTACGACTACTACTTTCTATTATTGTTGTTATTGTTGTTCAAACGTATCATTTTTCCATTTGTTTAAATAATTCGGTACCATTTTAAGAGAATCTAATGAAACTGGTTCTTTTGACTTATTTAGATGATTTCTTTTTTTCGGCTGTAATATGTTTGATGACAACAATGGTTACTAAGAACGCTGCAGGAAATAAAATCGTAACAACGTTGCCGGTTCTAAAATCATCGAAATCTGTAGAAATGGTAATACTATTTAAAAATTCTTTACAAATTCTTTCTGAGAGAAAAAAGATAACTTTTGAAGCCAAAGTTACATTTCTTTGGCGTTTTCTTTAAATGTAAGCACAGTTGTTCTATCTTACGGCTGGATTGTAATAAGGCAGATATAAATTCTTTCTTTCTTTACAAACATGATGAACCTAAAAAAAAAAACAATTTATCGACAGAAACATTGTTTATATATGGCAAGGTTTTAGAATTTGAATTGAAAATATATAACATGAAATATTTATAAAAAAATAATACGCCTTTAAAAATTACGCAGTTAGCGGTATTTGTTATATGTAATGTATGTATAAGTATCATGATAACAACGCGGACCGTTTTGTTGTACTAAGATGAGGACACACAGCACAAAGTTAGACCTGACGTGAATTTATCAAATCTGGTGATCTTTTTTCGTTTTAATATTGTTGTTTTCCTTTAATCACCTCCTAACATACGAGGGGAGGCTGAAAAGTTTTTGACCCAACTCATTTCCACAAATTTGTCCTAATGAGTACATAAGATTTTTTTTTTTTTTTTTAGGGAAAATCTTCTTGGATGGCTGAGAACTTTTTAGCACCTACTCGTACACCTGTATACATCTTTACAAGTTAAGCTCTAATGTATAGAAAACGATATGAGAACAATTCTAAAATACATGCATGCATTTATTGAGCTCAGCTTAGTGAATCAGAATAAGAGAGAGAACACCAGTTATAGTATGAAATTGTATTTGATAGGGTACTTTTATTTGTGTCTATTTTCTCTCTTTTGAGAGTAAGTTTATTTAACTTTCTCGAAGCTTTTATTTTAGTTTTAAATCCAAAGTAACAGATTAAATTTATTATTTCCAATAAGCAAAACTTGGGTCTCTCTAAGTCAAACTGAATTTAAATGGATTGGAACGAATTAGCTATACTGACAAAACTATCAACACAACATAATTCTCTTCATTAAAACATTTTTTCAAAAATAAGATATAGTTTTCTGAAACTTTATTTGAGGAAGATTAACTGATTTAAAGTTTAATTAATCTGACTGAAAGCAAATATTACTTTCAGTTTGAAATATCGCAGAAACATTTTAACACGGGGTTATGAGGTGTTAACTGTAACACATCTATTGATAATCTGATGTTTGACATTTTAAAGCGCACATTACTGTAAAAATTACAATTATATGAAAATAATTTTTTAACTGCACAGTAATCTTGAAAAAAATTAAGGAATATATTTTACAATTTTTATTGAATTTTAAGTTGTTTGGCTTTATAGTGTTTCTTACGAAAACGCTTTTTGAGGAAATCTTAGATAATTATCAATGTATTTAAAATTTACTATAGTTACCGCTCTTATTTTCTGATAATAATGAAGGCAACATTCGACAAAAACCATCCAAAATTATGAGTGAAAGCATTTTATTTTACATTCAGATACCGCCAGACAGCGTATTATTTTCTGAACCAAACATTACATTTGGATTGGGAAGCTTTCACTTATTTGCCTGATATTTCACTTTTGGATTAACAACAATTCCAGTTTTTACCGAAATTTCCAAATGTAAAAAGAAAATTCCAATTCTCTGGAATACAAAAGGCATTTATAGTAGTTCTGTCTTTAGGAAGATAAAAAAAAATTGGGAAATGAAATTATGACGTTAACTGAAAGCTAACAAATCAAGCAAAACGTAGATTTTTTGTGTTGTGTGTTTGTTGATTTTTTTTTTATTTTACTTCTCTTAAAAAGCTTAATAGACCAAAAATGTTGCTTATTTTCTTAAATGTTGATTAAGTGATTGATTTTTTTTTATATCAACTTTTTGCAGGTTATTTAAAAACAGAAAATATTTTGGGATTGTAAGAATTTTTGGGGGGATAATAATGATTTACTGATACAAGTCCTACTAATTACTCCATACTTGGGAGAGAAGAGTTTAATTCATACCTTTCCAAGGGTATTTATTCATAAGTGATTTTTATGAACCCGACTGTAATTAGAACTCGGCTCTTCGATTTCCAATTTCCAGTCGTTATTCATTACACCAATCGCACATCCAAGCTTACCTGGTATTCCGAAGTGGTCACTCATCTAGTTACTGATCAGACTTGACGTTGCTTAACATCGGTGATTGTACCAGAACCAGCATTTCAAGAGCAGGACCAATGATATTGCTGATTATTCTTTGGATTTTATCAAAGATCTCTAGTATATAGCTGCAGCTTTCGTCCATCTATGGCGGCAACATTCTAAGCATGGGCGAATGGTAAAATGTAGGATAGATTCTAGAGAGAAAAATGTATAGCATGGCACAAAGAACCAACTTTCTTAGCAGCTGATCTAGCAATGGATTCAATAGGCTTTCAACATCATGTCAGCTGGGAACGTTAGCCAGAGAAGGTGCAACGGGTCACTCTCTTGTGGGTTAGTATCAGCCATGCTGATGGAAGGCAAAAGGCGGTATTTCAGATGATTTATAGAGACGGCTTACTTTTGGAGGCGTTAAAATTAACAAGCCATCCTTTACTTGTCCTCTTCTGGCACTGACTACAACCCAAGGCTACAGAACCCTGTCTCTACTGCTATTTAACCCGTAATTGGTAGGTGAAGAGAGGGATTTATGCTTTTCCCAAGTGCATTCGCACTAAAGTAAACACAACAGACTAGGAATTTGAACTTTGTTCACCGATTCCATTTGGCGATAACCGTTACGCCAACATATATCAAATTATTTTTATTTTCATTTAATAAATCGAGTCAACCTTTTGGTCACCTCAGTAATATAATAATATATACATCTTCTCATATTAATGTATTTCTAAAGACATTCACATATATGACAGTGCTTTTCGGTTTATTTATATATACAAGGGGCGCACCGACAATAATGCTTCCTATTTCCAAGGAAACTACAACAGACACAGGGAGTAAACTAATACCATTAGATAGAACAAAATTTCAACGACTAAACTCCACCACCATTGAACCTGCATCTCCAAAGCGTTTTCGAGCGTAGACAGCTGTACGGAATCACCCCTAACCTGATCACTGTCTCCCTTGCTAAAATATGTTCACACCCACCGCCGAAATGTGCTCACATCCACTCTTTGGTCTTCGTAAACATTCAACAAGCATCAATGAATGAGTTGATGAATGTGAATAGGTGCAAGTTTTCCACATGGCAGAGTTTAACGACATACCTGTGCTTCGTAACACACCTTTATGCGCAATTGTCCATGCTAACTCCTGTACGTGCTTGATGGCATATACTTCCTTGCAAACGTATACATCTTTCTGTATTCGTATTTAAGCATATTTTTGTATGCAAATTTCTCTGTATACTTGTTTCTGTTTACATATATATAATTACACACATCTTTCAGTCAATGTATATTGTCGACTATGTCTGTACAAATCTAAGAGTAAAACTGCATATACAAAAGTCAGTCTTTGCAGAGTTGTATTCTTAATCGTTGTGTCTTTCATTTGGATAGATGCACAATGATATGAGTAAATATAAGAGTGTAATGACTTTAACCTATTAATCGGACGATGGACATTAATAATAGGCTGTAATTAATACTGTTTTTTATTTTTAGAATTAATAGGTTAATAAAAACGTATTCTGCTTATAATATATGTATGTGAAACATATATCTAATATATGCATCAATACTTTTAGTGGTATGCTTATGAGCATGTACGCATGCTGTTGGATTGCATAGTATATATGAATACACACACACACGCATACATACATATATATATATATATATATATATATATATATATATATATTGTGAGTAATTGTTTTTGTTCGTACGTAAAAATTTTATAATAAATAACTACTGCTCTACTCCTGGTATTGATCTCTCTTTTGAATTAATGCTATGAACGTTTAAATTTATATTCTTTTCGTTCTTATTACATGTGGCTATTAGTCATTCACAGGCAGTCTGGCTAGACATCCGATTGCCTCAAGCTAGGATCGAAACACGACATTTTTAAATTTATAATAAAGTTCACCCTGTGAAGAGCCACTTGAGGTAGAGGGTTACTGAAAATGTTTTGTGGGCGTTAAAAGGCGCAGTTTATGGAGACATGTGCGAAAGATAACGATTAACCCTAGAGTTGAGCAGGTTAAGATTGTAGTAGTAAAAAAAAAAATAGCGGTTCGTTTGAAGAAGCTGCTCGATAGGAACTTACAGATCAACACTGTATGGTGACTGTCAGTTTTAAGAAATTATCAGACCATGTGTGACTATTTTTGTGTAGGCTTATGGGAGGATGGAGAAACAGTTTCTCATTTTTTAGAGCTAATGTTTTAGATTATTTATAGTTCTGAACTTAGGCTTGCTAATTATTTATTTTTTATTTTATTATGTTTTTTTTTTGTTTTTTTTTAAATTATTCTATTTATTAGCCACATGTATGTGTACAATTATATATATATATATATATATATATATATATATATATAATCAGCAGCAAGTATTCATCTGAACAACTTTGATTAAAACGAATGTACACACACACACAAGGTCTGTCTGTTTTAATTTTTTATTGTATTTTTTCAATTTTCGGATAAGATGAGTATGGTGAAAAAAATGTGGATAAGCTGTCCGAAGTTTTTGTTGTTTGTTGAAGTACTTTTCAATCGTTTCTCTCATTTTCAAGAACCAATGTGGTGTCTATGTGATAAGCACAATTCCTTTGTCTATATATCCTATGTATTTATCTACCTTTTGTCTTCCATAACTTTGGAAAGCTAAAAGTTTGAAATAGTTTGTGGTTTTTCATGTGTAACAGTTATTAGGAGCGACGCCGCACCAAAAAAGACTACGTTTTGTTTGTGTATACATATTTATGCTCACATAAATATATTTTATGTACTTCAAGATACCTTCTCCTGTGATAAATGATATTTTAATTTTATTTAATGTGGACTGTTTATTTTGCATATGGTTTTTTGAGTCTTTCCGTGTGTGTAAAATATTTTGGTACTATCCACTATTTGTCTTAAGTTGATAGCTGTATCTTGTCGGTTCTTATTATCAAACACAAACACACACACACACAATGTATGTGTGTATATATATATATATATATATATATATATATATATATATATATATATATATTTTATTATTAGTAGTAGTAGTTACCCCAAAGATTCGCCATAAAAATGAGCCTACATGATGGAAAAAAATGCCCATGCCCAGTACTAAAAAACAATTTTCTGATATTATTACAAGGAAAGACCAAAGGATTTTATAATATAAGAATTATTTTTTAAATCCTTTTTAGAACCTTCGAAATTTTTGCTTTAAAATCCTTTTTTTCTTTTTTTCTTCTTGCATCAGGGTGAGGGACCATAAATCAGTATGGGAAATTTGAACGTCTTTTTTGCGATGAAGAGAAAAATTAATTTGGAAATTCTCGCAAAAATCAGATAAATGTTAGATTTTAATGAAACTTTCAGGACTTAAGTTAAATATAAAATTTTTTTTTTAAACGTTCCTTTTTTTTTTCTTTATTTTTTTACATCTGTTACCCCCACCACACTTTTATTTAATTTTATGAAACTTCGAAAAATTCTTTTTTTTTTCTTTTTTTTTTTTGTGACGCTTAATGTTTATATGAGTTATAAATACAAGCTCTACGGCAAATCTTTTTGTCAAACAGTACTCCCAGTTACAGAAAATCTGCTCTGAATCCTAAACTAAAAAATGCAATAAAACTAAGACATTATTTAATTAAAAAAGCTTTTAGATGCTTTTATAAATAAAATATATTATGGACACTATTGGCTTAAGGAAAAAATCGATGAATAATGAATTTTTACAAGAATCATTTTCATCTTTTTTTAATTACAATAATTTATAAATTTTTAAATCTTTTAAAATTCTGTATTAATTTGTATCGCTCAATTTGTTATTAAAGAAAAACTATATTTACTAATCATAAATAGAAAAGCTTGCTACAATTCAGCGACCCCCTTATTTTAAAAAGAATTTTGATTTTTTTTTTTGTTTCGAACGTATCTATAGTAAATTTAAAATTTATTAGTAATTTCCAACATTTCCTCAACAAACGTCTTCGAAAGTAAGCCAAAGTAACTAAAATTCAATAACACATTGGAATATTTAAAATTTTTAAGATTACTGGGGAGTTTTAAAATATTATCTAAAAAGGCGTTATATTCGTCATGTAATTTTACTAAAAAGTATTTCCTCCATACCAAAATCTAGCAATCGTCAAATTATCGATAAATGTGTCAACATCTTGTAAAAACCTCCATCTCCGTGTTAAATACTTTTCTGTGATATTTTAAACTAAAAGTAATATTTATTTTAATTCAGATTAATTAAAAAGTAAGATCAGTTAATCGTCAAGTAAAGTTTCAGGAAAGTATATTTTTGAAAGTTGTTTTTTTAATAAAGAGAATTGTGCTCTGTTAACCAATTGGCCGATTTTAGCGAAAAAAATTCCAATCCATTTAAATTCGGTTTGAAATACAGCAAAGTGTGTTATTTATCGGAAATATTAAATTTAATCTTTTAGTTTACAATTAAAACTAAAATAAAACCTTCAAGAAAGAATTTTTTTTCCATTTTTAAAATGCATTTTAAACCTTAGTTATCGCTTTTGGGGGGGGGAGGTACCTAAGAAAATAATAATTTCTTTTAATGCTTCTAACATAAAATTTTAACTTGTAGCAAATACTGTGTATAAGGAGAAATTAGAATTAAGAAATGTTTCAGTCAGTTATGTGACATGCGTGATACATGCTTAAGCGATCATGTATCTTTCGATACATGGCTGACGAGGCAGTTTTACCATTTCTGTCTGCAGTAGACCAGTTGTCATCCATGGCTATAGAACTCGGTCTGTCCTGTTATTTAACCATAGCTGGGGAGGGGGGAGAAGAGGATTCATACCTTTCCCAAGTGTATTAGCGCGTAAGTGAATGTAATGGATTCGAACTCGACTCTCCGATTCCTCAGTCCGAGCCGCTGTTTACCTACATATAAATTTATGGTTAATTTGCAGTGTAACACTCGCGCTCAGTTTGCAAAATTTCCAGAATATTTACATTTATGTAAAGCCAGATTCGAATGGAACATGTACAATTACACATAAATATATGTATTCTGGAAATTTTCAATGCGAACTGAGCGCGGGTGTTACATTGCAATTTAACCAAATTTATTAATGCAAATACAATAGAATGCAACACACAAAATTTGTGTACACATCTAAATAAACAGTATTCACTTTGTAATTTGATACGATAGCTGTCAAACATTTGGAATAATTTGAAGTAAACGCATTGCAGAAATTAACACTAATTTTATTTCAACCCTTTTGACAAGTCATCTTGAGCGCACACAAGTGTGATGAATTCCTCTGATGAAGGAGAAATTTAAGCTCCTTTCACATAATTTCTATCGGATTTATGCCAGGAGACTGACGAACCTACTCTAAAATGCCCACTTTTTCGCCTGGAACCACCTTTTAGCTTACATTACAATACGCATGGAATCGTTATCTCTGTTGAAAAACCCAGCCTATTGGTAGTTTGAGAAGTTTCATAACTGACAGAATTTTTTCTTCAGTATTTCACGATTAATAGTACGATCTAATGTTCCTTTGTATATATATGTGGTACATTCGTACCACTGAAAGAAAAACAACTCTAAATCATTATACTTTTTTAACTGTCGTGAGTGGGGGGGGGTCTAGGTGTCTAAAAATGCATTCATACCCATCATTGCTATATGTAACTAATTGGGTCCTTGCTCACTTTTGTGTTTCCTTCTGACGTTTTCCTCGGGTTGTGAATGGCTTGTGCGTTATGTTCCAACAAAAAGATCTAGCTGTCCGTTCACTTCAGGCCATATAACCTCCATTTTGAATCGTATTTGGGTTTGGCTCTAATTGTTCTAATGGGAATCTTGAGCTTGTTGAGGATCTTTCGATATCCTCTTTCACGACCATGAAAGTCAATTATCATCTCACAAAATTCTTAACAGAGTTTCTTTGTCCTCGCCATTGTGAAAATATTCGCACATGCAAGCCAGATCGTCAGTTACTGTCCAAATTATACCTAGCTGTTGTAAGTTGTCGGTCATGTTGCTTGATGCGCTCTGCGTGTCATTGGATAAACAAACACACATACAAGTGTACCCGTAACGTGAAAAAAATTACTGAAATTGTTAGAATGTTTTAATAGCGAGATGCAATGAAGCAAAAGTCTTGAAACAATGTATTGAGATTCATTAAAGCGGAGATAAAGAATTCTCAACTAAAATAAGGGGCCAATGATCCGTTTAATTAATCCGTTTCCTTTATATTTTTTCGGCGTTCGATGATTTCCATGATTCATTGATTACTCCTCGTATTATATAAATCATTTTTTGCTCAATAACTTTTCATGTAAAAAATGTTATGTTAAATATAACAATGACCTGGAAACATCTCGCTTAGGAAAAAGATTGGCAACAGAACGACAAAGACGGCGACGACATAACCTATTTCAAGAACAAGTTGAAGCAAAACGATCACTTAATATAAAAAGGTATCCGAGTGCCTCACACGAAAGGCTTGAACAAATAAGATTGCAATCAAAGAAAAGTGGGAGTAAAGGAACTGATTAATTAAACGGTTCACTTTGCTCGGGAACTAATTTTGTCTAAATGCTGATAATTTGTCTATCTGTATAGATTATTAAAACGACTGAGAGAAGTAATCACTCATAAATTTACTAACTTAAGTTGATTTACCTCCCTTCCCACTATAGATGGGACATGTCAAAAGTTTAAGACCATATTTAAACGAAGCTTTAATTGGTAAACATTTAACGAAATTTAGTTCAAGCATTAGCGCAGTCAGCATCTCCTACGTTACATTATTTAAAAACATGGGAAAGGCTAAAAAGTTGACAGTTTGAACGTGGCAGAATTGTCGTACTGCAAAAGCAATGTCTTTCAACGTGCCACGCTAGTGAGACTGTACATAGGAAAACTGCTGTTGCAAATTTCTTAAAAGACCCTGATGGATACGGAACGAGAATTTCAAGTGGTCGGTGCAAGAAAATTTCGTCGGCGTTGAGCAGGAGGATTCGACGGCTTGTCTGGCAAGACACCAGACGATCACCGAACGAGATTAAGGTTCTTCTGGGTGCAGAATGCAGCTCAAGAACAGTAAGACGGCACCTCCGAGAGAAAAGCTTTAAAAACTGCAAACGTCTTCAAAGTCCACGGCACAAAACAGCTCGGTTAAGCAGACAAGCGCCAAACATAAGACATAGAAAAATGAAAGAATGCTTTGTTCTCTGATGAGTAAATAAAATTAACCTGGATAATACAGATGGTTTCCAACGTTACTGGCATAAGGATATCCCAGCGGAGACATTCCATCATGATCTCCTTCCAATGAACAATGGAGTTTCAGGTTATATAGGGGCGTCAAAACCGTGGTTGGTTACAATGGCATGTTGAAGAGATCATCCTCATTGACTGAATGCTCTCGCTTGTGTGGAAATGACTGGAGCTTTCGGCAGGACAACGATGCAATCCATAATGTCTGCAGGAATAACATGCTTCTTTTGAATCATCCAGCGTGTTCACCCGATCTGAACTCTCATTAAAATGTTTGGAGGTGGATGGCAAGGGAAGTCTGTAGAAATGAGCGTCAATTTCAAAAAGTGCTTAATCCTCGTGAAGTCATTTTCGCCACTTCGAATAACATTACACCAAGCCTTCAGTAAACGTTTATATCGACCATGCGAAAACGAATTTTTGAGGTTATTCACAACGACGACCGTGCAACTCAGTACTGAGACGTCTTGTTGGGCATTCCCTACTCTGTTTAGGACTTCTTTTCGGTATGGCCAGCAGTGTATATATCGCCAAAGTTTCACTAAAAATTAGCATGCATGATGAAAAATGAAAAAAAAAAACAATTCTATCATCAAAATTTTTCTTATTATTAAGAGGAAGGACCAAAGGATGTTTAGAATTTTGATTAAAAAAATTATTTTCTTTTTGGGGGATGGGAGCGTCAATGTGGTGCCATAAATTAGTACGGGAAATTTGAGCGTATTCTCACAGTGAAAAACATTAATTTGGAAATTCTTGCAAAAATTAAATAATTGTCGGATTTTAATGGAACTTTCAGGACTTATTCACAAATGAATTATGTTATTTTTAAACCTTTCATTTTTAGAAACACTTGATAAAAATAGCCTTTTTACGTCTTCTACTTGCCACCTATCTAATATAGCCTTTTTACGTCTTCTACTTGCCACCTATCTAATTTTATGAAATTGCGAGACAAGTCGGAGAATTTAAATCCTCAATTTTTAATCAAATAGAATCCATGTTGCTCTGAATCGTAAAATGAAAAAAAAATGAAATAAAACTAAGACATAATTTAATTAAAAAAGCTTTTAATTGTTTTTTATGAATAGAATATATTAGACACTATTGTCTTACGAAAATAATTATGTAACGAAGAATAATGAATTTTTACAAGAATTGTTTTCAAATGTTTTTTTTTAATTTTAATTAGAATAATTTATAAACTATTAAATTTTTAAAATTGTTTTAATTTCTATCGGCCAAGTCATATTGTTATTAAATAAAATCTCTATTTACTAATCTTAAGTGGAAACGTTTACGACAATTCAGCGACCCCCAGTATTTTTTGTGTCGATTTTTGTAAATACTAACGTCCAAACACTACATTATCTGGAAATAAGATTGGTAACTATAGTAAATTTAAAATTTATTTTTAATTTTCTAATATTTCCTCAACAAGCATGTAAGACTATAGAGCCAAAGTATCTAAAATTCAATGAATGCTCAAAATATTTTTAATTTTTTAAGATTACTGAGTAGTTAAAAATATATTTAAAAAGGCATTTACGCTGTATTCGTCATGTAATTTTTGTACAATTATCTGCTCCTTAGATAAATGTATCAACTCAACACCTTATAAAAAATCCCACCTCCGTGTTAAAAAGCGATTTTCTGTGACATTTTAAAGTAAAAATAAGTAATATTTGTTTCACTTCAGATTATTAAATAAACTTTGAATAGGTTAATTCTCAAATGACGTCTTGGAAAAGTATATTTGATTTTTGATTTTTTTTTTCTTTAATAAAGAGAATTACGTTGTATTGAAAGATTTGTCAATATTGACGATTTTATAAATTCTACTAAAAAATAATTTCAATCAATTTAAATTCGGTTTTTAATGCAGCAAAGTATTTTGATACTTAGAAATATTTAATTTATTAGCTTGGAAATAAAGCTAAAATAAATGCTTCAAGAAAATGTTTCATTTTTTTTTTTTTTTTTTTTAAATGCATTTTAAACCTTAGGTATCGCTTTTTCTTTTTTCGGTACATGCACACACACATACACATAAAATCTAATAATATTTGCATATACATACGACATATTACTTATATGCATTCATTTCTCTTACTATATGTTTTCTTTTTATGAATCAGCCTTGAAGTAGCGAGCACTGCTTGTAAAACTCATTTGTATGTTTCCTATTATACAATTCCATTTCTGTCTGTCACTCTTAAATGCCAATCAAATCTCTATGAAAATAAATATGAACTAAAATGACATAAGGCGACTTGACTTGCTTTCCAAAATCAGTATTTTAATGACCGATATCAGAAGACTGATTTTAGAAAGTGTATCGAGCCGAGAACTTATCAGCAACATCTAGTGAAACTTAACGTGTATCCAAATATATAAAAATTTTCACTTCGCGCACGTCTTCAGAAAAGGTATGTAAAATATTTTTCACACGTTGCACAGATACTACACTCTAATCATCAACAGTTATGTCCTTGGAAAAGGCAAAAGACATTAATCCATCTTTCTCTCCATTCCTCAGTTATGGGTTCTCTTGTCTTGTTTGGTCACCAATCTAGGAGAACAACTCTAGATCCAAAACCATCGATTAAACAACGGGAAAAGACAATCTTTCTCAATATGTCATTACTCGAGAACTGGAGTAAGTGAAGATGGTAACTATTTGCAGTTTCTAATATTAAGTACTACTTAAAATGTACATGTATTTTCTTTACATTGATAATACTCCCCTGGGTAGATGAGCAGATCCACATAGTGCATATTTTAAAATCTCTTATAGACATGGACAGTGATCTTGTCAATGTGCTGCTTGTCTGTACCTTTCTTGGTCGTATCTAGAGTTCCAATTATTAGAGGTATCAGAGTAGTTTTAAGGTGCCAAAGTTTTTCATTGTTAATATGTATTCGTTCATATAGAGACTTCCCAATGCTCATGAGGATAACGGTTCCCTCGCACATTTACCATCAGACGATTTTCCATTTCTATCGAATTTTGGTCTTAAATGTACTTTTATTTCGGTTAACATTTGAAATTTTGCTTGGCAATTTTTGTTAATTATAATTAATTTGTGGAAGGTTGAAAATTTAGACTTGTAAAAAGTATTCAACTCATTCACAAAGAAAAGAAAAAGTAGATAAGTGTAAATTCGAATTTTTATATTCCAGAAGTTGCTGAGATGTTTTACAAAAACTGTTGGATTTTTCTAGTCTAGTATTTTTCTTATGAAGACAGTTTTCGTACAAAACGAAAGACACAGAAAGATTTCTTAACGACGACTCTTACTCCTTCGACAAGAACTGTTACTGCGACTAGCTACTTGATATGTTGTCTTTTATTTATACCTGGCGCGCAAACATTAGACACATGAATATGCGCGAACATTTAACAGAAAAATGCTCGACTCTTTTTTTGAAAGTGTGTTAGTTGAAGAGTTAAAAGCTGGAACTTTGAAGGTTACTAATTAGATATGTTTTAATGCTGTGTAAATTTCATCTTTCTAATTAAATTATAATTTTATTTTATGATTGATTAGTTTTTCTATTTAACGGGTATATCAACTCCTTATGGGTCATTTAATGCTGAAATAAAATTTTAATGGGAGCTCGGAAGTAATAAAAAAATATGATATATATTATTCTGCTTTCGCAATTGCATACTTGGTAGATACTCAGCTTTTATGCTTACTCATGTTTGTATGTTACTAGAGGCGGTGATGTGTGTTGTCTTGTTGAAGTTATATTTTGGAATACAGTTTGATTTAAGAAATTGTAGGATATATACAGATTAATGTCATGAAAGTTCTTTCATGTTGGTTGTTTGATAGCATTTTAAACTGATTTGGGTGAAGTTGCTACAATTCGTTAGTATGTGCGTATTGTTGGTAATTTTTTTTATATTAAAATGTATTGCTGGTATTTTTAGTGCAAAAATGAATTTTTACACTTTCATAGTGTTTTTGTTTGGGAGGGGGTTCATTATTTGTCCATAGCTGGGACCCTAACAGGTGCTACCACTTTGAAATTTTATTTTAAGTTTATATCCACTCAGTAGAGATGTCTTAATAATTTTCGATAAAAAGAGTTTTTTTTTTGTTTTTGTTTTTGATATTTTTGTTTTTTGTCTGAAACGGATTCATTTAGTTTTTATTCACAAACACTACAAATTAATATTTTCATACTGACTTTCTTCAATGATCATACTTGTATTTTCTAATATCTTATTACATATTTTCATCATTTTACAGAACAATAAAAATCTACCCAGTACATGTTTATCTTTCTAAATATATTAGCTTTTAGTTTTATTTGTACATTTTATTTCTGATTTTAGAAGTATCTAAACTTATTGATTGTCTTGGTACGAAGAGTAATCTCGGAATCAAATTATGTTCATCGACTCGGACCAATGAAAACTGTTTTCTAGCAGTGTGACAACGCCCATCAAAGTTATATCCTAGGTATCAAGGATTTTATAAGGGGTAAATGTAGTTTGGGCCAAGTAAAGAGCTTCCAAAATCAACAAAGTTAGTGCCAACCTGATGGGTTTTCGAGTAGCCCACAAGTACAGTTTGCATTATTAATATAAGAGTTCTTAATGTATGTAAATGTGGGATCTTTTTCGTTTGCTCAATTAAAAGCTAACGTCCAAAAATTAAACTGCGGTAGCCTTAATAGTGTATGAAAGATTAAACTGCATTTTCTTCTTTCTCGACCCCCCTCCCCAAGAGTATTTTGCATCTTTTCGTTAGTCTCCCGTAAGAAAATGAAAGCCCTAACCCTGAGAGTATTAACGAAACAAAGTGAACATATTAATTCCCACTGGTTATTAAAACATTCAAGTGAGGACTTAACATTTTTGACAACATTAGTCTTTTCTTCCAGCAAAAATGCAAAGTGACTGTTCTCAAAATTAACTAAAAAAAATAAAATAAAATAAAATAAAATGTCCGTTCAGGAGATAAGCTAAAATCATAAAATATTTTGAGTTTCTACGATCAAATTGCTGTTTTGATTCCAAACTAACACCACTAAATGACTTTGTCATTGACGAAAAGAGGAAAAAAACGCAACATAATCTTTTTTTTTTTTTTTTTTCTTTCTAATCTCCCATACTTAAAAATTATGAACGATAGGTTTTGGTTGGAACAGAAATGGCCCGCTTCGACAGCACAGGTGGAATCGAAAGAAAAAAAAAAATACAGTTTCAGTTCAATTCGTTGCGGTTATTATCACGAGGATTCTCTCATACATACAAAAAAAAAAAAAGAGTTCATCGTTCAAATCAAAAGCTTGTCAAGAAGATAGCAAAAAGCATGTGGAGGAAATTGTTGCCGACTTTTTTCTTTTTTTACAAGTTCATAGAAAGAAATACAAGGTAGAATTTATCTAACTGTGGTCACCAAGGTAGTACTAAAAATAAATACTTGTAGGTAGCTAAATAAATAGCCTTTTCAATCAAGTTCTTAATATCACACACAGGAACTTGTACAGAAGGCAGTAAGTAAAGGAAAGTCAGAAGAAAGTACTTCAATTGTAAAAAGTCAGAAAGTATGGTTGTAAGCAAAAAGAAGAGCTCAACATGCGAACTACAAATTGGAGATACCAAAATCAAGCAAGTAAAAATCTTTAAATATCTAGGAAGTGTTTTCGGAAAATGTAACAATGAAAACTGAAGTCGTATTGGAATAGGGAAAGATGCCTTCCAAAAGTTAAGCAAGATGTGAGGTAATATCAGTCCTCATGGCTAAGTAGAATATTAAAAAACAGAAAAATCTTCTCAGAAACAAAGAAAAGAGCACTGAACTGTTATGTGATATCTGTCCTCTTATATGACAGTGAATACTGGACAATCTACCCGGAGATGAAGAAAAGATTAGCGGCAACAGAAATGTGGTTTAACAGAAGGATGCGGAGAATACCGCGGGCTGAACAGGTGAATAACGACAAAGTATTAGAGAATATAATAGCAAAAAGGACACTTATACTTAACATCAGACAGTTGAAATTTCTAGGGCACTTAATGGGGAAAGAGTGCTAAGAAGATTAGACACTCACAAGACATATTGAAGGCAATAGGGACAAACAAGCTTGTGTAAACAGTTGGCAGAACAGGGATTAGGTGAGATAGCAAAAAGACAAGCCTTAAGCGCAACCAAAGGTCAGGAAACTGTGGAAAGTCAAGATCGCCAACGTCCTGAAGACTAATGTGTGTGCTGAAAAGTTCTCGGCATAACCCACTTTACAAAATAAATCAGTATTCTGATGTTTGATCATTGAAATACGAAATTAGGTGGAGAAAATGTCAAAAAATCTCTTATGCAATCTCTTCGTGTATGTAACAGTGTGCAGTGCTAGAGGCAGTGTAAGTATTTAAATAATAATTATTCCTTATAATAAAAAAAACTCTATTCTATATCGTTACTGTGAGAAAGAAAAGTAGTTGAATAACAGAAATATCGTCTTTTTCTGAAAAAAGAAACGAGCACCAAAAAAAAAAAAAAACAAATAATCGAGTTGGAGATTAGAAGGAGCAAGACAATAATAGAAGTGAGATCTCTTTGTACGTGAGGCTTAGTATCTTTTGTATATAAAAAAAAAAAAGGACCGACGAAGTAAAAGAGGAAGATGAAAAGAAGAAAGGAAGGGTAAATCTAAAAAAGAAATAAGAGACGGCAAGAGGAAAAAAACAAAAAAACTCCCCTTCTTTCTTATGTTTTACTTCCTCATTCATCTTCTTATTCAAGGCAAGCAAAGACTAGGATTTTTTGGTTAAAGTGTTTTACTTTTCAAGAAAAGCGTAAAATTAAAAGAACGTGTTAGAAGACAGGTAGATTCCAAACATTATATTGATGTACCGCATAAAACTAAATTAAATTTTTCAACAAAATTAGTATTCATTATTTTTTTTATTGAAACAATTAAGAAATCACTTTGTATAAATCGCTTGAATCGTGTTTTTTATGCATTCATTCAATTTGTTAAAAAAATAAAACTAAAAGAAATGGAAATGCAACCAAACACTGTCCCATGTTGGGTCGTTTCGGCGTAATAATTCAAACAAAATAATAAATACACTTTTTGCTCTCTCGTGACAAAAAAATATTTTCTACGAGAGATAGAGAGAAAATTTTTATGTATTTAATTTATTGCTGTTAAAAAATTATACAATATAAAAAAAATTATCAGAAAAATGGTAAAGAAAGAGTAGATATAGTTTTTATTCAGCAATATCGATATGGGTCATATTTTCTACGTCTTCCTTTTCTTTTTAACTGAGAAAATAAGCAGATGATGTAACGATAGCGAACACGACTGTCCTTCTGCCGGCCTCTCCCGATCTGTAAAAACTTGATTTGCATGTAACTCTCTTTGCGTTCGATCACCGAGCTTCATTGATATGAACTGGAATCTTTTGCTAAAGTCAACAAACATTAACAATTAGTGAACAAAGTTATCCTTTTGCCGCCTCTTAGGTGCGACAAGTTCTCGTTATTTTTCACTGCTTCTTTATAATCGCTATTTTTTAGGAAAAACAAGAGAGAAGAGGAAAGTGTTGTGGTATCTGTAGCGTGTCATGATTTGTTCATCTTGGATTTTACACGTACATTGATTGTACATTTCGGTGTGAAAGATCGACTGGTTCGAATCCGGACCGGCTGGTTACAAGCCGACTCGACGTCGTGTCGCTATAACACATGATGACAGTGTATATATACCATTTCCTGGAAAATGAGTTGCTAGTTAGTTATTGGGGGATGGGGGAATATGTAGGGGGCGGATAAAAAAGAAAATAAAGAGGCGTCTGATATTTTGGTGACAAAAAGAAATAAATTCAGGTTGATTCTGTGGAAATGTCATTTCACTCCCTCATGCAAGAGTGTGTAAAATAACGAAGAGGTATTTAAAAAGAAAAAGCTAAAAACAAGCGCAAAAAAAATAAAATACATATAAAATAAAAAAGCAAAGAGGTGGTTTTTTTTCTTAGCCACGAGGCAAAAGAAGGATAATGTGTGTGTGTGCGTGTGTGTGAAAAAGAAAAAAAAACAACAGAAACAGGAAACAAAAAGAACTGAAGAGAAAAAAAAAACAGAAAAACAAGAACAGGTTAAATTGTGAAACGTGATGTAGGGAAAGAAAAAAGGCAGTAGAAGGAGCAAAAGGAAGAAGGAGAGTGCAAGTGCGTGGGGGAAAGATGGGAAGAATAGCCGAAAAAAGACTAAGAAGAGGGGAGAACGCCAATAATGGTAACAGCATTAGAAAAAAAAAAAAAAAGAATGTGATAATCAAAGAGAAAGAAAAGAAAGCTACAACTGTTACTGCCACTACTACGATTATTACTGTTGTTATTTCCACTACTGATAATAATACCGATGTCCTAATAATAATCAAGATATTAATAATCAGCTGATAAAGAAAATATAACAATGAAGAGAATAAAAAAAGAAAGAAATCACAATTGCTACTGCCACTAGTAATAATATTATTATTCATACTACTATTTTGTTAATAATAATAATAGAAAACAGGTATGATTACAACAGTAATAGAGACTAGTAATGAAAATGTATATTAAAGGATAAGAAAAGATGCTAAAAATAAAGAAATAATTATGGCATCCCATTGACGATAGGATGACTGGGAGTAAACAAAAAAGCATAACGAAGAAAAATGAGCTTGTCACACTATTTAATATGATTTCTAAGTACTGATTATTATTTATTATTACCATTAATGTAGCCTTTTAAAATGATAACAATATTTACTAAATGTACTATTGTTACTATTAGATAAAACCTACAGTAAAATAAAAAATATATTTAGGTATTTTGTAATAGTTTAAAAATATATTTTTAAAATAAAATTGATGGTAATCGTAGTCACTGTAATAATATCCATAAAATAGAATGTTAAAAGTGATTACAATAAATATATAACAATAAGCTTCTTAAATCTTATGTTTAATTACAAATAGAAATAAGGATGACAGAAATAGTAATAATAGCAGTATTATTTCTGTCATCCTTATTTCTACTTGTAATTATTAAATAAATAGTTATACTAATTAAATGGCAGAACTTATGTAAGAAATAGCAGATTGTAAGGATAACAATAGCAACAGTAATTATAATTAAATTATCAGTGTAAAAACTAGTATTGGTAAAATAAAATTAATAACATTAATTTTTAATACTAACTAATTTAATGATTATATTAAATAACAACAGGAAATATAAGTCATAATAAAAAAAATAATATAGTCATGAATTAAATAATTGGTGTGCACCAGTATACTTGGATTTGTTGCAGATATGCTTCAAGAAAAGATCGAACGAAAATGCATTTTTATAATGATAATAATAATTGCAGTTTTCATTGATTGTAATACTCGTAAAACAGAATGGAAATTCGAAATAGAGGCAGTAATAATATTGATGAAATGGGAAGCAAATAATAACACTAAGTGGCAGTAGAGTTATTGTAATGTTAATCGTATTATTAACAGTAATGGAAATAATAATAATAGTAGTAATAAAGAGATGCTGTCGCATTGGCAACCGTGGTA
The DNA here is from genome assembly GCA_903632075.3 of Acanthosepion pharaonis. Taxonomy (NCBI): domain Eukaryota; kingdom Metazoa; phylum Mollusca; class Cephalopoda; order Sepiida; family Sepiidae; genus Acanthosepion; species Acanthosepion pharaonis. The sequence continues at coordinate 84,581 of CAHIKZ030002582.1, forward strand.
ACAAGCAAAAAAAAATTAAATGTATTTGAAAGTAAACGAGAAAGAAAATAAAGAGGGAGCACCAACAGATAAGGTAATGGCAAGAAGAGTAATGGAGAGCGGGAGGTATGAGGAAAAAGTGGGAGGGGAAGAAAAAGTAGCAACAAGCTGAAGGAAAAGATAATAAAAGAAGAAAGGGAAGCGTGTCAAAAGAGGGAGAAACGGCAGAAAAAGTAATGGCAGCAGAAAAGAAATAAAGCAAAAAGAACGACTTGAAGGGGGGGAAAAGTGAAAGAAAACAGTCATAAAAAAGTAAGCCTAAGAAAACAAGGAAGAACAAAAAAATTGATGTGAAGATAAAAGAATCTAAAAAATGGTAAGGAGAAAGTTAAAGAGGATAAAGAAAGAATAAAACAGAAAAATGAAAGAAAATTAATAAATAAGATAAATGAATAAGTAAGAGAAAATTAACTAAAAAAAGGAGAAAATTGGAAAAAATAAGACAGGGAAAGAAAAATGGCAAATGAAAGAAAAAAAGAAAGTAAAGGGTTAAATGGTGAGAGGAAAATATATTAAAAAGGAATATAAAAGAAAAAAAAAACCCAAAGTGTAAAGCAAGAAAATAAAAGTTAGAGAATGTAAAAAAAAATATAAATGAAAAGCTGGAAGAAGGGAAAATTAGCAACGCGCAGAAAAAGAAAAATGGGCCAAAAAGTAAGAAATCAAAATCAAAAAAGGAAATTACAGAAGATAAGGTACAAAAAAGGAGATGAAGAATAATGAGAATAAGACAAGAGAGTGGAGGGAGCAACGACAGTAGCGGTAACAGCAGAAGAGAAAGGGAGGGGGACGAGAAGGGTGGAGAAGAATTCAATGGCAGAAAGGCGGGTGAGAGTCAAGCAAATAGAAATAAATAAAAAGCGAGAAGAGGGGGAGCGGAAACAGCCAGTGGAATAAAGGGAGATAAACGGGAATCGGTGAGAGGCGAATAACTAGCGAAAGCGCACGGAGTAGGAGGAGAGGTGAACATTCAGCAAAGGAGAAATGGAGAAAAAAAGGATTTGCTGGTGATTGAAGAAGAAAAAATATAACTGAAACTAAAAAAATATATATGGAAAGAAGAGGAGAGAAAAGATATTATTACTATTATTATTATTATCAACGATTGATTTAAAACACGCACATATACAAAATAACAAAGCAAGGAGATAAAAAAAGATGATGAATTAAGGAAAAAGGGACAGTATGGAAATTATTAGAAAGGAAAATTAGAGTTGCTATTGCAGATTTTACAAGTACACAAATGAACTGACAGTATTTGCTATGGGGGTTTTAGATGCCGGTTTTTCTTAGTTTTGAACCTGAATCAGCTGATTTAATTCAACATTTTTAGTACAAGATAACCGCTCCAAGAGAATGGTTTCATTTTTAAGGGGTTAGAAATTATTTGGTAAAACAATAATAATATTGTTATTTTTCATTCTTGAGAATTAATTAAAAAATAAGTTGTGTTAAAGTTGCTACAAATCAAAAAGAACACTATGATGAGCTGAATAAAAGAATGTTTTTAATAACAACAGCAAAAGAAAAGAGGGAAAACAAAACATTCTTTTTCTCGTTTCTGGTGTCTTTTTCTTTCTTTCTTTTTTTTTTAAAAAAAAAAACAAAAAACGCGCACTTTTTTAAAAGTGCAAGACTTAATTTTAAGCTCAATACTTTTTTGTTTTTGACTTAGTTTTTGCTTACAAGTTTGCACTTATTATTTATGTAACTGTTCAGTTAAAAAAAAAAGATATAACATGGAAAAAGGAATAAAACATACAAAAAGGGGAAAAATAATGATGGACAAAAAAAGGGAAGAAAAACTGAAATGAAATGGAAGTTACTTTTTTTCTTTTTTCTTTTTTTTTTTCGTTAGTGCCATCTGGAGTATAAAAAAAAACGGTAAGGAATAAATGATTTTTCTCTTATATTTTGTAATAAAAGAAAGAAAAATCGTTAAAATGTTGGGACCAATAGATTTTACAAGTATAATAACAGAATGACACTTATTGAATTTACAACTGCTACAATGCTCAATGACGATTGACGAAAGACTTGTCAAAGAAAGACCTTGGAAAGTAAAATAAAATAGCAAGAAAGAACATAACAAACAGTGTCAGTTGAATCTAGAAAAATAAGTAATGACAGAATGGACAAACTCAAATTTAATCTAAAAATGCAAGTAGTGTGCATATGTGTGCATCTGCTGATCCAATATGTGTCAGTGTCACTAAGTAAGTTATGTAAAGCTTGTTTTTTCGTATTTAGAGGGAAAAGTCTTAGTATATGTGTGAGTATGTGTTTCATAATGTAACGCGCGTATAAAACTGCTATATATAGTGCAAGTGCAGCGTGTGTATATTTATGCGTAACTTTGTGTATGTAAATGTAGTGCATTAGTGTTTGTTTCAAACTTCCAATCATTCCATTGCTTCACGATGTGATGTGCGTGTACACATTTTTAAATGTATATTCGCTTTTTACGTACACACACACACACACACACACGTGTGTATGCGTGGTTTTTGCTTGGTTTTGTTTTTGTTGTTTCAGTGTGTGAGTTTTTCATGATGTTTGTTATGATTTCAAAGTGACAAGTGTGGGTGTTACCCAAAAGTGCGCGCTTCGGCTTCTGTGTGCGTGCGGCGTGGTTCACTGTGTTGTAAAAGTGCGGTGTGTACGCTTTGTTGACTTATACATACACGTGTGTGTAAAATGTAGCAAGTTATTTGTTATGTAAGGATGTATTCGTTATGTATTGTGCATCATGCAATATACATTGAGTAATTGAGTGTAAGTTGATAGTTATCTATGATGCGGTGCGTGTGCGTACTTAAATTTGTGTGTGTGTTATACGAAAGTACCCCCAAACTGGGGAAAAATCATGTATCTGTGTGTGCGCACAAAGTTTCTCTGTGTGTATATGCTTGAAAAAAATATTAAAACGAATCTGAAATTAAATCAGATATGACAAAAAAAAACTAAGAGATGGAGTGGGCAGTCAGTGAATAACATGAAAACTCAAAAGGTAATTAATAATAATAGTATATAAAAACAGTAGCTGTAAACTAAAGTGTTGTAAATGTAGTGGTCATAAAAGTAACTATTATTACTAGTAAATTAAATTTAATCTGCGACCAAAAAAGTTATTATTATTATGAGCTTTTTTGTGGTTTGGACACTTGACTTACCTCTCTTCTCTCACATTGTTGTCTTACAGAACGGGACACTGTTGGACCTGGGTGGTTGTTAGTTCTTCATTCTGCTTTCTGCTTATAGTTTTAAGACCCCGACCCAGCAAAGCAACACACCGACACACACACGGCAACGGCAAACAACACAAGGGGAGGCAATATGACACACAGACAGACAGACAAAATGTTTTATTTACTGAGTTTTTTTTCGAGAAACATAGTGAGCGAGTGACTCAGAAAAATGGAAGGATGTAAACAAAGGGCAGCTAACTGCGATTGACTTGCGGCTGTCTTTACCGACTTGGATCCAACAGCACTCGTTTATGTCATAATTATTATCTTTATATAAAACATGCAAGATATACCTATGCACTTTGATCGCATAATAATTTGGCAGGGTATTGTTCACTTTTTGCTTCACTAGCGGTCGACGTATTGTTTTACTATTCCTTTTTCTAGTGTTTTCAATCATGGTGATTTTCTCGTGTTCACTGTTCCAATCTAATTCTAATATGTTTTTAGTTTAACTTTAAAGTTTAGTTAGTAGTAGTGTGTGACAATTTCATTGAATATCTGCAAACCCACACGTACTGTTTAAAAAAGTAATATTTTAAAAGTTCACTCATTAAAGATTCATTTTGGTTACATTTTTAACTCCTATCGCACTTGTATTGTCGAGAAAAAAAAAGAATTACGTTTTTTTGTCTGCTATTTTTAAAACCACTCTCCTCAACACACTATTCAGTTTTGTTCAAAAAAAGTTGTTTTTCAGAAAAAGAAAAGTAGTTTGCGCTACCCATATTTTCATAATGACAATTTTCGACTGTTCTCAGTTATTGAATGCGTGATCTGAGGGTTACTAAACTAAACACAATTCAATAACAGAAAAAATTTTAAACTTCAGATTTTTCTGTGTATGCTTATAAAATTAAATTTATAAGTTACAACATATCACTAAATAAATGATTAGTGATATGTTGTAACTAATGACATTTAGTGAATAATGTGTGGGGTGTAGATGCAAATGAACATGAAGTTTCAGCTTATTGTTTAACAAGGTTAAAAAAATTAACATACCTTAGAAATTGTATAAATATTCTATAATTTGGCTGAGTATCTAGAACTTTCATGTTCTGGCTATAATACCTGGATTTAAATCCCACAATGATCGGAAACTATTGACAATTACACAAGAAGCATAAAGCCACAAATCATCATGATTGATGTCAATTTACCTGCCCTTGTTCAAACTGTTGCTCATACCAAATCATGCACCTTATCCCAAAACCTCTAACTTAGGTCTGTTCAGTATAGTTGCAGTATTAACTAAAATTTGGCTTTGTGGATGTTGAAGAAATACAGATGTACCTGAAGAGATGTCTGCAAGAGAGACTAAGCTAGATGTGTGTATTTTTTAGGATTACATCAATAATGGGACACTATGGAGCTATGCCTTGGATGATATTTCAAGTGCCGCATCCATTGTGGCTTCTGCTACTCTGTTGCACAAAGCCTGGATAGTTCATAGAAGGGATATACTGTTAGCAATGCAATAGGAACTCCTCTCCACACTGCTGAAATGATCCAATGGAAAGGTAAATGCTTTTATATATGGTTCCAGTGTTAGCACAGGAATTGGCTAGATATTGAGCAATATAGCCACAACCTTTCTGATTCCAGCTGTATTTTTTTAAAGGTTGGCTTGTGAAGGCTTTTTCTCTGAGTGGATATGGATGCAAGGCAACAGTAGATTTATATTCACAGTTGTCCTTCTCCTAGACTGGTTGCCAACTAATGATAGAGTATCTGGTCTGTTCTGCTATCTAACCCATAGCACCATGCATTTTCCAAGGGAATTAGTGCAAAGTAAATGAAACAGAATTTGGACTTGGTTAGCCATTTCCACTTGTGCATGTGCGAACTAAGTCTGCTCAAGTTTGAATTCAAAGTTTTAGATTGACTACCACATAAGGCAAGAGAGCCCAGTCTGCCCTGCTATATATATATATATATATATATATATATATATATATATATGGTGGACGGAGATGGATTCATGCATTTTCCAAGGGCATTAGTGCAAAGTGAACGAAACAGAATTTGGACCCGGCTTGCCATTTCCACTTTACCTTATACTACATGTGTATGTATGACAGCCAGATAGCAAAGTAAGATGAAGAAGTGGTGTCAACAAGTTCTCAACTTGTTCAAGAAGGAATTAAAAGAACATTCTGGTGTTTGGTCAAATTTTGAGAAGTTGTTCAGAACTTATTGTGTGTGTGTGTATATATATATATATATATATATATATACACACACACACACACTACACTAAATATATACTTCACTAAATCTAGTATATCTAATTTGATCATTCCTTTGGGAGATTGTATCTCCAATGGTAAAAATAATATTTATGTTGGAAATGCTATGACAACATTGTCTCGAAGGCTGAGTTTTCATTTGAATGATATGTCCAACATTTCAAAAATTTAGAACAGCATACCTGTCCACATTTGCAATTCAGAAAAATTCTTGTTGAAAATACTTCCATAATTTTTCATGAAAATAGTAAACTTAACTAAGATTCTCAAAGCTATCTATATTAAAAATATTTAAACCAAACCATAATAAAATTAATTAGGAATACTGTACAAATCACAAACCATACTTACTTACCTCCCCTGAAGTGGTATCAAGTGATCACATATTCACTCAGTGGTCTTCACTTCACAAGTAAAAAATTTAACTTTAAGATGAAAACAGCAATTTTGTCTTTGAAAATGATGAACACTACAATAGTTGATGGTGACATTGTGCTATGTTGAAAGTACTTGGAGTAAAATAATATGTAGCAATATGACGATTTTCTCCCTTCCTTCAATAATGCCACCAAAAAGCTTGTCCGTGAATATGAAAGGATCCAATTGAAAATAAGTAGACAGCTATATTCCTTCCGGCATATCTATCTTCCTTGATTTCTGTAGTTAATTCTTTCATAGGTGCATCTGATTAGGTTAAAAATGGATCAATAATCAATTTTGGTGCAGAGTTGATGCTAAATATGTTTTATGATGAATTGAAATATGAATGAGAGAAAGATATAATAAACTGAAAAACATTTAAATTTTTATTAGTGCTTTATGGATATTATATATAAGTGAATGCAAAAAAAGAAATGTAAAAGTTTTAAATGACAAGTTTTGTTCTGAGAAGAACTCAGACTCAGTGAACTCAGTCATGTGTAAGGGTATAATGTAGGAATACGACAAATGCTGGTTTGTTTGATTAAGTTATTCCATATTGTTATTTGCTTATGCATTGTTAGTTTGATACAGAATTGTGTAATCAAAACTTACATACATACATATGTATATAAATATATGTATACATGTGTGTGCATATATATATATATATATATATATATATATATATATATATATATATATATTTTTTTAAATATGATTCCATCATGACATAAGAGCTCTCCTGTTTCAAAAACAGAAGCTAAAAACTTCAATTTAATTATAGAAAATAAATTGAATTAAAGTACCCAGCTTTGTTTCATCCACAAATTTTGGAATAACTAATCTTGAAATTTACAGAGCTTTATAAGCATATACATTCATATTATTAATTACTATAGAAACAGCGAAACCAATTATTTTAATAAGGGACGTAAGGGTTTACATTTTTACTGACAACTATTGTGTCAACATATGAGTTACATTCGGAAAGAGGTTAAGTCAAGGTAGAGTTGGGGTATCCATTTTCAAACTAATGATGACATTCATTTGATGCATATCGTCTGGTCTATTTCACTGACAGAGTATACTATACAACCTAACTGCGCACTGTGAATTAGACATTAAGGTCATCAGGCTATACAAGGATGATGGACTCATGGTAGTGAGGAGTTCCACAAATTTTAAAATAGATAAAATTAGAAAGATAATACATAGTGAATTCAGAAAACTAAATTTAAAAACTACAGTCAACACAAAATTGAAAAGGGTAAACTTCCTCAACATAACTTTGGACTTAGCAACATGTATCTACCTTACAGAAAACCTAGTGCTAACCCCTTGTATAACCACCCTCCATCTACAATTAAGCATATACCCTCATCAATAGAGAAAAGAATCCACATGAACTCCACAAATGAAGAAATATTCCAACAACACTGTAATTTTTACAACACAGCTCTAAAAAATAGTGGATAAAAAAAATACTAACATCAATTATAGAAACAATAGTACTAACCAGAAGAAAAACAAGAAAAGAAAAATCATTTGGTATACCCATCTGTTCAACCAAATGATTAGTATTAAGTTAGGACAAAAATTCCTAGATTTTAATTGAAAAACATTTTCCTACTGATAGCAAACTTAGCAAGATCTTTAATAAAAACACCTTAAAATTCAGCTATAGCTGCACTGAAAATCTAGAAAGAATCATATAAAAGCATAATAATAAAATCCTGGAAAACCATGCATGCCAAAATATAATTAATAAAAACCCTAAATTAAAATTAGACAAAAATAATGAAAAATTATGTGATTGTAGAAACCCTGAAGACTGCCCGTTGGAAAATGAATGCCACATAGAATCTGTGGTATACCAATGCACAATTTCATCCATTGAGAGTCCTAACATAGAAATGATATATATAGGATCCATGAAGAATGAATTTAAAACTAGGTGGAGACAACACAAAAGCTCCTTCAATAATATTAGAAATAAAAATCAGACATCCCTATCTAAATATTTGGCATTTAAAAGAAATGACTAAAACACCAAAAATAAAATAGAAAATAATAAATAGAACAAGAGTCAATGGTTTTTTGCCAACATCAACAAATTTTCGCCTTCAATAATTAGCTTAAAAAATTTTTTAAATTTCATAGTCTATAAACAATTTCAATTAAAGCAGTAGGTTTAAAAACTTAACCCAATCATCAGAAAAAAAATACCTTTATGAAGTCGTCAAAAAAACAAATTGTAGTTTAATACAACATTTATATACAAACAACTATTTTAGAAAAAAAAATCTTTAGGTATACAAATACGAATTTAACGACATAACAAAAATGCCAATAACTCTCTGTTGTTGAAATAGACCAGATGATATACATCAAACAGATGTCATCATTCGCTTGAAAATAGGCATCTCAACCCTACCTTGACTTAACCTCTTTCTGAATGTAACTCGTATGTTGATACAATAGTTGTCAATGAAAATGTAAACCTTTACATGCCTTATTAAAATAATTGGTTTTTGCCATTTCCATAGTAATTAATATTACAAATGTATATGCTTATAAAGCTCCGTAAATTTCAAGATTAGTTATTCCAAAATTCGCTGGAGGATGAAACAGAGCTGGGTACTTTAATTCAATTTATTTTCTATAATTAAATTGAAGTTTTTTAGCTTCTGTTTTTGAAACATGAGAACTCTTATGTCACGATGAAATCATATTTTCAAAAAAAATAATTATAATTTAGGCTCTACTTGTGTATTGAGCACTGTTTTTTAAAAAATAAAAACCAAAATACTAAAGAACTTCAGATTATTAACCTAATGGTTCTTTCCTATTTTCTATATATTTGCACACACACACACACATATATATATATAGGCAGCCTATCTTCATTGAAGCATGTTTGGTTGAATAATGTAGACATATTTTTATTTTAATCCTCTCAAATTCAAAGATAAATTTCTTAGTGTTGTTATTAAACTGATTAAGAAAGATGCCATAGTTTTGGTTATTTCTTTTATTTTCCCAAGTAGTTTCAATATCATCAAAGATCATCTTCATGGCAAAAAAAAAAAATTAATGTAATTGATAGTTGTGAATTTTTCTGTGAATGCACATGAAACGTGATTTATTATAGTTGATTTAATAATTGACTGTTAAGAATATGTAAGGGAGGTAACTTGTTCTTTTTTTATTATTAATGTTTTAAAATACTCAACCTGCAATTGAACTTTTTTTTTTCTTTACAATTTGAGCATCCCGAAACATTGATTTTATAGGCATTTTAAAACATTGTTGCTATACTCATAATTAATCTTGTGTTGCATTTTATTTTTTATATAGAGTGCTTCAAGAACTTGAAGTTTTTTTTTTCATAGTAGAGTATACTTGTATTGTCAATATTTCTGTAAAAACATAAATGTGGACAGAAATGTTCTTTTGATTGTTGTGCAATAGAACTTGAATCTGACATGAGTAATGTAAACATTCTTCATACACTACATTGTTCTTTTATAAAACATTAGTTGATGGGGAAGAGTTACAGCGGATGATTAAGTTGGTTGTATTAAATTTATTATATAATTAATTTATTTTTTTTACTGGGATTGGTGGGCAATATATGAGTACTTATGAGTTTTTTTTAGGATTGCCTCATCTTGTTTGTAGTTAGTGTATTTCATTGTGGTATAGTCGGTTGATATGATTGAGGAAGTTTTATGTTCTTTTTGATTTATGTTCATATTTCTAATAGCTTGTCTAATTTCTTCATCAACAATGTAATTAGATAAGTAATTATTAGTGATGGTTTGTTTAATGTTTTTTAATTCTGTGTAGAATTTTTTTTTTTGTGAAAGAGTTAACTTTTGTACAGTTTATTAAATTTTGTATAATCAGTTTTGTAATAGGACATTCACTTTTATAGTTGAGAGTGCATGTGTTTATGTTTTTTTATATGGGGAGGCAAGAAATGTATTATTATTGGTGTCTATCAATATATCAAGAAAAAGAATTCTGTTGTTATTGTTAAGTTCATATATGAACTTAAGAAAAGATTTGGGGAATTCTTTTTGTAGTTCATGTATTTCCTCTATGTCTTTCTCTAAGATGAGAATATTATCTACATATTTTAGATCGATGGAGGTTTTTTTTAGTGGTATTAAATATCTTATTTTCAAGGTTAGCCATATAGAAGTTACTAAATGTTGGTCCCAGAACTGAATCCAGGGAAATGCCATCATGTTGTATGTATATATTATTTTGATGGTTATAGAAAGGAACCTCAGTAATACAACTCAAGAGTAGTTTCCATAATATATTTTTTAATGGAAAGAGGATTGTTGTAAATATTTTTTATAATGATACCAATCATTAGCCAAGGCACACAGTGTTGCTCAGGTGTACATAGCTGCACTTGTATAACTGCACCCCACTGTATACCCGCAGACCCCTGTCTAGAAATGTCAGTCTGCATCCCTCTTTACATGCATCATCCGTTGGTATACTAAGCTACTACCCCCACCTCATCTTTTTTGCAGTATGTCCTTCGCAAGTGCTTGATTTTTCTTAATAAAGGATTTCCAGTGATAAAACCTTGGTGGTCAATGCTCTGGGTTAAATTGTTTCAATGTTTTAGATATTCAGTAAATTTCCTATAACCATAACAACTTTGAAATAGTATAGCATTGTTCACCAATCTAATAAACAAAAACAGGGATGAAGCGTCAGCTTGATTCAAGCGCAAACGTATGAACTCCCCCTCCTCCTTCTTTGCACATTTACTTTAAAGCTGGGGTTAATAAAAGGTTCTTCAGGAATTTTTCCCTTTTAATGCTTCAATAATCCTTAAAAAATCTTTGCATCAAACGTTGTTTGAATGCCAATTTAGCATGTAATCATATAAAAAAAAAAAAACTATTGGCTAAATGGCAAATGCTGATTTTGGACCAAGTTTGTTGCAGATTTCACCCACTTCACTGAAATAATCTAAACCAAACATTCACACAAAACAATTTGTGTGTCATATGTAATTTAGATGTCAAATTTGGAATTAAAAACTGGGGAGTAATGGGCAAAAAAACGGGCTTTTTGAACACTTTTTCATGGTTTTTCATTATACCCGAGGAAGTGACTAAAACCAAAAAACCTGATTTTTTTCACAATTTTTTGTGAAGCCAATGTCACAGGAAAACTATCAAGCATTCTATATAAACCTTGTAACATGAGCAATGTTTTATAATAATGCAAAGAACATCATCTCATTCAGTAAAAATTTTATTCGTGTGTAACTTTGTCTTGGTTTTTACAAAAAGTCATACCCACCTTCAGTTTTATCAATTTTTCTGCCAAACCCAGGGGTCTAGAGATTGAAAAGTTGGTCTTGACCTACCTTGGTAAATATGTGTGTACAATTTCATTGAAATCTGTCGAGAAATGTGGACATGCATAAATAGCATACATACACACACAGACAGATATCTGTTTTATAGATATACATTTCTCTAACTGGGACATTAAACTTGCAACATCAAGTGAGGTGTTATTATTAGGTTTTTAAGATTTGGTTTAGTTTATGAGTTGATTTAATACTGTATTAGTTATGTATGGTGTAATGAGTTAGTTAATAATTTTAGTTAATTGATAAACTAGATTTGGGATATGATAGGATGGAGAGGAAATTTAGGTTTATGTATTTTTATAGTTCCATACATGTATCCTGATTTGTAGTCACCAATTTATTTTGGGAAACTTTAAGTTGTCTTGTTCTGCATTGTTAACTATGATCAGTTTGTTGATTTTCAATTTCACTTGGTTAATAGGATTTTTGTTGACTTTTTAAAATTTGGTGTGTTCATCAAGTATTTGTTGTAATTTGGAATTATAATCAGATTTATTTAATACAACAAAGATATTTGTCTGCTTTTTTTAAAAAAATTATATGAATATGTTTAGGTAGTTCCTTGGCATTGTTTTTTAACTCTTAGGAGCTTGGATGAGTTTTTCTTTTGTCATATTTGTCTTTTATTGCTTCAGCTTTGAGTAGGTCACAAATTTCTGGTTTTGTTTTTAGTTATTCGTTAAGTATGCCTTGATATAACACTTCAACTTCAGATATTTTCTATTCATCTATTCTGTTGTATATATGTATATATATATATATATATATATATATATATATATATATATATATATATATATATACACACAGGTTTTAATCTCACCATATTCTATTTGTCAGGGAGGTTACTTCTTGATAATATCATTCTGGGGAGGCAGTTCCTGCATGCGACTCCATTAGAATGTGTCTGAAAACCATGTCACACATTGACTCAACTCTTGTAAGGGAAATTGGGTAGGCAATTATTCTAAAGTCATTGATGGTTGTCATAGCACAAAGTCACAAGTCATTGTGACCAAGTATTTGAGTGTACTAGGCTTGTTCAAACTGTTGATTTCCCCAGATTATGCACTCATACACCCAGAAACTATAACCAAGATCTGCTCATCATAGTTGCGGTATAAGCCACAGGTGAGCGCTGTGAGTACAGAAAAGCTAGAAAAGTACCTGAGCAGCTATCTGCAACAGGGATTGGCTACTTGCTTTTAACAGATGAGTTTGCACAGAATTAAGTGGACAGCAATTTTTTATAATTGCTGATATCCCGTGATGAGTGGACAGAGTGATTATTGGATGGCCCATCTATGAAACATGAGACAGGATGCTGAAGATAGCACCAATCATCTAAGCAACAAATTTTATATTTGTATTAATACTAATTCTATTTTTAAAAAATATTTAGACATTACAATAACTTAGTTATCTCCCTTGACATTTGCACATGCGCCTACATGATAAAATTTCAAATTGTACAGTACATAGCCTTAGTGTTTTTCACTTCACATGTAAAAAAATGAATTTTCAAATGAACACAACAATTTTTTTGTC
>CAHIKZ030002582.1:102500-210000 GCA_903632075.3 Acanthosepion pharaonis
TTTGTCTTCAGAAATATACTGTTGGTTCTATTTGTGTAGTCTGAGCATTTATGATTTATACAATGTGCTTGGTCCAATGAAACCATGCTCAAGATTTATCTTGGAAATCAGCAATAGATTTCTCTGTAGAAAATCTATAAATAAAAAATATACTTCCATTCATAAGGGTTGGACACATATATATATTGAATGAAATCAACTTTTAATCTTGTTTGTTTATTAAAGATTATTAGCCACAAGTATGTTTTTGGGAATGGCCATCAAATATATTTATAAATTGGCTGGTGGAGAAGGCTTTTGTGACATTAGAAGAGTTTGTAGCATGTGAAAACCTAGTTTATTTGCCAAATTATCCAGTCATTATAAACCCTCTTATTTCAAAAACATGTTGCCAATTGAGATGGGTAATATTTTTTTTCTAAATGGTCATGCAATATAAGGCTCAAAAGCCACTCTAGATAGAGGGTTACTAAGTGAACCTATTGTATGGAAGAGGAAGTAAAGATGATGAGAATATTCAGGGTAGATAACAACTGATCCTAGACTTGAAGAATTATCTGTTCCACAAAGTAACATTTCTCCGGCAGAAGCTGTCTAAATAGAACTTCCTTTTTACCAATGGAATATGAAAGCAGTGAGGATGATTTGACCCTGTGTGCTTGGCATGATAGATAAAGTTAATAGTAAGATAATAATTGCTATCATAAATTTATAAATAATAAAATAGCTCGGTTGAATACTATCAGTCATGATGAAGAAAAAAAAGATGTGAGAAAAAAATCTGTTTGTTTACAACTTCATAAAATAAATGTTTGTGATTAAAATATAAAATAATGTTTGTTTTTCAGCACGCTCACGTCGCTACGTGACACAAGGTTGAGATTTAAAGTTCCCTTTTGGAGACGCCTCAGGTGCTAAGCAATAAACTCAGCCCCCTCCCAAAGGAGAGGTACTACCTGGTGGGAAGTCCCCTGGGGCTTGAGCTTGATATTTATATATATATATATATATATATATATATATATATATATATATATATATATTTCCCTGCATAGCGTCTTTTTCAATGATAATCATTGTGCATTGTGTTTTAACAATTTGTCATTTTTATTTTATTTGTATCATCTGCAACTTTGATAGTGTAGCAAATAATCCTTTTATTTATTTATTTTTAGTCCTGTACTAAAAATAATAATGTGAAATTTGTTCTCATTTCACTGACGAATGCATTGACAACTTGATGTGATTATTTAACAAGAACACATAAAAACTGAAAAAAGGCTCTGTTGAATTGGGCATGATTGTGATCAGAAAAGATCATCACATAATTCCACTCTAACTTCATAATAAATTTTGAAACTTGCTTTTGAAAAAAAATCTATTTTGTACCAAAAAATTCTGGGGAAATCTATGAATTAAACTATTTAAACTTCTTGGACTGGAAATTGCCCTGAAATTTTTTGTGATTTCCCTTATGGACAAGCACGGACAAACTAAAAACACATTCTGACCATCACTCCCACAAGGAAACCTGGGATGTTTTTTTTCTAACCACGTCTGATAGACACAACACCGGTTTCTTTGTTCACCTCTCTGAACCATACACTCACACAAAAATAGAGAACTTCGTGAATTTTTTTTAAAATTTTTTACAGTGAGTAACAAAACAAAACTGGGAAAGAAAAGTTTAAAAAATAGGCTTTTGTTCCTTTAAACCTGCATTTATTGTGAAAAAAAATATTTTACTTTGTATTGCAATTTTTTAGTTTGTTTTCAATTTTAGATTGAATCAGTAAAAAAATGTTATATCGAGTCCAAAAGGAAAGCTTTTTTGGGTTTTTTTCTACGTTAACTAAAAAAAAAAAAGAAAACATTTCACTCTGACTTGACATTTAGTTGTTATACAAGTAACAAATCAGAAGTTGTACATTTATTTGTTACAGGAGTACACTAAGTGAAAAAAGTACAAATTGATTTGATTCTCTAGGGTCATATTTGTGAAATTAAATTAAAGATTTATGAGATCAATCGACCAAGTAATTATTAAAGTATTATTATTTCACTTTTGGTTGCAACTAGAAAAGAATTTATTTTTTCGGACACTAACTCTCTCCCACAACCTTTCTCAGAGCTCTCTTTATCTTCAAACTATACATCTCTCTTTCAAATTTGGTGAAAAATATATTTTATTTTCAACAAAAGAGAAAAGAAACTAAATAATTCGACTAAAATTGGTTTTGGAAAAGAAAAATATCTTTCATGAAATTTTTATCATTGCATTACAATTGCAAGAAGATTTCCTTTCTTTTCTTTTTTAGATTTTCAATAAGATTTGATAAAAAAAAATCTAAAAAGAAATGGAGGGAAACGCATAAATGAACGTTAATTAATGAAATTTTCTTCTTTTTTAACCATACACTATTATTGTATTGTTTACATTACAATGAGTACACTACAATACATCTTCTTATGTCTGCAATAACTTTAATTTCCAATAGTATTTAGGGGGAAAGTTTTAAATATTTATTCGCAATATGAGACTTGGAAAATGTATTGGGTCTTTTGAAGATAAGGAAGAGTGTAAAACGAGAGTAAAGTAAAAAGAAATATAGAAAAAAGTCATGGGATGGAAGTATAAAATAAAGAAGGGGTAGTAGTGATGAGAAAAGAAAGTGGGAAGAGGTAGTAAAATAGATGAAGGGGGCAATGTCTAAAAAGCTGAGATAAAATGAGAGGGGAGGAGAAGAAAGCAAAAGAGAAGCTAAGGTAGAAAAAGAAGGAGAGATGAAAGACGTTTTATGGGACCCCAACTTTAAACTTCGACCTGGTTAGTGTTATATATACAAATATTTAATATACAATGTGTTTACAAAGGTGTTGTGGGTGAGCATATGTAATAAGTTATGGATTTTATTTATAGGTTTGCGCACGTGTTATTCAAGTTTGTAGTCACTACGCTACATCACATCACACTATGAAATTTGAAATGTGATTATTATTTCATGAATTTTATATCTTATTTCAATTGTTTTGTTTTTTGTATATTTTTATACGCCCGAGGACTAATTTTTTTGTTTATCCTTTTGTCACTTAAAGAATCTGGATATCAAATTTAGTTGGTTTTTTTTATACATTTAAAAAAGTTAATTTTATTTCACAAGGACAAGTTATAACAATTCAATTGATAATACATTGTTATTGTTTTTTAAATATTCAAAAAAAAAAAAAAAAGAGAATGACAGTTGTTTAAAATTTTACTGTTTTTTGTTTAGTTTTTTTCTTTTTTACCTTTAGTTGGAAACATTTTTTAGCTAAAATCTTTTTAATTTAAAAAATGTCATCAATGATCACCTTTTAAATTAAATTTGCTTTTTAGAGGGATTTAGTGTTGTCCTTGTTTTGTTTTTTTTTTTTTTACATAAGTTGCACAATTACACATGCAATCTAACATGCTCTTAGTTTTAATGACAAAATATTGAATATTTGATTTTAAAAAATCTTTCTTTTATATACTTTTTTACGTTTGTATTATTTATTATTAGTAATTAGCTTAATTTATTTTTTGAATAATAAACTTTCATTTTTCAGTCCATCGTATATCGTCCCTACTTAGGTTCTGAAGAAATTTTAACGTTGCCCAGAAAATAGGTGTATGAAACAAGTTAAAAAAAAACAATTGTTTCTTTAGAGACTCAAAGTAGTAGTTGAATGTTTAAAAGATTATGATATCCACATAACAGACATTGACAGAAAGAAAATTCTTCATATTATTTATTATTATTATTATTCCTTCTCACTCCTCGCTGTTTTTTTTCCTTTCCCCTCTACTTGCCTTTACAAACCATAATGTTTTCCTCCCTTTCAGTTTCACACATAGAAAGTCGATCAGATAATGAATTTTGATGCCATCTGAGAAAATATATAAAAGTAAAACTTAAGAAGATTAACATTACAAAACAACCACATTTTTCTTAGAATATTCAACAAACCCTTTTGAGAATTTATATTCGTTTTGCTTTGCACGTGGAATGTTGATTATGTGGCGGGGATACTGGGAGAACTTTTTTTTTTTTTTTTTTTTTACAATATAAACTCATAAGTTTTATATTCCAGACTATGCTTTATAAATTCAGTCCCTTTTTAAAATATTAGGAAAACATTTTCTTGTTTCTAAGTCAAGTAACTAACTTTCTTTCTCATACTCCCTCCCTCTCTTCTCAATCAGTTTTTTTTAACTCTTAAAATGTAAATATTCAAAAAGTGTCTCTCAAACTAAATAAATCCTACTTTTAGTTTTAGGCCAGTGTTTTTTTTTCCTTTGAAATCAAATATGTTCATACAATGTAAATGGGATCATTAGATATTTTTTTCAACTAATGAAAATAAAGGACAAATAGTGTTATTTTTCACAAAATTGCTTCATACCTGACTTTATTGAAAAATATTGTTTAACTTTTTTAAGGCTTAATTAGTGTTTTGGATTGTCTTCGTCTCAACCACCTCTTTTTTTTTGTGGGGTGGGGGATGCTGAGACCAATCAACAATTTAAAAAAAAAGAAAAACTCTAGAAATACACGTAAAAAGAAAAAAGCCCAAAAAGCGATCCTTAAAACGTTTTAATGTCCAGCCTCTAGTCTCGTCCAACAAGAGAAGCATAGACTTGCTTTTTTTACATTTCATTTATTTATTTCTATCCCAGACCACATATTTCTTTTCTTTCTCCCCTCCTTCCTTTCTCCCTCCTTCAATGACATTATTCGTCTCCCGTTATTCCTTCCTCCCTCCCTGTTTCTATTCATCTCTCACCCCGCCTCTCTTTTTCTTTCTGCCTCCTTCCCTCTCTTATTCTCTATTCATGTCACATTCTGATTCTCTTTCTCTCCCTTTATATATTTCTCACCCCGCTTCTCTTTTCTCTCCCTGCTCCTCTTTATCTATCTATCTCTCTCTCTCTTCTCCCTACATTTTAATGGAAAGTCTCTAGTTTTTAAATATCCGTCTTTCCTTATCTTTCTTTCTTAAAACATCAACACGTAATTTTTTATGTACATCTCCGACACATGCAAAAATACTACCGATGGGAGAAAGAGAGAAAGAGAAACAAAAAAAAGGACACTAAACAGCGCAGATGGTCAAAAACTAAATTTGCTACTTTTAAGTAAGAACTACTTGTTTATATTATTTTGTGTCTATCGCTTGTGTATTTTTCTCTCACTTGGAAGATACACGTATCTGTTTCTTAAATCTTCTTTGTGCTTCTCTTTCTATCATTATCTCTCCTTTCTCAGCTACGCCTCTCTGTGTTTCTTTCCGTAAAACCTTCAAATGCGCGCGGTTTTATCCAATATGTAAATGCATCTGATGTTTACTGTAGCAATAATAATGCTACAGTAAACATCATTCTCTTCTTCCTTGAATACTACTGCTACTATTTAATTTATTTAATGCTTTTATCTTCTTCTTTTTTATTTAACAAAGATGTAATTTGGGGCGTTTTATTAAGTATGCTGATAACACTTTTTAGTTTTTTCTAGTCTTTTTTGCTCACTTACCAGTCGTAGTGTTATCTTTTCCTGAAGCGACGTTTTAAAATTCTGTTCAGTTAAATAACATCATCGATATCATCTTTTCTTAGATCCTACATTTATTTTTCCTTCACAAAAAGGAAAAGGCTTTATTAATAGGAGCAATATAGCACTTAGTGTTTTGTGTGGTAATGTGTCAAATATAGATTTATTTTACCTGTGTAATGATAATCTCTCTACACATTTACTTCTTCTTAGCCTTCTCCTCGGAGAAACATTTGATTTTTATCTTATTTTTACAGCTGTATTCACTACTGACAATACAATACTATTTACCACTTTTATTCAAATATCAGTAGTCGTATCACCATTTCAAGTCAACAAACAGCGACAGAAAATCGAATTGAGATCATCTATGATTTCTTATGGAAGCAGTTTTGATAACAAATTCCCTATTTTCTAGAAAGCGGGGATTGTCTTATTGAATTTTCAACAGCAGAATACAGATTTACACAATAATCTGTTTTTAGTAAATTGTAGCCAAGTTGTACATAAAATGTGAGTGATTCATAGGTTGATTTTAGGTAATTTTACAATCAATCTACGGTTGCATTTTTATCAGCCAGTATAAATTTATAATTACTCCTGTTGTAAGTAAATGCAAAGAAATAAATAACGCAAAAAAACCCAAAAAAACAATTACATTACAATCCAATAATCGGCGACTATTCTTTTTAGTTTTTAAGACGTTGTGATAATTTCATACGAAAAAAATATAATTTTGAATTCATTTTAAAAGTTATTGCTCTCTACACTGATCCTTCATTAATAATGTTACTCTTCTTTGTGTAGTTTTATTTTTTAAGTAATAGTCGACAGACACGAGACAGTAATAAAAAATAAAATACTTAATGTCTACTCATACAGGTCTACTGTGTCGTGTATATTGTTCACATACTTCGACGTGGTATAATGGTTAGCAAGGTCGCTAGATCAATTACGACTTTATGGTAATGAGTTCAATCCTCAATAGGTCCTTCATATTCGGCCGTGTGCCACAACTAAGCTACGCTTATTTGTTTTATTTACTTCATACATAGTTTTTGTTTTACACCCTAAAGGGCTATACAAAAACTGTTTTCAGTTTTTCATTATTTGTGCGTATTTTGCCCTTTTTCGTACTGTGTAACTAACACACTTCTTCACGATAAAGTTGTCAAAATTAGTTTAACTATGATTCATATTGCATAATAAAAATGTCATAGTTAAATGAATTACAGACACAAGCAGATCCTTAAAGTTATGTAAATATTGTGGGCATTAAATTATTATTATTATTAGATATCGGGCAAAGTATTCCTTTTTAGTTTTTTTATGTGCAAACTCTGTCTCTAAAAACTTTGAGTTAGTTTCTCTTCCAACCGAAGAAACAAGTTGTTGTCTTCTTGCCATAAGTTTTCATTTCAGGATAAAATCGTTACAGTTTAGTTAGTTGGAAGCAATGTGGCTTCCTTCAGTTCAAAAATCATATTTTTAATTTTAATACACAACTTACGATTCCCTGCTTGGTACTAATTTTGAACACTAGTGTTATTTTTTTTTTTTTAAATAACGTTTGTTTATTGGCACCCAGTAAGTGTTGGTTGTGACTTTTTTCTTTATTTTTTCCTCTGTAAGAATACTTAGTTAACTACACAACACCAACATACACCGGCAGCTGAAAAACATCGTCCTTCTCTCAGTTGGCGCTAAAAATGACTTGAAAATTCCCCGCGTTTTATTTGATTTTTGTATTTGTTGTTATTGGTTTCCCTTGCAATTTGAACAGTAACGATAATAACGACGATTCAAATTATTCCAAATTGACATGTTTTAAAAGCTAATTCTTTTGTTTTTGTTTTGTACGATTGTGTTCTATCAAATCTTTTTTTTTTTTAATCATTATTTCTTATTTACCTGTATGACTGTCATCACAGATTTTACAAGTATCCGACTAAAACTTCTGCCAATGAAAACTGTTTTTGCTCAAATAATTGAAGTGGGAAATTTTCTGTTCTAGTATTTAGTGTCACTGACCTTTACCTACCTGTTATCGAAAAAGGTTCACTGTTGTAAAAGTGTAAAGGAGACCTGTTAAAAATTGTCCGTTTTTTGTTTTTTTTTTTTTGTATTTTTTAAAGAACAGAACTAAAAAACGAAAAAGATTTTCTCAAGAAAAGGATATTTACCAAGTTTAATCCAGCACAAGTCTAAATATTATGAGAATAAAGGGTGTGTTGCACCAATGGAGACGATCTGTTTCAGATGAAATCAGCTTGCCTTGAAAATAGGGATTCGAAATTCCACCCTTATAAAATCAAGCAGTCAACTGGCGCCGGTGAGAAATATACAACTTCTTCATTAATTATATAACTTTGTTTTTATTATTACAATGCTTCAGCAATTGTGCTTCTGGCCTTCATCAGGTGTCTGTCAATCTGGGTGACATTCAAGGAATCTAAAACTGAAACTCTGAAATAAATAATAAATATAATAAAAACTCATTCTAGAAAATCTGACAGAAACAATTACATCATCTGTTACTCATCTTAATGTAGGTAGGTAAATTACTCAGATTGGAAGAATTTTATTACCCATTAAAAAAAAAATGACGAATTTATTTAGGTATGGATCTATCAAGACTTATACCTAGGATCAAAGTAATACTTCCCAACACTCATGCTTAGAATGAAAATGTTAACACTCCAGTACTTGTGATTCATACCAAGGATCAAAATATCACGTCCCCTTCATGTGTGCCGAGGATCAAAATATCAATTCCCAACCCTTTTACCTAGGATCAAAATGTCACTCCCCTACACTTGTGACTAAGATCATAATGTCACACCCCCATCAATTTTACCTAGAATCAGTATCTCATTTACCCAGCACTTGTGGCTCAGATTAAAATTTCACTTCCTACCACTGGTGCTCGGTATTAAAATAAAACTCCTGCCTAGTTTTAAAATGGCATTCCCCAGCACTTTTGCCTAGGATTAAAATTAAAATGTCATACTGAGGACCAAAATATCACGTTTGCATAGAATCAAAATTTTACTGCCCAGCACTGGTGCCTAGTATTAAAATGTCACTCCTGTTAGTTTATAAAATCTCACATCCCAGCACATTTGCCAAAAATAAAAATGTTACTCTACAGCACTTGTGCCTAGCATCAAGATATCATACCCTTTCACTTTGGTTTACAATCAAAATGTCACTCTCCAGCCATTGAGCTAAGGATCAGAGTATCTCTGCACATTTTGCCTAAAATGAAAGTACTACCAGGATTTAAAATGCTCATTTTTCAAAACAGACAGGACCTCTCTACTCAGATGATTGATGTAACACAATCATCCTAATTTCTGTTTGACATACATTAGTATATCATTAAGGATGAAGTTGATTCCCAAAAACACTTTGAGGAAATCTGTATTTAATTTTTTTAAAAATAACGTAGATTTGTTATAATGAAATAATTCTAAAATAGAATTGGAAAGGAAAGTTTGAAAGAAAGGTAACAAATAAAAACCAACACTTAATTAAAGAGAGTCCTTAAATTTCACACAAGACATAGAAATAAAAACAAAGTTCAAATGCAGAATCATATGAATTGGGAGATGCCATTAAGACAGAGGTAGTGAAGGTTTGGGATGGATTAATTTGAAAGAGAGCATGGCAAAATGTTTGTGTTAGATATTTTCATTGACATTTTTTCATTTATTTTTGTTCACACCTGTTCATGTTTTGCTTTTCAATTTATCATGCTAAAGAGTAACTGAGGTAGTTTTTCAATAATAACCTGGAATCTCAGCTCTGTTCTATTTACCTTGTCTATAAATAAGCAAATAAGCACAAGAATTTCTTTTTACATGATTTGATGTTTTTGTGACAAATTAAGTTCTAAACTGATGAAAGCAAGATATTTCATCTTGGTTTAAGGCCACTTTCAGTTTTGCTGAAGTATTATCTACTTATAATCATTCTAACTACAGCAACATACTGACTGATTTGCTTACTAATTATCAATCTATGGCAGGAGTGGTATAATATTTTAATTTTTAACTTTTTTTGAGAATTTGAGTAGCTGAAAAAGATGAATGCCTATTGCTATGACATGAAATCAGTTTCTCAGATGTGGACAAGTGAATCAAATGCAAGTACCATTATGATAAAATTATAAAATTATTTCTTTCAATGTTCTGCCTGACACCAATATTTATTTGGAATAGTATGATTATTTTTCAGATAATTTTCTCCCTAGCATGTGTATTGAACTTGTACACTTAGTTTATAAGTTGAAAAATACACACCAGTATGACTATTTTAGATGACACTTGTATTTGGTACAAAAGAGTAACTTGCAATAGCATCAATTTACGGCATATTTTTTATGCATTTTACCTAAGAATTTTAAGAATATTTTTAAAATATCCTATTGGTTAATATTTTTTGCATTAAAAATATAAGAATATGCTGAACATATATCTCAATCAAGAAGCCCTTCCAAAAAAAACTATTTTGATGTCTTGTCATTTGTTCAGGTGTTGGGTTGAAAACTTTTTAGCACCCACTCATATAAAAATCTACCTATTTGCCCTTGATTATGCATGTGCATATATATGTCTTAGACTGTGTATGTGCATTTATATACCTTGAATTGTGCACACACATATATTTTCCTTAGATTGTGCATATGTATTTAAGATCATAGTTAAGATAAAGAGTAACATGTTTTATTCTGTTTTTCAGTTGTCAGAAGCAAGACAACAGAAATGAAGAACGAGAATTTTTTTTTTTTTTTTAAAGTTCAATATTTGAATATTGATTTCGAGCTATTACAATGTTATACAAGGAGTAGATAATTAACCTTTTTTTACGAAGTTTTATCACAAAATTTATGTAAACTTTCATAAAAAAATAATTACTAACTTTATTATTTAAGACTTAAATTAAGTGAAGAGGAATCATATAATTACCAATTAAGTGATTATTCTCTTGGGTGGAGCAGTATGGTTGTAAAATGCTTATATATTTTCTTAAATTGAATGAGTGGGTCATTCTCGTACTTGGGTATTATCATGTAATGGCTAAAATATCTCACCTTAAACTCAATTGTTTGAAAGTATTGCCTGTTGGTAAAAATGCAGAAAATAGCATGATAGAAGGATTCAAACTGGTTCAATTTTAAAACCAGTGAGAATTACAAGGGGCTGGATATTTAAATTTATTCATGAAATAAGAAAATTAACATTTTCTTTTTTTTATTATTTATTATTATTATTATATGTAAATGAACATGTGAAACTGAATGAATGGAATGCAGTATTTATTTTTTATGTTTTTTAACATGTTTTGAAATGGCAAAAATTGTGCGTGTGTGTGTTGATTATTATATAATCAAATTATTTTGTTTCTGTAAATTGGTACTTTTTTTAAACCAGATTAAAAGAAAGGCAGGTATCTATTTTGTGCAACTCTTCTGTGACAGAGCAAATGTGAACTATTCAAAACCAAAATGAAGGTGTCCAGTTGGATTATAAAATAATGTGGGCCTCCTGTATTTGCCAGATGTGCTAGATTTTGACAGTGAACTCTGTTATTCTAGAAATCTAATCAACTGACAAGAAATACAGATTTGCAAGCAGATCACCACAAAATAAAAAAAAAATAGGGGCACTAAATCAAATGTTGAAATTTGGGAGCATGACTTAAACTAGATACCTCCACGAGATCGCTAAAAAAAGAGCATAGCATGATGAAAAAGACGCCAAACTTGACGAAAACAAAATTTTATTGTCTAAATGTTTGTTATTATTAAGAGGAAAGGTCAAAGTATTTTTGGGGTATTTTTTTCCATTTTTTAATCGTTCCTATCACGTACGAAATTTTCGTTAAAAATCTAGTTTTTTTTGAGTCAGCAAAACTGACCATTTTTTTCCATTTTTAAAAAAACTGGAAATCTGACTTTGAAATTTTTTTAAATATCAATTATCATTTTTTCAAAACTTATTTTAAGAAAATCAGAAATTATAATGTTTATTTAAAATATTTTGAACCAAACTTAACTTAGCTTTTGTGCCAAAAAGATGTAATTTGAAAATAAAAACAAAGCAGGTCATAAACTTTTGCGTCTCTTGAAATGTGATGAATGATATATTTACGAATTCCATGAGGCTAATTTGTTCTACGGAAGGAGAAAAGTGAAATAATTTACATTTACGTGAACAAATTATTTACCCCGTTATTTTTTAACGAAAACTTTCAGCGGTCTAATTTTTTTTTTTTTTTTTGTACTTAGCTTTCACCTTTACGTTTATGATGCTTTATGGGAAATATATTGTAAAGAAATTAAAATAAAACTGTTAAGAGTGACATTAAATTTCATATTTCTTAAGAAAGGTATCTAATTAATTTATAGGTACCTTTCTTATGAAATTTTATCAGAATTGTACATAAAATACTATAATTTTATGTACATTTATTACATTCTACAGTTATTTGTATTTGCATTCATTTTATTATTAATTTTGATATTTCATTTATGGAAAAATGTCGTAACTGAGATTAATATAAAAATAAGATCATATAAATTTCATAAGATGATACTGATATTTGTAGGTACCCTTCTCAGTTGAAATTGAAAAATCAAATTAACTTCTCCACACGTGTTTCACAAAAAGTAAAGGCCTTAACAGCGGAGAACAATGCTTAACTCAAATAACGCAACTTAATTATATTCTGGTTGGTCTTCCGTATTTTATAATTACAGCTCGATTATAAGCACAAAATTACATTTAATTACTGGGATCTTCTGATTAGTCAAAATGATACAATTTACAACGCTAAAAAAGATCTATCTCATAAGGACACTTATGAAAGCCGATGCAGCTTTTAACTAATTTTATAATATTTTAACAACTTAAATATAAAATCTATTATAATTAATGAAATAACAAATAATTGTATTAAAATTCATTTTCATCGAAAAATTTTTTTGCTTTCAGAAAATATTGTCCATATTCATAAAAACAACTAAAAGCAAATAAAAGCATTTGAAATTAAATAATATCTTTGTTTTATTGAGTTTTGTATGTTACAATTCAGAGCTGATTTTCAGGTACTGTGTATCCAATTAAAAAAAAAAAAAAATATGATTTGCATTCCTCAAAGCCCTGTGCTTTTAATTATTGTAATCACTAAACCCGATGCGATTGAATTTCTAGCGTTTTCATAAAATTAGTTATGGGGCGGGTAATAAATATTTTAAAAAATATTTCTACCATGACTTTAATAAAAAAAAACATATTTATAATAATTTCGATCATCTGTGAATAGTTCCTGAAAGTTTCATTAACATCCGATAATTATTTCTATTTTTGCACGATTTTTCAAATTAATGTGTGTCATACCAAAAAAACGTGCTAAAAATTGTCTATGTTATTTACTAGTTCCGCTGATACAAATAGAAAAATTTTTTTTTTTTTAATCAAAATTTAGAATGTTCTAAAAGAAGGAAAATTTTTAAAAATAATTAAAAAAAAAAAAAAAACTTTGGTCTTTCCTCTTAATAATAACATAAGCATTTAGACAATAAAATTTAGTTTTCGGCAAGGTTGGCTTCTTTTTCATCAAGCTATGCTCTTTTTTTAGCGATTTCGTGGAGGTACCTAACTTAAACTTTATATTTTATCTGACCTTCTCATAAAATGAACTTTTTTTTTTCTCTTACTATAAGTATTTTTGTTTTGTTTTTAAATATACAATTTTTTTGCATTTTGCTTGTACTTATTTTACAGAATGAGATTTATAAGCATATAAGACTTACATAAAAGTTTTAGAAGCCGTTTCAAAAAACAAAATAGAAAATGACGTTTTGTAATTTATTTTGAAAAATTAATGGCAGTAATGATTTTAGACAAATGATCAGACTCAGCTCACTAGCATTATCGTAGATTGAAGCCAAGAGGATAAATTTAGTCTTCTGTTTTAAAAAAAAAAAAAAAAAAAAGTTTAGGAATGGAAGCTCACCAAACCCCACCACCCCACTATATTATTGTGTGTGATTTACTGTGTTGTTTTGTTTGTTTTTCTGTACTTCATTTGGAATAATAAACACAGGATACTAATAACCAAGTCAGGATATCTGAAACTCAAATGAATGAATAATTTCTCAATTATTTAAATCATAAATCTTTGCTTATTATCTCTGTGGGGATTGTTTTGAAGAGTTGTCATTGTAATGTTAACTATTAAAACTTAAGAAAAACTTACATTTGTTACTCAGTGTCAAAGCTTTGAGTTGCAAGGTGTCAATTATTGCCATGACAAATAGTACTTATTTTGTATTTACTGATATATTAATTAATTAGTCATCTCATTTTAATATTCATCAATACCAGAGATCTTCAATATGAACTACTCTTTAGGTATAAAATGTTTATAAAAACACAGCTTGTTTTTTAAGGGTGGGACCAAATTACCCTTGCAATAGTATTAAATAATTAACAACTAAGGTTATTTACTGAAATTAACAACTGGTATTATTTTTGGGAATATATATCTCCAATGAGGATTAATAGTATGCATCAAAGGTTACAAGATTTATAGGGATATGTTATTTTGCAAATAGGTTATTTTATTTATACTTGAAGGTTGGTGGTTAAAAGAATATTCTTATGCAAATAAGCACATATACATACATACATATATATATATAGAGAGAGAGAGAGAGAGAGATGCACATTACTTGTTGCATGTTTTTTTCCCCTGTAACATTTTGATTTTACTTGTCAAATTTTTTTTTTTTTTTTATCAAAAACTTAATTCCAATGTGTCTTCTGTCAGATTTTATTATGAAAGTTAATAGAATTTGTATTAATTAACTGATATTGGTAAAAAGATTTTCAAGATATATGAGCAATATATTGTATGATTTTCAGCTTACCGTATATACTTGAGTATAGTGCGAGTTCATATGATTCTATTTTTATGCAAAAAATAGTGTCACACAGGTAATTTTTTTTTTAAAGCTGTTAAAAACCATGCATTTTCAGCAACTAGTTGCTATACTATACACAGGCAATTTTTTTTTCTTTTTTCTTTGGGGGTTTTATAATTCATACAAAAATATTCAGGTGTCGCACTATACTTTAAATTGGATTATACACAATTATATACTGTATTCTTATTCAAATATTGATAACTTGTTTGGGGTGTGTAAGGCTTTATTAAGCAAGCAAATTTTACTCATAAATAAATCCAAAAGATATTGGCTATAGAAACATAAGCAAGACAACAGAAGAAGATCTTGTATACCTGAAAAATTATCTTATTAATTATTTATTATAATTATTTTACATCATTTATTTTAATATGGGCTCTTTGACATTCTATAATCTTCATCAGTCTTTCAATGATTTATTAATTTTTTACTGTTTTGATCCACATGTAGCAGTTTTTATTGCATCTTTGAATATTGATTTCCATTCTTATATCTTTTAATGATAGAAAAGTTTTTATTGGATCAATATCTGAAAGGCTGTGGGGAGGTGTTTAATTAATGTTTTAAAAAGTTTATTTTCATGAAGTGGGTAATAGTCAACTTTCCAGTGTAAAAAGCAGGCAATGTTTAACCTGTGTGCCCACAAAAAACAGTGTGTCAAAAGGAGTTATTCCTTTGGCAAGATTGTAAAAATATATAAAGTGACTACAATGTGAATAATAATTTACCATTTTATAAGTAACTATAAAAACCAGTTCTATATTTATAGTTTTATAAACATATCAATGAACTATTGATTATATGTCAGTTTTCAAGAATAAAGAAAATGTATTAATGCCTTTTCATGACTTTGGATTTTATTAAAATTCTAATCATCACTTTTTAAAACGATAAACATTGCCAAGGGAGTCAGATGTATACTGTAACAGTGGTGTCAAGGGAATAACCATTCTTTTGACACTTTTTTTGTGTGTGTTTGTGTGTGTAATCTGTACCAATCAATAAAACATCTTATCCATGAACTTAAAATAATTCCTAGCATTTATGCTGATACCTTATCAACTTTGAAAGGATATATAATTTTACTGCCAATAATACTATCCCAAAACATTACTCTATCTGCTCTCCGTTGTTTTATTTCTCTATGGTATCCAACCTTCAGCTCAGCCATCAAGTCCATCAATATAGTTTGGCATTCATCAGTAAAAATTACTGTTGAGAAATTACTTTTCATATAGTTGTTCACCCAATTTAAATATTTCTCTTTGTGATCTGTACTGAAATGTGTTTGTGTGGTTGCTTTCATGTCTTTAACCAGTCTTCTTAATATTCAGCAACTTTTCTCTCTCTTTTCATTTGCAACACCAGCTTCTTCAAATATTTTCTTGCTGGTCAGTTCACTTTTCTTATTACCCTTTTGATGTTTCTAAAATCTCTTTGTAAGGCCCTGCTGATGTTTTCAATTTCAAATATTCTCTGATCACTATTCAAGTTTTTCGCATTATATTATATTTCAATAAGTTTACAATATCTTGTTTCTCTTTGAAAATTATATCTTTCTTATGACTGGTGCAGATTTTAATATATTTACAGTTAAAAAAATTAGTACACTTAAAAATTAAATAGCTCTCTCTATCTCTTTCCCTTATATATATATATATATATATATATATATATACCCACTATGATGAACATTTCTTGTGTTGCATAATAAAATCTAAATATTTCTAATAAAAAACATCATATAAATGTATTTGTCATTACCATAAGCTTTATATTTATTTGATTATATATGATTGAATAGGCATTTTTGTTTTTCAAAGAGTGAAATTAATGTCTAGGCAAGCAGACATATCTACCCAAGCATGTTCACCAAAGAAATAATGTTTGTAGTAAACAAGAAATAACATTAATTACTTAAAAGTATAAGCATATTCAGAAAGTTTACAAAAATTGGTTGGTTCATTCAAACTAATTTTTGTGAAAACCATTTGCTTGTATTATGAAATCCAATATCATGTATTTGCCTATATGCTTTGATTTAAAGAAACAATTATTTAAGTTGACAACATCCTGTCACCTGAGCACAATGATTAGAGACATAGTTTGAAGTAAACATTTGGCTACTCTATTATATAAATTTATATTTAAAGCTTTAATTAAAATATATTTTAAATATGCAACACTTAATTCACCTTTATACAATAATGCACTATGTTTTAGTATATTGGTAAGTTTGCTCATCATAATTGTTGTAATGGGTTTGCTTATTGTTTAATGTCTTACACTTATGGCCTTCTGCTGTACTAAGCTAAGTGAGTATCAGTAATGCAATGAGTTGATTTGTTTATCTTTTCTATGTCATTGTAAGATGGCAATAAGCTTTATAATATCCATATAGTGCAGCTATTTGAAATATGTCAGATAATTAACTTTATGCTTTCACATCTAGGGTGTTGGTGAACATTTTATTCTTTAAGGCAATCTGCGTATTGTAAATATAGGCTTACTTAAATTTTGTCTTCCTCCAGTCAAGTTGATTTCTATCTTTGGACAGAGCATACCAAAAATTAATTATAGCCCAATACTTGAAGATCTGTCTTTCAAACAGCACCTCACCATTGCACTAGGAGTACAATTTCTGATACATTCTGATATCTCTGGCAGTTTGGGGAAGTATGCAATTTTATGGAAGACTCACTTTAAAAATGTGATTTGTAACATGTTAGGTGGGGACTTAGATTCTTCACATTAAGTGACTGACCTTGTGTCACAATTTGCTTGTGGGGAGTTGAATGATTTAAGTCTATCTACTTGGAGGTCAGCTACTTGATTTATGAATGTGTGAAATCTGTATTATAACAATTCCGAAATGAGTTCTGTTTACTTTCCAACCAGACTTTAAAATGGAGTTATACAAAATCTTGTAACACTGTCTAAAAAACACAGACATCAGATAAAAGTACTGAAATACAAGGAGGTGCTGAAAAGTTCCCAACAACTATATTCCAAAAATCTGAGCAAACATTAAAAATTTAAAGATGGTAGTTTGCTATCTTGGTTAGGTTGAGAAATTTTCAGCACCACCTTGTAGCAAGATATGCTATAGAAATTTGGTTTTGCTTTAATGCTATTTCAAGCTGTGGTCAATTGACTCTTGAACTTGCTTCTATGTATTTTGTATTTATATACAGTAAATACACCTAGAATATCATCAGGTGTACCAATAGAATTTCTGTTAAATTTCTATGTAATATACAGCCAAGGTAAAAAAATTTTACACTGAACACAAAATTTTATTTGTATTTTGGAATCCTTCTTTAAAATAAAACTGACCAGGTTGGCAAGTTATGACAATTTAAGTATCACTTGTTTAATGCAAACAGCATGAAAATAATCAAATAGCAGACATGAGTCTTCATACACTGCCCAGCACTGTGTCCTTTTACAATTTTAAGAATTAATAAAATAGCAATGAATGAAATCGTCATAAGATGAAAAGTCATAAAGTAAGTTTTCTATGGATAGAGGGAAAAAAAATTGTATTGCCCCTTTGTTTCTTCCAGTAAAACAGTCTGGGATGCTAGAGAAACAGATAGGTTTTAACCAACACTTTAATCACTTAGGCTGTGTGTCAGAGGTGAATTAAATTGGCAAGTATTAACTGCTATGAAATATTTGCTAAGCCTGGAAAACTGAGTGAGAACAATCTATCCTTTTGGATTGAATAAAGGTTTTGGCTCCAAATTGTGAGAATGTTTACGAGTATGATGACAGACTTCTGAAGAAGGCTGAAGGATACAGGCTGAAATATTGTGAGTATAACATCCAAGATGTGCATGCTGGTCTGAATAGCAAAACATGAAATCATGTTCATTTCTTAACTCAAATATCCCAGCATAAAGTACAAGTTCCTAGTGCAATCTATAGTTTAAATGTTCAAGACCCTGAGACTGTAAGAAAATGAAAAAAAAAAAGATCAGAATAAAAATTGACCATAGCTGTTGAAAAAAATCCAAGGATTACTAAAAAAAAAAATTGGTACAAGAATAAGTGTCTGTTGACATATTTGCTTTTGTGTTTACAGTCAAATTACCTAGAGTTGTCACAAAGAAAAAGCCTAAGTTAAGTAGAGGAAGATTTGCTTAAATTTTGTGAATGATTCGTTTAACAATTATCAAAGCTTTTAGGAACATGTGCTCTTGTTTGATGAAATTAAATTTGAACTGCTTAAGTCTAATAATTAGAAGTATATCTTCTGAAAACCTGGAGAAACTTTTTAATAACTTAAAATATCATTCTCACAGTATAGCACAGTGGTGACTGCATAATGCTGGAGTTCAGGTGTTTTCTTGCCAGTAATACTTGTTCTCTTTTTGTGGATAGAAGAAATGAAAAAAAAAGGATGACTAGGATAATCCTTGAGAATAAAACCTGAGGTCAAAATGTTCAAAAATGAATGTTTCAATCACATGGCAACCAAAAACACTCTAAGATGGATGAATTGGAACAAAATTAAGTTCCAAGTGGCTATCAGAATATGCAGGAGCCTTAAGTACACTCCAACATTGTCACTGGTTGAATGAAATTTTGTATAAATTAAAAATTACTTTTAATTTTACATAAAGCTTATGAATCAGAGGAATGGTTTAGTGCTTTTGAAGGCACCAAGAGGATTTGCAACCAAATATTAGATTAGTGTATGAATAATTTTCAGCCCATTATTTGGGTCTTGTAATTTTTATTTGTTTTGTAAAAATTGATGATATTATGTTTGATTCTGTTTTTTGATATTGCATAGCTATCCAATATTTTACACAGGTATTTCAAAATTTAAATAAAAAAGAAAATTGTGTTTTATGTAAAGTTTTTTTTACCTCAGCTCTTCAGTAATTAACAACTATCATAGATATGTTTCCTTGGCATTTTATTTGTGTTGGTAATTTTGAGTTTTTCTTTCTTTTCTTTTTTTTTCTTTTTTTCAAGCTTTCTGGCTGAACACCGAAACTGATGCATTTTCAATATTTACCACCCAATGACGACTTCCTCATGGAAAGCAAATCGAGCCTGGAGCTTAATTGCAACCATGATAACATCTTAGAGATGCCTTGTTGTAACAGAAGCAATGTTAATTTTAAACTGTAAAGACCAAAATCAAAAATCATTGTTTTAACAATTCTGTGAAGTTTTTAGAATTCCAAATTACACAACCATTTTTGTGTGGACAAAAAATGATTAAACCAATTATTTACTCGACAGCTAACATTTAATGAATAAATCAAAACTGAAATTTTTTATTAAACTTTGAATTTTTAAAAACTTTTTAAAACCAGCAATGAAATTAAGATATGCTGCCATTGAATGCAATAATAATGCATTTCATATTATATCAAATTTTTAATTGAAAAGTGACTCTAGCCAAGATTAAACTTGAAAATTTTTGCTAATTTATGCCTACCATGCATTATAACAGCCAAGGAAATAATAGAAACAATCATGGCCACCACCAACCACACAATATGGAGCGAATGTATACCTGTAACATTTGCATGAAGACGTTTTCTAGATATGATAATCTGGAACGCCACAAGATGACCCACCAGATGGAGAAGCCATTCAGCTGTGACATTTGTGGGAAGTCATTCAGCCAGAAGTACCACCTTAAGCAGCACCAGGTGACCCACACAGGAGAGAGACCCTTCAAATGTAATATCTGCAGTCACAGTTTTTCCAGGAATGGTAATCTGGCACGCCATATGGCAATTCACACTAAATCTATGCCCCAGAATAGTGGAACCCCAAGACAAATGCCTCAGCAACAACCACATCACCATCCACCACCACAGCAGACTCCACCTCCATTGCCACCAATTCCACCACCTCCGCCACCACCTCCTCCTCCTCAAACATCATACCAAGATAATTGTTATGAATGCTATGATTGTGACGTATGTGCAGCACAGAAATACAACAACAGTCCAAGAAATTACAAAAGTCCTCCAATGGTCTACCCAGGAGATAAGCCTTTCAAATGTGATATTTGCGGTTGTTCTTTTTCAAGAAACGGAGATCTGACTCGGCATATGCGCACACATGAGAAGCCAATACAGCCAAGCTATAGCAATGGTGATGCAGGACGATCCCCACCATATCAAAGTGAGAACCCCTTTAACTGCAAAGTCTGTTGGAAAGCCTTTTCTCAGCGGCCGAGTGGTAATATCCACGAGAAGATTCACAAAGCACTAAAGCCGTTCCAATGCAACCAGTGTGGCAAGTCATTCTCGCAGAGAACCCACTTGCAAGTTCACCAGAGTCGGATCCATACAGGGGAAAGAGCTTTTAAACATGTCACAGAAACAGCACCAATGACCAGTTCCAAATCTAGCAGTAACCCACTAAACTGTGACATATGCTGGAAAGCATTTTCCCAGCGATCCCATGCCAGCCTTCATAAGCGGATCCATTCTGTGGTCTTGCCCTTTGAGTGTAACATCTGTGGGAAGGTGTTCACTGAAAAGGGCAACTGGAAACGGCACCAGCGCTCGCATCTTGGTGAGAAGCTGTTTGATTGTGAAGTTTGCTCGAAGACGTTTCTGCAGCGGTCGCACCTGAAAGAGCACATGAAGACGCACTCAGGTGAGCGTCCATTCAAGTGCACAATTTGCAGCTATGCATTCTCTCGCAAAGATCACCTTGAGCGTCATTTGCGAACCAACAAGTGTGGAAAGAAGGTGAACTGTGTGACCCAACAATCCACTCCTTCAGTTACAAGCAATACAGGAGAGAATCCTGTCACCAACCCCCCAACAAATCCAACACCTCCAGCCAATCATACAACCAACAACACCACCACCAACAACAATGCCCCAGCTGCTACTACTAATAATGCCAATACTAACACCAATAATAACAATAACAATAACACCAACACCAATAACAACACCAACACTGCTAGTGCCAATAACAATACCAGTAACAATCATCACATGAATATTTCTCATCATACAAATGCGTCCAATGCTCACAGCATGCCACAACATGCTAATGTGTCCAGGCACCATCCAGCAGAAATTACCCAACATGCAAATCTTACTAATGCCCAAATGTACCCAGCCACAACCCCAATGTATCCAACTACCATCCAGTTGTATCCAAGTACACCTGTATTCCCCACTATACAAATGTACCCAGCCTCATCACAAATATTCACCACAAACAATCAAATATTTCCCAGTAACTAAGAACCATCTGAAGAAAGAAAACTAAAAGGGAAAACTTTTTCTGAAAATTTACTTATAAACTGTTGATTTGAAAACTGTTTTCTTTTCGTTTCTTTATTGTCTCATGCTTCAAAATCATTTGTACTTAATCATTCAGTCATTGGAAATTACAAAAATATTTAAAAAGCAAAAAAAAAAAGAGTTAAATTGAATACCAGCATTGCCAAGTTGGTTTCAGAAATAACAAAAGTGAATTCGGAATAAAATGCATTCCTATTTTGGAGTGATAGGTCTGTGAGTGATGTCTGGTTCATTATATATTTGAACACAAATGAAAAAAATGTTTGAAATTGAGGCCTAATTGTACTGATTTTGAATAATAATTAGCCATTTAAGGCCTGTAAAGATACATTTCTCAATTAGACCAGTATGAACTGTTTTGGTTCGGTATATATTTTTCAATGCAAAAAGAAACATTTGTAATTAGACTTTGGAAAATCTTGTAAGAACAAAGGATGTACTTCATTGTGGTTGAAAGTATGAAGTGACTCTTTCTTTGGTTCTATTTGACAAAGAGCTGATATCAGCTAACAACCAGATAAACATTATTTAGCACTGCATTGCCCTATGAACTTCATTATTAGAAGAAAAAAACAAAAGCAAAGCAACAACTATGCCATTTCTGTCTGGATTTAAATATGCATACTTTTTTTTAATCAAAGTTATCTTATGCAAAAATTTTAGATTTTCAAAAGGTTTTTCTGATATTTTTTATCTTTTATCAAATCAAAAACCAAAAAAAGCTAATATCCACTCAATCCACCATTACATAGACATCTCTGCATTTATTCATGTTATACTTGTTACAAAAAGTGGTGACTGTCAGCTTAATCTTTCTCTTCTTCCTCCTCCTGAGCCTGAACCATTAATTATGATTAAAATATAGTCAGTTTAATCAATTATAAGATATTCTATACATGCAACAGTTTTCTCCTCACTGAATCAATAGGTATCTACATGTCGGGTGGTATCATAGGAAAAACGTTCAGCTTGTGGGTAGGAAAAAGAAAAAAGTTTTAATTTCATTTAAAAAGGTAATGTTTTTAATAAAATAATAATTTATTTAATATATTTTGATAAAATAAGTAATATAATTTAATGAAACAAAGAATATTTTAATAAACAACGACTTATGGTAAAGTAAAATACAGCTTTTATCATGATATAAATTGAAATTTACTTCTTAAAAGTATTGCCAGTTTTTAAATAAAAATATTACTTATTTTCCATACCCACAAGCCCTAATTTTTTTTCGGTCTCAATGTACATACATTTCATCAAATTATATATATAAGTATGTGTGTGTGCCTTTCAAAACATCCACAATTTAAGGAAATAGTGAAAAAAAAATATTGATACCAGAAAGTAAATTAATTTGATTTTTTTTCTTAGTGTGGTTTTTGATCTCTAACAAAATTATTCCTAACAGCATATAGATTTTATCACATTAAAATCCCTCTATCTATCTATCTATCTCTCTCTCTCTCTCTCTATATATATATATATATATATATATATATATATATATATATATATATAGAGAGAGAGAGAGAAAAAGAGTGAGTCATCAACAGTGTGTTTCACAGCTCATCAGTGTGGTGAGATATTTGATTGCTTCAAGCCAGGATTGAAACCTGACTGATTTGGCATCAGTCAGAGATTTCCCCCTAAGTCATTGGCGCATGGGTGAAACAAAGGCGAATTTTTACATAGTTACTCTGTGCATAAACACGCCAATGACTGACAGTGCTCACTTTAGGGAAGAGCTTGTAATATTGATAGTATTAGTCATTTTTATATATATATATATATATATATATATAAAGAAATAATGTATTTTAAGTGGAGCCCCATATTTGAGTAGATGTTCTGTTTATTTTAAATTGTATTTTATTACATCTACTGGCCTGAATATTCAAGAAATCTTATTAAAGGGCACATTTTTCTTTAATAAGATTTCTCAAATATTCAGGCCATTAGAGGAAATAAAATGCTGTTTAAAATAAGCAGTTTACACAAATATGGGTATCTACTAAAATGTTCAAATTGATATATAATGTAAGTACAATTAAATACAGGTTATCTTTGATTTTATGGAATACAGTGCTCAATATCTTGTGGATATAGCCACATATAGTGAAATGTTAAATTTTTTTCCTGATATTACAAACATGACAATTATGCATATGTTTCACAATAATCAAGCTTGCAATATAATCAGCAATCATCACACACTCAAAATGAAGTCCGTTCCATTACCCATTTTTAATATACTTGTACCTGTGGATAGTGACTTCATTTTAAGTAGACATTATATTGTGTGTTCAATCACAGTGAAACGTTTAGTTAGGCATATGCTTGTCATTTTAATAAGAACTGAAAAATATAACATAACACACTCAGAGGGTGAGGCAGAAAATCAAACACCATAGGGTTAATTTATTAAAAGTATAATTACACATGAAAATTTTATTTACTAATTATTTAATTGTTATATGTGCTGTTCAGAATGTCTTCCTCCTCCTCCTCCTCTTTTCAAAACACATTTCAATTCTATGCTTGCATGATTCATTAACATGTTGGAGGTTTCGTCCATCATTTTACTGCATTCATATTTAATTCTTTATGTTCCTCAATATTTATTGGGCATATCTGATAAACAGCTGATTTCACAGGAAAAAATTGAAGAGTATGAGACCTTGGTGACCACTCAACTAGACTTATCAAAACAAATTAATTACCGTATATTCCAACTTACAAGACGCTGCAGCTTGGAAAATGCACCCTAATATTGGAAAGAAATTTCTAAGGAAAAAAAGTCTTTCTCATACAACAACACATTACCATGCATCCCTCACATACTGGCATCACGTATTGTTTACATTAATCACTTGTCCAATATTGTTTGTATGGCAATGACGGACTAGTCTAGAGCAGAAAGGCTCCCACCGCTACTAATAAACGGAGCTCGTTTAAGCTTGTGGCTCGGCTCCAGGAAGATTTATAGTCTTAGAAATAATTGTAACAGTTAAGTACTGAGGTTACATCATATAAAAGGCTGAATTAGAGATATAGCTAACATTATAGTGTAATGACTCAATATACAAACCATGTCCCTATCAGTCAAGCCAAATAGTTGACCATTCAAGCTTACTTGAGCCTGGGCATTGCCTTACATTCGTCTTGGAAGACATATGCATATTTTTCAAGAAAAAGTGCATTTTGTAAGATGGCAAATACGGTAATCCCTACAGTGCATCACTTTTTGTCTCACCCTCTGTGTGTGTGTGTGTGTGTGTGTGTGTATATATATATATATATGTATGTATGTATATATATATATATATTTATGAAGTGTGTGTGTTTACATGCACACATGATTCCTATGTTCACACTGTATATATTTATAAGCACTCTACCTCTGGTATTGAACACACTTCTCCCCATAAATATATTCTTTTATACAATAGCATTTTTTCTAATTGAAAAAAATTAAATCTGCTTGTACTTCCTTACATTCATTATTAGTTACCATAGATTAAGAGATCAATAACTAAAATATTAGAAAGTGATTTCAGCTAATTATGCAAAATGGAAGGAAAAATAACTTGATTTGATTGGAACACAAAAAGTAAGTTGAACTTTTATCCTTAAATTAGAGGAATGTTTACAATTTTACATATCACACTTATGAAGAACTCAAATAAAAATTTGATGGGTTAATATAAATAGTCCAAGTCTAAATCATACTATGAAAATGATTTATTTTTAGTATAAAATACAAAATGACTAAATCAGGAGAATGTTCATTTTATTATCTTCCTTTACTTGAAATTATTCACATTTTAAGGTCGAGGAAAAATAATAAAAAGAACTGTACATATTCATTCCAGAATTCTAATAATCTGATAGTTGTATCATTTTTTTTGCCACCAAATAAACCTACAGGTCTCCATTTCAGTAAATATCTGACATTTTTTAAGAGAAACTTATTCACACAACAAAAGATCATACTTATACAATGATTTATATTGTTTTACTTTCTACATTTTTTTTATTCAGTGGGTTTATTTTTACTACAAAATTGATAAATTTCATATTTTTTCTGTATCAAGGAAAATAAAAATGCTAAAAATGTTTCAAATGAAATTCCATACATTACAGAATTTGGAAAAATTTTTTAAAAATGTTTATTTATATGAATTTTTCAACAGTCCACAAATGTGTACAAGATTTTGTATGTGTTTATACTGGTTCTTTCTAATTATGATAAATGTCTTAACATTGACTAAACTGGTATTACCTGAAGAATAAAATATTTATGAATGATGCTCAGAGATATGTTAAATAAGACCAATTTCAAAGTAATACCTATATAAAATTCAATTAAAATTTGGTGGATATGTGCATGAGTATTCTGTCTTTCTGTTTTTCTCTGGTGTCATTGGTAATACTTGAGTGCTTCAGCATGAAATAATGGTTAGTGAGATGATGGTCTGGTTGACCATAATACTGAGCAGTGAGTTTAATACTTTTGCAAACTTAGTTAATAGTAACATTTGTAATACTAGGAAATATTGAAGAAAACAGATGTATTTTAAATGGATTAATCATATTGACAAATGGCCGAAAAGTGATTTTCAATTTCAAAAGATGCTGACATGTTCACTGTAACCTAGTAAAAAGTTGACTACACTTCAAAGACGTTATTATTTTTATAAGAGATAAGATTTATTAATAAGAAACTCTATTTAGTTTAAAATAAGTTAGGACAGCCTTAATTGCTTTCGTGCAAGGTTCAGCAAAGTTTAACATTTGTACTCAGAAAAAAAGCTGTGTCAAAAGGGTGTTTTTCTCTTGACACTGCCATAACTGTATGTTCCCTTGGCAATTGTTATTGTTTTAAAGATATTTTTTGAATGTCAATAAAATCCAAATATATGAAACTGAATTTATGCATTCCCTTTTTCATGAGAATTTACAAAAGAAATACTATTTATTTTATTAGAATGTTTATTTACAAGAATAATTTTATATTCACAAAATATGCAAACCCACTACAATGCAGTATTTATTTTCATAGTTATTTCTTTATAATATAGTAAATAACTGAAAATAATTTTTTTTTTATTCATAAATTTATAAAAAAAAAAATATCTGGACAAGAGGACAAGAAAATTTAATTCAGCACAAAATAAATTTAGGTTTATAAAAATAAGTGAACCAACTACAAGTAACTGTAATTATAAATTTTGAAAAGGCATTTCTTTCATTTGCTTTCACCATATAAATTCACCAAAAGGGTTTACAAGCATCTGGATTTATTTTTTATTTTTTTATCTCAAGAATTAACAAAGCAGTGTTTAACATATACTGCTTATTTATAAGACTGTTTAATTATAATAATAATGTTTTAATACTTTTAATAAAATTCTAAAAAAATAGCTTTTTTAAGCAATAACATTTGCTGAGGGAGTATACAGTAATAGCAGTGTCAAGAAAGAAAAGAAATTGACCTTTTGACACCATTTTTTGTGGATATGAATGTTAAACTTTGCCCAAGGTTCAGTGTGTATCCATATCATCTTAAAACTGAGATGGTAGTAACTTTTACATCAAACCAAACTTAGCTCC
The DNA here is from genome assembly GCA_903632075.3 of Acanthosepion pharaonis. Lineage (NCBI taxonomy): Eukaryota > Metazoa > Mollusca > Cephalopoda > Sepiida > Sepiidae > Acanthosepion > Acanthosepion pharaonis. Next base: position 129,980 of record CAHIKZ030002582.1, read on the forward strand.
TAAAGGTTCTGTGTTGAAAGCTTGAGATTCCTCATAATATAACTGGCCTTGTAGTGCTAAAATTTATGATGTTAATGCAATCAATAACCTTTATTTTCTAATGAAGTAGATGTGGCTTGTTATGTACTAGGAATTAACCTTCATGACTATATCTGCTTACCTTATGCAAATGATACTTCTATATGAAAATCCTGAGGCTTTGAAAATACCTAACTTAAGATCCAGTCTTTTTTTCTTTTGCAATGGAAGAGTACTGCAAGAGAGTGTAATTTTGCTGACTAGAGCACCACTTGTCAGAATTTTAAATTTTGGGGATCATTGTATAATCTTTCCACTTTTTTTTTTTTTTTTTTTGCTCTCACTATATTTACTTGCAAAATCTGAAATATCCCTTTGATATAAACATCTACTGGCTCACTGGTTACAGCTGAGAATTAATGGCTGGATTGGTAATACTTCTTTTTAGAGTATGGAAAAAAGAAAACTTTGAAACTATACAAAAGAAACCTACCTTTGTAGTAATCAGTTTATTGTATAAAACAATCTCTTTCTCATTTAAAAAAAAAAAACATGTTCATGTTTGTTTCCTTATAAACAAAATGACACTCCACTTACCTCAACTGTTTTGTTTTAAATCTATATAAATATATAGATGTTTTATGAATATAAGGACATGTATAAGTTTTGAGCTTATGCTTTTGTATCTGAATGCTGTTTGAATGTGTGCAGAAACATTGAAAGAAATATCTATATTGGTATATATGCATAGGTATATATGCTTGAACCACATTCAGTTTTTGTGATTGTTATGACTTGTGTCAGTTAAATTTTTAACAAATTGAAAAATTAGTTACACAAATGGTTAGAAACTAATATAATAATAATCAAATAAGATTTAAATCTAGGAATTCAATCCATAAGATTACTATACCTGCAAGGAATAACTTCACCTATTTAAGTTATTATCAGTAACTGGGAAATGAGTACTACTTGCACCCCCCTCTTCCATAGACCATTGGGAGTCTTATTGGTGACTAGCTCAGTGCAAATGTTCTAGCATTTAGAATTAGTTTATTCCTAATTGTATCTGTTTTCATTAAAGCAAAAATATGTTTACCTATTCAACTACTTTTTTTTTTCTATGAAAACATACACATCTTTTCCATGGCAAGAAATTGAGCCAATAATTGTATTTCCATCCATGCCAATATACACAATATATGTTTTTTCTTTTTTTTATGCCATGTTCCTTTAGGACATGGATGATCATAGTTTCCTTTTCTTTATCTGTTAATTAGCAAGACTTTTTGGGGAAGATAGTTGAGTGGTTTCCCATTGCCTTGCTCACTGTTTTGAATTCAGAGTTGTCCTCCAAGACAGTCACCCAAGGCTAGAGGGAAAAGTTTGCCCAGCAATTTAACACATAGCTGGTGGGGAAAAGAGATGGATTTATTTGTACAAAAGTAAACATAAAAGACTGTCAAAATTTGAATGCAGCTTGAAAATTTTACATTCTATGCCAATAACCATTATGCTAACAAAACTGTATTTATTTTGAAATACTCCTTTTATAGACAGCTGCCCAGAATAGTATTCAATTTGAAATACCCCTTTTTATAGACAGCTGCCCAAAGTTCAACTTAGATCTCATTGTCTTTGTCAAAGTGAAAAATATACATATTAACACAAGAATAAAGAAAAATATGTATGTACTCATGCAGAAATAAAGACATATCAAAAGACCACAGACATCAGTATGCAATCTTAGTCCATATCCTTTTGTAGTAAAATAGATGGACAAAAGAAAAATTTTAAATGTCTAAGTTATATACCTGTGTGGCCAATCTATATATTGCTGTGTTAATAAATAATTGAATAGTTGTGTAATATATTAAACAAATATAAAGAAAGAAAAATCAGTTTTCACATTCTTCATTCCTCTCTCTCTCTCTGGAAATGGTAGTGACTTAAAATTTCTTCAAGTCTCTCCATAAAATAAAAATGGCTCCACAGATTTCACATGGATAAATTTTGAATAACACTGATCTGTGTAACAGGCATACTTTGACACAGACTAAGTATATAAACACATGCATATATTCCTCTGTGGGTGGGTGGGTGTAATCATTTGTAATTTCTTCTTTAATAAACAAGACATTTCAGACACTTAATCTCAAGTTGTTTTTATTGTCTGGGGGCTTATTTTATGATGAAGACCCAGTTATCCCCCATCACTTTTCCTGGTTCCCTTTCTAAATCTTTATCAACTACTCTTGGGGTTTTGCAATTCCCTTTCATATTTACTACTACCTGTCTATCTACATGGGTATTTATTTATATTAGGTGCAAGCAAAAGTTTCCCGAAAAAATATTCAACTATTTAATTTATTCTTACTCAGATTTTTTGTTTTCAAAAAAAGAATGCTAACAACTTTTGACATGAAAAATGTATACATACTTCATAATCACATATTCCCAAAATATCTCTCATTTTTTTCTTTTCCTTTTTTCCGCCACTCAAAAGAAAATTGGCTTCAGTTTTGTTTTGTCATAAGTTATAGCCTGCTTTGTTAGATTGTTGCATATTTTCAAGCGTTCCTAGCCTAGTTAAAAAAAACAGAATTTTGAATACTGATTTTCAAAGCAGATTGTCTCATCATTTCTAGTAAATTGACCAAATATTTGGCTTTGTACTGTACTAAACTAAAATGGTTAAATAGCACTAACAGGCTGAACAAAAAAACTTTTGCACTGGAAATATGAGTTTATAAATGGAGTGACCAAAATATATATTGTAAAGAAGTAGTCATACAAAGAATAAATCAGTAAAGTTAATGTAATTAATGGTGAAATCACTTCACTAACAGATTAAATAAGGCATTAATTCATTAACCACCATTGACCATGATCGACATGATCTTTGTATTTAAAAACTGTAAAATGGATTATATTTTCAGACATGGATGTTATTTTTCAATTTCAGGTAAAATTCCAAGATGAAAAATGTAATACTGGCTGAAAGATTTTTTTTTTTTTTAAAGAAAGTGTGTTATTTACAGTTACAAAATATTGAAGCATGCTAAGTCGTGACACTAGATTTTTATTTTTGAATATTGTAAGTGACAATGTTTATGAATATAGTAATGTGGCAATTCACAAATTCTATTGTTGTAAGTGTTTTTTTCCATTAACGTGACATGGACTAATTAGTCCAATTATTAGAACAATGTCTCAGCAGATTTCCAGAAATTTTTTTTACTGCAAATCAGTTCTTTTAAATCTTTGATAGTGCAGTTTAGTTAATATTTAGTTAATGATTGGACCAATTAGTTCATGTTTCGTTAACTGAAAAAAACACAACAGAATTTGTGAATTGCCACATTACTATATTTATAAACGTTCTCACTTAGAATATTCAAAAATAAAAAATCTAGTGTCGCAACTTAACACACTCCAAAATTTTGTAACTGTAAATTGAGATTTCTTTGGCTTAATGTCCTCCTTGGAATTATCCCTACCAATTATCAACTGTTATATATATAATGACTGGCTACTCATTTCTGAGCATGCCCGTATGCCAGAGCAAGTAACAAATCTCTATTACAGATCTCCACTTGACCCACAGTCCCCTTATTGCAACTTCGGAGAGAGAACACATAATGTAGCATGATCAATTTTTTTGAACAAGGACAGTACATTCAAACCCTCAATCATGGTGGCTTGTAACTTTGTACTAGCACAACCATTGATACACACTGCATTTCAATAAATTGCCTAAAAAAGTTTGCATGTTTTTTTCAAAACTAATTTACGAGCTCACTTCAAGCCATAAGGACTTTCTCTTGCTGAAGAGAACATATATATTACATATATATATTCAATAATAATAATAATAATAACAACAATGAAATTAACCTATTACTGTATAAAGTTTCCTAAAGATTTTAATTAACTCCCTCTCCAAACAAAATTTGAATGCCATTCACTAACGTTTTAAATAGTTCCAGTATCCTAGCTTCAGAGTTAATTAAATCAAAGAAGTTATGAAACTTAATAACTATTAAATCCAAAAAATGGCTCCAAAATTTTGGTCTATAGTATGTATAGGATACAGAACTAAGCAGATATATCTCTTTCAAGTGTCAGAGAAAAATTTGTGCTTAAAGGCACCATTCATCTTTGCTTGGTCATTGACACATTCTGCAGCTGAGAGGTCAAAGCATGTCAGATCTAATGAACTAGGGGAATGCAGGTTCAAATCTTGCCAGAGAGCACATATTTTTCTTTAATTTCGAATATTCATTTTAGCTGGTAGATGAAAATAAATAGACAGTTTAATAAATAAACAAAGCATAAAGTAATATATATATATATATATATATATATATATATATATATATATATATATTTTTTTATTTTCCAAAAATCAAACTTAGGCTCTGAGGAATGATATATAGACATATATATGCTCTATGTCTTTACAGTAAAGCTAGAATGTAATTCCAACTAAAATGTTGGACAGCTGGCTAATCCCATAAGTTACATGTGTAATTTTCAGTAATTTTTGAATACATAAAACAGTTTTGACCAGCCATCCAAGACCATTTTAGTCTGAAGCAATAATATTGTGTTAACAAGGGTATTTCTGGAAGATAACATTTTAGGAGAAGCAGTCTTTGAAATTATAGTGTTTGGTATCAATAGATGGAGCATTCTGTCTGTCTCCACTCGAATGTATTATCTAACACTTCACCTAGAACAGAATTAATTCAAATTAGTTTACATCATAAAATAGTTTTTTTTTTAAGGAAGAATAAATTCAAATAGGTCTGTCATAAAATAGAAGTAATAAAAAGATAAGTGAACATTTACATTTATTGTATGTGCATATATATATATATATATATATAATATATATATATATATATATAAGTTTTGTCCGAATTGTAACTTTTTGTTAAAATGAACAAAATTTAAAGAGTATTTTATAATGTCTAATGGAGCTGAACATTCATGCAGGTTCAAATCTTGCCAGAGAGCACATATTTTTCTCTAATTTCGGATATTCAAGCTGGTAGATGAAAATAAATATACAGTTTAATAAATAAACAAAGCATAAAGTAATATATCTAGTTCATTAGATCTGACATGCTTTTACCTCTCAGCTGCAGAATTTTTATGTTTAGATGCATTTAAACTGATTAAATTTTATTTCAGAGAACAATAAAATTAAATTTTGTTACATTAAAACCCTGCTAACATGGAAGTACCCAAGAATCATTTGAGGCACATAATGCTTTATGAGTTCAAGAAAGGAAACACAGCAGCCGAAGCGTCTAGAAACATTCACTCAGTTTATGGAGAGGAATGTGTGAATGAAAGAACTTGCAGAAGATGGTTTGCAAAATTCAGAGGTGGAGATTTCACCCTTGAAGATGAAGATCGAACCGGACGTCCAGTTGAGTTTGATGAAAAGCTTCTTGAAGCAGACCTTGAAGAAAATCCTGCTTAATCAGTTGAGGAATTGGCAGTGGTTCTCAGTTCAAACCATACAGCTGTCCATCGTCATCTTTAACTAAACTTGGAAAATGGGTGCCTCATGAATTGTCTGAAAACAACCTCAAATTCGAGAGTTGACATCTGCTCTTCTCTCCATTCTCGCCAACTTGTTTCACCTTTTTTGGATAGACTTGTGACTGGCTTTTTGAAAAATGGATCTTTTATTGAAATGTTAAGCGTCATAGACAGTGGCTTGGTAAAGGGGAAGGACCCCAGCCACAGCCGAGAAGGAAACTTCATGGGCAAAAGGTTCTTCTTTCAATCTGGTGGGATCGCCAAGGAATAATCCACTTTGAATTCTTACCACCTAATGCAACAATTAATGCTCAAATATACTGTCAGCAATTAGAGCGTTTGAACCAAGCTTTGAGGAAAAAAACACCTGCTCTAGTGAATCGAAAAGAGGTGATGTTTCATCAGGACAATGCGTGACCCCACACAGCAAGAATCACGTCACAAAAGATCGAAGAACTTGGTTGGGAGAAAATTCCTCATCTCCCTTATTCTCCCAATCTTGCTCCTTCAGACTACCATTTGTTTTGTAGCTTACATAATCATTTGGAAGAAACAGCTTTTGTAACACAGGAAGAGGTTAAAACTGACATTTGTGAGTTCTTCGAATCAAAGCCAAAAGAATTTTACAGTAATGGAATTAGTAAGCTTGTTAAGAGATGGAAGTAAGTCATAGATAATCAGGGAAAATACATTGTTGATTGAATCTGTAATTAAATGTAACATTTGGTCACTTGTTTTCTTTATTCAAAATTCGGACAGAACTTATGGGATGACCTGATATATATACACACACACACATACATACATATACAGATATATATATATATATATATATATATATATATATATATATATATATATATGTAAGAAATAGTTTTATATATGTATACAAGGATTTTTTTTTTTTTTTTTTAAATTAAAAAAAAATGGCGGGGCTCTATAATGTGTATTCTATCGCTCAGTCAAGTGGTAGGAAACAAAAAATCAGATGTATGGATGCTCCACTCATTGATTGCACCATCAGGGAACAATGTGCTGTAGGCAGAGGGAGTCAAACTTGTGTAAATTCATTGCCATATGTTGTTGCATTATAGAGCATGCACCATGAATCAAGGTTGTATGAATGGGTAGAATGCTTTTAAGTGAAAAGAAAACGTGTAATGGACAAAAGACAATCTGGTTGCCTATCAACATTATACACAGATGAACTCATCTAGATGGTGGACGCCTTGATCAGAGAAGACCAACGAATCACATTAGCACAAATGGCAGCAATTATGGGTATCAGCTGGAGATTTGCACAAGCCATAGTGCATGATGACTAGGGATACTGTAAAGTTTGTATGTTGGATGCCGAAACAAGCAAGCATTGCAGATATAGCTTCATGAGCAACTGCAAAGTTTATTTCCAAAAGGGATGAAAAGGTTATCAAACAAAGCCAGAAGTGCATCGCTGTGCAAAGGGGACTGTATCAAAAAGCAACATAGGCATTTGTTGTTCTTCAGTGAAAATAAAGGTGCTATAGGGAAATTGCCTTTACTTTTTGATTTATATATGAAAGTTTAGATTTCCAACGTAATTAAATTCTTATAAGTTCATTTAAAGACAACAGAAAAAAAAACTATAAATGTTGCTCAAAATTTGAAAGTATTTCAGATATAGAAGAATGCTAGTAAATGTGATCTTTCCAATTGTGTCAAAAATTTCAGCAAGTTTTGATATGTTCAACTATGAAGAAATAGCATTTTACATATACATATATATTGTTAACGAAACTCCAGAAAGAAAAAGGGTCAGATATTTACTTTCTTGCATATTTTACTTTTAAAAAATCAAGTATTTGAAATGAAAGGCAGTTGACACAAAATAAGAATTTACTTTTTATGGAAGGAGTGTTTTTTTTTTTTTATTTCTTTTTAATGTGGTCAGAACCAAAACAATTTGTCAAGTAAAGCCATATTTCCTTTTTAAACTATAGTTTAAATATTAACTTAACTGAATAAATACCCTTTCTTTTTTTTTTTTTATTTACCAAAGCAAGTTTTTAGTAATAAGACTATCAACTCAGCATACAAAGAATTTCAACAGAATTCTGTTAGCCTGTTCAGGTCTTTGAATTTCACCAGAAAACTGCTGAAAGACAGAAGAAAGAAGAGGAGGAATTTTATGATTTGTCTTTTGCTTTCAAATTTCTCTTCCTTCTTCATTCTTATCTACTAACATTATTAATACAAATATCATTTGTACCATTCAGCTTTTATTATTATAATCATTCATCTCACCACTGATATTGTCATTATTAATGTCATTTGTTCCTTTTTCTTCTCTTATTAATCATAAAAGCAAAAATAATTGTATAATGATGATAATAATAATATTGATATTATCATTATCATTACTTCTTTGATACTAGTCTTCTGAGATCATCATTTTCTTTTTGCTTTTCTTCTGTATAATCTACATTATAAAGCTGATAATATTATGGTATTATTCTTATATATTTTGCATGGTTTTTGCTTTTTCAATATTCTAAAATAAATCTGTTCATATACAATACAGTTTCCCTCACCCCCAGTCTCTCTTATAGTAAATATCTCTTTCTTAGATTTTCTTCGCAATATTAAAAGTCATGATCATTAGAAACAAAAATCACTTCACAATAGTCATATTTTTTTAGTATTGTAATATTATTGCATAATATTGATGGGAAATTGTTATGAAAAAATGTATAAAATGAAGCATGTGGCCATTTTCCAATAACTTAAACTTACAGAAAAATTTAAAAAAATCTATACTGCACTGAAAAATCATTTCTTTGGATTATGTCTTGCATATATTAAAAAAAAAATTAATGACTCCCAAAATGCTATGTACAAGGTATATTTATTGCTTCAATTTATATAATTTTAAAATTGTTATGATAGAATGAAATATTTTTCTGAAAAAGTTACAGAATAAACAGAATTACACCCCAGCTTTTCTCCAGTTTAGAAATTTTAAAATACATTCACTTTTGGAAATAGTTATAAATCACCTCTGAGAATGTGTTTTGCATTTTAGAAAATGATTTTTTACATGAAATTGCAATATGAAACATGACAAAAAAATAAACTGGTCAGCATTAATCGTATTTGCACTATTTATATTTATACTATTGTCCTCATCTTTGTTGTTATTATCATTTTTCAGCCGTCATGCCCTCTGGTCAAAACATGAGGACAATAGTACAAATGTAAATAGTGTAAATAATGATAACTCCTCATCCCAGACATTCAGACAGAAACTAATCTTATTGCTTATTTTCATTAAGCATGAGTTTCTTTAGAGAATTCATTCTGATATATACCTGGTTAATTTTAATCCAAGTCTAGTTGTAAACATTCAGTACAAAACAAATTACTAACATAGTTACTAAAAAATACAGTAAAAAGTAATTTAAAATTTGCTTATATATTTTTGTCACTATTTTTATAACAATAATTATTGATATCATTTCAAAAATGTAAACCAGAAGAATTTATAATATTTTATTTTTGAATAATTTGTTTTAGTTTTTTTCACTTAAAAAAAAAATCAGGCAATGGAAATTTTAAAAAGAGCTGAAAATGAAAATTTCTAGCTTAAATCTAGAAATTAAATCCTTCTGAATAAGTCTATAAAATCTATAGTTAATGGCTTTTTCTTTTTTACTCCAATTTGTAATAATTTTTATAGATATTTGGACTAACATTCTCATCTTTGTTACAGCTCATAGCAATCTTTATATATTTGAAATTAATAATTAAATAATAAATATTGGTAACCATACTATTTAAACATTGTATATTTAGGCATCAATCCTTCAGTTAAAAATGTTTTATGAGATAGAACAGTAGAACAGATAAGGAACTTATCAAAATTGTAATGTTCCAAGTACTTTTGACTATTATTGATCATTTTCAAAAAAAAGAAGGTAAAAAATTAAGAGATAGTGAGAGGAATATTTGTCTTCTCAACAGTCCATAGTTTGAAGTGAACAGGGGTTCATTTTCTATGGTGAGGGAATGGATTTTAGTGTCCTATTACTAAAATGACTTTATGGTTCAAAAGTAAATTTTATTGCTGTCATTTGATTTAATGTTATGGTCCAGGTCCTTGTACCACGGTGATGGTCCAAGGTAGAACCAATAAAGAAGAATTCGAACATGGATATGGAATAACACAGATATATTACAAACAGGAATATATACAGAGAAGTAGAAAGTGTTAGTACAAACAATCAGGTTTAGTAGAGAAGAACAATCAAACAATCAGGTTTAGTAGGGAGAACAATGTAGTCTCGACCAGTATCACTATTCCAATGTCTTGTAGTAATTGTCTGAACGCGACTCTATTTCGAACTGACTCGACTGACTGACTCACTCACTCGCTCTGACTGACTGACAGACTTCTGACAGAACCTCACTTCAGACTGAACTGAACTCCCTGCTTCCTCTTGAGGCGCAGTATTTATTACGTATGGAATAGTCCATTTTGTTATTATGGGTAAGGTCTCATAACATTTAAAGAGCCTCCTAAATTTTTACTCCTTTTTTTTTTTTTTTTTTGCTGTAGGACAGGTAGAGTACTGTTATATTGTTGACCATAATTTGATGGTAATAAGAAGTGGTTCTGTGGATTAAATATATTTATATGTAGCATTTTTCTCATAGAAGTAACAAGTCAATCTTCTTAAGAGAAATGTTGTGATACGACTAATGTATGTTGATGTTTTTTTTTTTTTTTTTTTTTCACAGTCACAGTCTCCCAAAAGCTGAGAGAATCGGTATACAACATCAATCTTTTGCAACGTGGGTTTTTATGCAGAAGTGTTGGTAATCACAAGGTTGATAGCTTTTAATGTTTTTTGTTACGTGAGGAATCTTAGATGCTTTTTACTTTCTGCAGGAGTGGATTATATTTTATTGCTTTTTGTCTTTTATGTAATTGAAGTGCATCAGGTTAGAGTAAAATAAGTTAATAGTATGGTCAAAAGTACTTGGAATGTTGCACGCAATTTCAGCAAGTTCCTTATAAGTATCCACCCAACATCAAACAATTTATTTGACATAAGATGAAACTCACTAAAAAGCTTAAAACACATTCCTTATCAGTTATAATTATAGACAGTTTAATAAAATGTTTAAACTACACTATCATATAAATTTACTTACAATATGGTTAACAATTGTCAATGCAGAATAAAATCTCATACCACTAAATAAATAAATATTTATAATAAAAACTGAAATCCACATTGTACATTTATTAGTTATCATATTTATTAATATATACTGAAGATTTTATTTTATGAACATCAATTGATGTTCATAAAATAAAATCTTCAGCATATATTAATAAATAAGAAAAATTGCAACACAAATTTTATCATGAAAATGTTTATATAATAAAATTTGATGTGTATGCATGTACATAAAACTTATATTTAGTGGGTACACCTGTTTGAATAGACAAGCCTGTTTCTCAAGCAACAAAATTAATTTGATAGTTTCCTTAAGTAGGATTGAAACTTGCTTTACTGTAGTGGCTCCTTGTAGCTCAATGGTAAAACACACTTGGCTTGAAAGCTACTTCTCAATTCCTGTAAGGGGGCACATTCAGTCTTTAAGCCAGTAGACATTAATTTCACTCTTCAAAAAACAGGTGTCTACTCAAACAAATATACCTACTAAATTAGATATCTCCAAAAACTTTCTAAAAATAAACTAAACCATGATGAAAAAAGTCTACAAATTTGATAAAAAGATTTATCATCAAAATGTTTGCTATTATTAAGAAAATATTTTATCATTTTATTAAATTTTTTAATCTTTTCTAGCACATTCGAAATTTGGATTAAAAATCTTGTTTTTCTTGCATCAGCTGATGAACCAAAGATTGGTATTGGGATTTTTAGTGTTTTTTTGTTTTTTTTTGTGTTAAAAACACATTGTTTTGGAAATTTTTGCAAAAATCAAACTTTTGTTACTATCACTTACTTAACTTCAGGAAATTTCAAGAAATTAAAATTTCACTCTTTTCATATTTATAGAAACACAATTCAATGAAAATCTGCACTGAATTGTAAAATAAAAAAAAATGCAATAAAACTATAACATTATTTAATTAAAAAGGCTTTTATAAATAAAATATATTAAGACTATTGCTCTTATTTTTGATAATGTCATGTTGGGTCGTTTGTACTTAGAAAAATTGGCGCATTTATACACAAAAAAAATTGAAAATTCTTTTAAAAATATTGGTGTTTGATGATTTGTATTTAGCTTTTTCATTTATGATTAGTAAATATAGTTTTCACTTAATGTAAAAGGCTGAAATGAATACAGAGTTTTAAAATATTTAAAACTTAATAAATTTTTCTAATTAAGATTTTTAAAAAATGTAAAAATTCATTATTCATTGAAAAAACATTTTTCTATAGTCTTTTAAATCAGCTAATATTCCTCAAATAAAGTTTCAGAAAAGTATATTTCATTTTTGCAAGATTTTTTAATCAAAAGAATTGCAACAATTAAAAGCAGGGCGCTAATAATTAGCTATTTTAGCAGAAAAAAAAAAAAAACTCCTTCAAGTCAGTTTAAATTAGTTTTTGAAACAGAGTATTTTGCTTATTGGAAATATTAAATTTAATCTATTAGCTTGAAATTTAAAACTAAAATAACAGCTTCAAGAAAGATTTTTCATTTTTAAAAATTCATTTTACACCATTTTTGTGGAGGACCCTATACTAAATGTAACATTTATAGCAATAAAAAATCCATCAATTGTTTTCTTTCTCCCTCTCTCATATATATATATATATATATATATATATATATATATATATATATATATATATATGCATTATTAATAAAAAGGAAAAACCCAACACTCAGTAATATCAACAATGAACATGGCCACAATATGCTGACTGTGTTTGGAAAATAAAACAATTCAGTTAAAAGTAAAAATAAAATTCATCCTTGATAATGCCTAAAAGTATATCCAAAAGCACTCTGACATACAAAACATTTGAACACTTTCTATACAACTTTTCTAGAAAAGAAAATTATAAGAACGCATGAAAAATTAAATAAAAAATTTAACCACAGTACCTTGTCAGACTTTTTTTTAATGAAACTTGTATAAAAGAAGGATTAATGCCCAAATACACAAATTTATATATACACACACACATACACACAGTAGTGTTGTAAAGTTCTTTTGACTGTAGATACTGGAATTGTTCTATTCAATGTAAATGCTTTTCCAGACTTTTGGCAAGAATTCTTTAAGTTGAACACCAGTTTTTGAGTGACATGTACATTTCAAGATAGTGAACCATCAGAGTAACAAATCACCTGTAAATATGTAAAAATATTGTGTACACCTCAATGTGGACCATTGCCGATCAATCCATCTACTTTGTTTCCTGATAGGAATCACTCTAGAATCTGAAAGGATATCTTGGTTGAGGATTATTATTGATACCACCCCATATATCTTAATTTTTTTTCAGAACAAAGGCAATACTTAAAAATTAGAACATCTAAGCTACATAGGGAATGACAACAAATGCTGGAAGCTTGTTGGCTCCGAAGTTCATGAATGTCCATTTCATTTTATAACCAAAGTTTTACATATTGCATCTTTTAATTTGCCACAGTAGAATTGTCTAAAATGATGTCACTCTCCAACAAGGTGCAATTCATCCTAAACAAATCCATGTCATCAATATTTTCTTCACGAAGGTTTTAGATCTTTTCCAAACCTGGGAAGAGAAAAAGGGAAACATGATTACCTGGTGATAAATCACCCTACCACAAGCCACAGAAACCTTTAAGCCACAGTAAACAGAAATTGAGGTGGGTATTTATAAAGGAAAAAAAAGCTCCACCGAGTACAGCTAAAGCAGGAGATCGTAATATTTCCAAGATATAATGAAAAAGCCAACACCAATATATAAACAGATAAATAGATATTATTACTTGAAACATTATTTTTAGTGAATACCCATGTTTGAGTAGATGCCCTGTTTTTTTTAAACTGTGAATTACATTTACTGGTTTGCACATTCAAGAGACTTAATAAAGTACCATGTCAAGTCTCTCAAACGAGCAAGCCAATTGATATAATTCATGCTGTTGTTAAAAAAAAAAAATAAATAAAGAAGGTATCTATTCAAATATGGGTATCCACTAAAAATAATGCTTGGAGAAAAAAAGAAATCCATTAATTCCTTAGATATATACAATGACAATGAGATATTTCTCAGAACCATAAGTACAAATATTACATTATTTACAATATAAACCAGATTTTGTCATTTCTCAATTGTTTATTGGCTCCAAAAATCATTTGTTTTTTTTTTTTGTTGTGCGGTTGCATATTTACTTATGTCTCTCATACACACACACACACAGATATTATTATATATATATATATATATATATATATATATATATATATATATATATTAAAAAGTTCCTGAACTGGTACAGATGGGATTACAAAAATATGATGTTTGGCTCAATTTTGAGAAGTGGATCATGCTGAGAACTTTTCAGTATCCTTTCTCATATATATATAAGTAAGTAAATCAATCCCATAGTTATGAGCGGACTCCTTTATCTGAAATTTTCACTTTCACTAAATTTTATTAATATTTACCATTGAATCAAGAACATTAACAAGAAAGATTGTGTTGAAAAATAAATAGTGGAGTAAAATATAATTTTTTTTATCGATATAGATCTAATAATAATATATATGTATATATACACTAACAATTATACTCGGTTAGTGAAAAAACCTGGATTGTACAATTTGCAACTATATCAAAACAAATTGGTATCTGGGAAAAAAAAAAGAAAGAACTAGAAACATCTGAACAGGGCAAAAAAAAAAAAAAAATCGTCTCGTGCCTTAGATTTCTTGTCCAAAGAAAAAACACCAAGTGAGTAACTGAGATAAAACATACAGTGCTCAATACGCTAAGTAGAGGTAAATATAATAAATCCTAAAGAGCCAAGAACTACCTACCTAGGTTTCACCTAAATGAATCCTCAGGGTAAGCTGGTTCCTGGCTCTTTATAAATAAAATAAATGTGAATGTCACTGTGCCACACTTTTTCAACCTTATTCCTAGAGGTCATAGCCCAACATATTATACCATTTTGAAATCAGGCCAACTCTATGAGCAAATTAAAAGCATTCTGGGCCGGTTCTGGACGTGCAATCCTGAAATTTTGGATTCCTAATTTTTCATTACTGTGATTGTTTTTGGCAATTTTTTAATGTTTTTTTTTTTTTGTTTTTTGTACAATAATTTTTATAACTTGGAAATAAATTTGGGAATGATCAAAATTAATTGCACAATCCAGCAGAAGTCACCCATAAAATAAAAATAATTGTTTGTACATACATCAAACTGTCTTTAAATTAAGTGGTGGCAGAAGAATTATCATTGAACTTTTAAAAGGTACGCTTAAATATTAATGCAATACTTAAATGCAGCAATCAATTTTTAGTTCTTCTATAGTTTATTGTTGCCTATTGCATCTATTCCTCCCTACCTTCCTGTTGTGACAAAGACCCAATCAAGAGCCCTCCACAGAATTTATTTATTTATTTATATATATACACACACACACACACACACACACATGCACTCAGAGGGTGTATCAAAAATATTTTTACAAACTTTGGGGGTGAGTTCCTCACATCAAAACAAGGACAAAATCCATATAAACTTATCTCTACAAATCCTTTGTTTTTGAGTTGTTAAGTTTAAAGAAAGTTACTTGTTTCTTCAGTCTTGTTTATAGATGAGACAATATTTGAAAGTGATGGAATAACAAATTTACACAACCAACAAATTTGTAGATGGATTGGAATCCCCATGGTACAATACAGGCTAGTTACCAGCATTAGTGTACAATTAATGGGTCAACTGGAATTGTGGGTGACTGTCTGGTAGGTCTATATGTTCGTCCAGCATGTCTTACAGGAGCTGTGTACAGGAACTTTATTTCAAACACACTTCCAGACCTGCTAGAGGATGTACCCCGCTAATACAAGGACGCATGTGGTTCATGCATGGTAGGTTTCCAGCACATTTTAGTCACATTGTTCGCAATGCACTGTCTGACCTCTACTATGAAAGATGAATAGGTAGGGGAGGACTGGTTCCATGGCCTGCATGTTTCCCTGACCCTCAATTCTTTCGATTTCTGTCTGTGGGGCCACCTAAAACAATTGGTTTATGTAGCAGATATTAATAATGCAGAGACACTCCATCAACATGCCATGGGGCCTGCAAAACCATTCAACACTGTGTGGAAGTATTTGAAAGGGTTTGTCAGTCAAGGATCTGATGGTGCATGCATGTATAGAAGCAAGCAGAGGACATTTTGAACATTTGTTATGAGTTGCTGTGTTGAGATACAATGATGGCCTTTTGGACATATGTTTATATGGACATCTTACCTTATTTTGGTGTCAGGAACCCCCCACCAAATATTTTTGATACACCCTGGATATATAATTACTAACATGGATGGATGTCTTTTATCTTGCTAGATTTAACCTTTCTTAATAAATGTATATATGTGAATGCATTTATGTATATATACCAACACATATATATATATATATATATATATATATATATATATATATATATATATATACATACATATATATATATATATATATAACAATACATATATATATATATATATATATATATATGTGGTAAGATGTTACATATATATATATATATATATATATATATATATATATACCAACAACATAATTATATATATATATATATATATATATATATATATATATAACACACATACATATATATATATATATATATATATATATATATATATATATATATATATACACAAATATAACAAATATATATATATACATATTTTTCAATATATATATGTCTTTCAGTTTTTTTTCAATGTACCTTTCATTTTTAACCTGTACCTGCAAACCAGTGGACTTGTTTCTCAGATGGAATAGCAAAGAAGGAACACAGAACTGAACTGCAGATTATCCATACAAAAGATTTGTTTCGAGTGGTGAAGGCTTATGTAGAACCACTGACACTTATTGGAAGTACTGATAACAAGCAAATATTTGCCATAAACACAATGAACAACACTCCTCAAGTTTTATTATCATGGTATTAGCAGTGCACAGAAGAGTGCAGCACCTTTCGATGGTGATTTCATGTGATTTAGAACGACTGTTGAAGCGGTTTACAGGTTTTGATGCGTGGAGATTTAGGGGATGAATGAAGACCAGTGTTGCCTGTTTATCTTAATAATAAGAGCTGCAGCTGAGGAAAAACGGTACTACTTCTACCCACTGCGACCTACACACATAGAACATATACTGGAAGTGTGTGTATATATATATATATATATATATATATATATATATAAATAATGTATGTATATGGACATTGAAAGTAACAGTCTGTTTCATGCTAAACACATTTGTCAGTGCCTGGCAATTGCATTTTGCATAAAACAAACTGTCACCTCTGGGTGTTGACTTCAATGTCCACTTTTATATTTATAAACACTCTATCGCTAATATTGAGAACATTAACCCATAAATATAGCATACTATAAAACATACATACATACATACATACATACATATATATATATATATATATATATATATATATATATATATATATATATATATATGTATGTTAAAATGGTAATCAAAATCCAATGAAACTCTGAGTAATGGATTTTGATTATCATCTTATTGCATTAATTTATTGTATTAATAATTATATTATAATATATTTAAGTTCTACTGACTTTGACCATGAGCCCCCAGTTTATCTTATTGTAAGCTTTAGTTTATTGTATGTGTGTGATATATATATATATATATATATATATATATATATATATATATATCAGATAGACATGCACTAGGACAGACACATTTATATATACCCACCCACATACACACACCACTGCTATTACTGACATACCTGTGTTAACCTATATTTTTTTTTAATAAATATTTCATATAATGACATAAATTTACTGTATATTGTTTTGCAAAAGCCTGATTGTTTAGCCATAGTGCAATGGTTAGCTAAACTGCTTTGGCGGTATTTTCTTATACATTTCATTCTTTATTGGATACCCAACTTACAATGATCCTTTGTCATACTAAACTATACTAATTGCCAAAAGAGGTAGATTTTATTTATGTAGAAGATTATATATCATCAAAGCTTTGCAATTTTTTTCATGTTCAAATTCTCCAAAGTTTTGTGTAACAACTAAAATTTTCTTTATCCTTTAATAGTGACACTAGCTCTCTTTATAAACATATTAACTGTATTAAATCCGATCTATATACAAGTAATTGCAAGTTTTGTTGATTGTATATACATACATATGTTAATACTGTGGAGTTTAGGGCCACAGCCTCATCATGCTTGGTGTTTCTGCTATGATTTCTGGAGCAAGTAGATTTTTATATGGTGGCGTAACTAGCCCTATGCCTGACCAGTTTTGAATTCATAATTGTGCTTCTCCTAGACAGACTGCTATCCAAAGCGAGAGATTCTAGTTTTCTGTACTGTTAAGTCCTAGCTGCGAAGAGAAAAAATAAATTAATATCTTCTTTTTTGGGGCTAATTTTTCACCCAGTGCAAGGCCCAAGAGCCACTCAAGATAGAATGTTACTGAATGAGGTTGTTGTATGAAGATAGGAAGAGAAAGTAGATATGTTGGAATGATAATGGTTAGACCCTCGACTTGAAGAGGTTAAGATTGGTTGGAGTGATCAGGGAAGCATCCTCACAGGAATCTGTTCTACAATGTAGCAGTTTTAGGAAAGAAGTTGTCCAAATGGAATTCCTTTCTTACCTATAGAATAGGTAGTGAATGAGGATGATCCATTCCAGTGTATGTGGCATAGTGGATCTTAGCTGTAAAGGTCTGAACTGGTGGAATTCATGAAAGCAGTTCGTCATAGCTATGGAAATAGCAGCAGATTAGCAAGAGGTTTGCAATGTTTTATCTGTGGGAAAGATTATTTGTGTAAAGTTAACAATGGACACAACTGAAATTTGAACTCAAAAACATATATCTCACTTTCTATGCTGATAGCCACAGTGCAATGTGCACATCTCTCTCTCTTATATAAACTACCTCCAAAGAGAAGCAATACCTAAGATTTAAAATACATTTTTAAAAAGGAAAACACTTTCTTGAAGTTTTTATTTTAGTTATAATTTCAAGCTAATAGATTAAATTCAATATGTCCAATAAGCAAAATACTTTGCTGTATTTCAAACTGAATTTAAATTGATTGGAATGATGTTTTATTATCATTAAAAACACTTAAATTCACCATATTGACAAATCTGTCAACACAACGTAATTCTCTTTATTAAAAAAATCTTTCAAAGATAAAATATATAAGATTAGCTGATTTAAAGTTTAATCAATTTGATTTGAAAAAAATATTACCTACTTGTAGTTTATAATAGTGTAGAAAAATATTTTTTAACACTGAGATGGGTGTTTTCATGAAGTGTTGCCAACTCTTTCAACAGCCTAATGTTTGGGATTTTTTTTCTAAGGGAGACAATCCTGTAACAATTACTTGTGAAGCCCATTTTTACAGCATTTTTTTAACTACCCAGTAATCTTAAAAATTCAAGAAAATATTCTCAGCAATCTAATATTTTATTGAATTTTTGGTACTTTGTCATAATAGTCTTACTTACATTTTTGAGGAAATGTTATAAAATCACAAATAGATTCTAATTTTACTATATTTACCACTTTTATTTTCTTATGTTGTTTGGACATTGGTATTTATGAAAAATCAACATGTTTATACACAAATAAAATAAATTCATAATTCTTTTTAATATATTGGAGGTAGTTGAATTGTAATAATCTTTTCTATTTATGATTAATAGTCTTTATTTAATAATAATAACTCTTGACTGCTACAAATTAATACAGAAGTTTTAAACTATACAAATTATTCTAATTAAACTTTAAGAAAAAATTAAAACAATTCTTGTAAAAATTAATTTTTCATCAAAAAATGTATCCATAATATATTTTATATATAAAAGCAATTTTAAAGTATCCATAATATATTTTTAAAAGCTTTTCTTATTAAATAATGTCTTAATTTGATACATTTTTATTTTATGATTCAGAGTACATTTTCTGTAACTGGGAGTTCCGTTTTACAAAAAAAAATTTTCATGATTTCAATACTCCAAGGACTTGTCCTTATAACTAATATAAATGTTAAGAAAAAAAAAAAGAAAACAAAAAAGAATTTCTTAAAATTTCATAAAATTAGGTGGGAGTTAACAGATGTAAAAAAAAAAAAAATATAAAAAAAAAAAAAATTTTCTGAAATTATTTTTTTCATTTTAAATGAAGTCCTAAAGGTTTCATTAATAATCCAATGATTTTTTGCAAGAATTTCCAAATCGGTGTTTTTTACACTACAAAAAGACACTAAAATTTCCCATACTAATTTATGGTCACCTGCTAACAAGAAACACAAAATTTTTAAACCGAATTTCAAAGGTTCTGAAAAAGATTAAAAAATCTCAATCAATAATCAAAAAAATCTTTTTAATCATTTTTAGCAAATATTTGCAGGTACCTACATATATACTAACTTTAATTACAGAAATTGAAGTTTAGAAATTGATACAAAAACAGCAGATTCAAGAATAAAGTGCATTTGTGAGTTCAAAAAGAAACTTTATTGTGATTCTATACTATATCTATTACTTTTATTTCCTACCAGTATTTTTATTGTTAATCCTTTTATATTTTTTTATTTTCAAGCAATGAAAGCCTACTTTGCTTGAAAAATGTATGCAACTTTACTCACCTCAGTAAATATTAAAATCTTTTTTTTTTTTAATCAGTGTCTGAATTCTGGTTAACAATTTTAAATGCTGATTTTCAAGATGACACATGTTAAATTTGGAGATTTGTACAACACAGACACACATATAAATTGTTTATCAAGGGCACTGCAAAACATTATTCAATTAATAATTACTAAGGGCTACACTGTGATTTTGTTGACTGATGCATCTAATTCTAAAGTATCTTTGTTTACTTTTTAAAATTCGACAGGACTTTACTGTCTACAAGTTGACTTTTCCAATGTTGGCCCAATTAGCAAAACTTTTATTAAATTAAGATTCCTTTGCAGACTATATTTCAAAAGAGTCAAATTATCAAATATCAACCAAAAAGACATGCATAAAGTCTTTATTTTGAAAAAATAAAAAATTAATCAATTTATTTAAATATCCTTAAAAAGCGATCAAAGTCATAAGATTCTCATGGGAAAAGATTAAATTAAAAAAACAAAAAACATTTCCTTTATGCCATGGAGTACTGAAATGCTTTCGTCTAAATTCTATCACGTCATTTTTTACAGTTGCTTTTTGTCATGTAAGTCAACAAAACACATTTAGTGGGGGAGTTGCAACCACTCTGTTATCAAATGGGCTTTTTTACAATGACTTAAAAATATTGATAATTAAAGAAAACATTGACTTTTAAAACAAATTCTTTGTTACAATTAATAAAAATGTTTGTTTAGACAAAAATTAAACTTTACCTGCTTTAAATATACAATTTGGCAAATGATTTGCACCGACTGAAAATATTTTTTTTAAATCAGCAAGTGAAGTCTGTGTACACGTTTCAACGGACATTTTCTAAATAACAATTAATTAAACAGGTGTATGTGTGTATATGTATAAATATATACACACACACACATCAGAATAAATGTATTGTAACCGTAATATCTACGATACCCGTTTATACGCGCGCAGATTTATCGATAATTAATTAGCATCACCAACCAACCTGTGGTAAACAAGTGTATCACAACAGCTACTACAAAAGATTTATACCGTAAATACTGTGTAGTGTACGCATACATCGCTACACAAACTGTAAAAAGCACGTCTTACTACACTTTCCTACACACACAATATACATTCACTTTATTCCCTGCACCCCCCCCCGGTCGATCCCTGCCAACACACTTACATGTAATAATAACACGCATACATACATCCATCCACACATGTGCACAGATACGTACTTTTCATCTCAGGACAAGTAAAAATACAACATTTTAACAGCAATGTGCGTACGTCTTTTACTGCATGTGTGGAGATAACATTTTTTTTCACCTCCAACTCTTCTATCTACGCCAGCTACATCACGCACTTGTCCTTTTTTACCGTTTAAAAAAAAATAACAAAACAAAAAAAAACAGGTGATTTTGTACTTGCACCTATTTGGAATATAGAGTTGGTAAGAAAAAGAAATCCATTTCTTGTTATTGTTAATAATTATTTGCATGTATGCGTAACATTGCACGTATTAATCAATGGTTGATCTGTTTTAAAACCTCTTTTTTGTTTATTTTTTTTTAAACAAGAACTGCATAAAAAACGTAATTTTAATACCAAACCATTGTTTTAATTTATAAAATCGAAATAATGTCATTTTTGTTCGCTAAAAATGAATGCATGCTAATTATAATTTAATCACATTGTAATCTTGTTGTTGGGCGAGTTTAATAGTAGATATTTTGACTATATAAACATTTATTTATCTATGCATGTTTACGAAACTGTGCTATGAGTAAGTCAGTAAGTAAGCAATATACGTATATAGGTATGTATACTGTGTAAAATATATCTAACGCTGAAGGAGCACCTCCTTAATAATCATGGTACCAAACTAGAAAAAGTCAGACAATACGCTTATTTTATATTACGGATGACCAAAAGCAGCAGCCATGGATTTCTAACAAACATTACCGCATGTCTGAAGCCGTTTAGTAAAGCGCTTTGATCTCGTAATATTTGCAGATATGGGATCGACCACATCACTGTAGGACATTGTACCCTGAAAATTTAATTTAGACCTTTTTGAATTACTCCTCATAAAACTTTTCGTAACAAATCAGTGTCCAAATGTTCCTTCCTTATGGAAGAATAAGAGGTGTGTCTCGTTGCATGATTAGCAAATAACTAACCCAGAACAAAAGAAAATCGTATTTTTCTATAACTAAATTAGATATTTTGGAAGAAAAAGGACACTTAGACACGCATACTCATCTTAGAGCCCGCGTTATACGGGTGTGCTCAGAGTTGTCTTCTCAGATGGCAAATTAAAAATGTACCCAGTACTCGGTCCTTTTTAGAACCGATAAAGAAAGAAAGCTACTCGAACTTGCACACATCTTTACTTTAATTATTGAATGCATTAATTTAAAATATTTAACGCAAGTTTATTTAAAAACAGTAATTTGTCCTCCTTCATCTAACTAAAAAGAAACACTTTTATTTTATCTGTCTTAAGTTAGAGAAATCAATTTTTAAAATATGTATTGTGTCAAGTGAGAGTGAAAAAAGTATGGTACACCGTTTGTCTCAGTTTTTTAACGACAATCTTTTTTTGCAGTCTTCTTTTGGTTTTCTTAGGCCATTTATGATAATTTTATCTTAAAGAATAATAGTCCTGTTTGTGTTTAATTACACTTTTATTTTTATTAGCTATGGAAAAAAATACCGCAGCTAAAAGTTTATAATTTGTTTTTATTTTGATTTATGTTTTGCAAAAATGTTTACAATGGAAAAAATAAAATCTAAAATTATTTTTCTAAAAATATTTAACTAACACATGGTAAATAAAGAAATAGGTGGATTTAATAATCCTCAATAATTTCTAGATAAAGATTTATTTAGAAATTATTTAGAAAGTAAAGTAGGTTGTAAAAATGTAAATAAAACGAAAACACTACTCATTTAAAAATCAGATTTGCCAATGGTTGCTCTCGTGTTAAGCATATGGATTAGGTCAGGACACCGGTCAGCATCCCCTCATTGCACTAAGTTCACCATATCATTCTCTGACGTTTTTAGTTCAAGCGTTTAAATTCAAATTTTAGATTGCACTCGCTACCTAGTAGTTGGTTGTAATGATCTACGAGACCAATTTAATATTTACTAAGTGGAGCTTAAATTTAGCACAAGACAACAAGTATTGGGTACCTAGTTAGGTTCAAACTCACTACCCAGTAGTAATTGAGCTTCAAAACTAGCTTACAATATTCAGGGTAACTGAGTTTTAACATTTAGTACCAGTATGGGAGACCCAGCGGGAGTCCAACTCGGCCGTTTTAACTAGTCACCACACCATTGCGAGTTAATCAGTGTTTATTTTTATTTATATGATGAAAGAAAGGTTAAGAACGTCTTCACCACAGTATATAATCGACGTTATGTCAAATTCTGTGTCTGACGGATTACAAATTATGTCCACCTTTTACGAAACGGGTCCTCGTGATAAAAACCTTTCTTTATGCGTATAGTTTTCTTTTCTGGTGCTTAAAGATATCTTTGAAAATATGTGGAATGTGTATGTATGTGACTGCAGGAAAAGATTGATTCTGGGAAGTCAGGAGACAACTCGAGATCCATCATTAAGTACAGCATCATTGAAACAGGTGATCCCTAAAACTAAATTGTACCTCTGTTTTTAGTTGAGTTGCCCCCCTTTCAGCTTCTTAGTTGCGCTTCGGAAGTCGACAATTTCAAGTTAAAAAAAAGAAAGAAAGGCTACGATATTTTTATTTTATGATCCTTTTTAAAGTACGTTCGATAAAGGTTGCTCTACTACTATTTTTTTTTTTTACCATAAAATCAGTGAAACGTCGTCAAAACACTTTACGACAATCGCCTTTCTGACAAATAATAAAAAAAAAAAATCAAACGAACCCTACTTGTGTCCGCCTTATGGTAGGTAGTGTTTGCATCTCTCTCTCTCCCGCCCATTTCTAAACAAAAAAAGTTGTGAAAATTTTGTCCTAATTTATTTTAGTGTCCGATGAGAGCAAATTAGAAGTGATATATACTAGACATATGAATGCAAGTGTACAAATTTTACGAATGACTCTGTGAGTCATTCCTTCCCGCTAAAATTTCGACAGAAAAGATAAAAATATTATTATGCTTCATTAATGTTCATGTTACCAGTTCAGAAAAAAACATGAACGAAATGATAATGGAATACAATTCAAATACATGGTCAAGCCAACATTGCTCATAAAGTAAGCATTATAGAACGCCGATGAAAAGAAGAAAAAAAAAGAATACGGTTCAGTGCATCCATACTGAACAAAATACAATCGTCAGTTGAGTACTTGTGTTACAATGTGATTATTGTTCAAGAAGACGTTTTATAAACCTCGACATTGAAATTATTACTCTTGGTCGGATAAATAAGAAGCTACATGTAGCCTTTCCTATATAAAGTTTTAATAATTTTTAAATAAGCACACGAGTCTTTTTCATTTGTGTGTTAATCGACTTCAAATGCAACTAAAAAACTGTCACCTCTTTCCTAAGTGTACGTATGTTTGTTTTTTTTTCCAGCTGTTTTTTTTGTTGTCAAAACCGCATCTTGAGTGTTATTTTAGGAAGAACCTTTTAGTCTTACCCCGCACTCAGATTGAGAAGCTTTACAATCCCTAAATAAATCATTTTAAACGCATTCTTTCTAAAAAGTCTTTAGTAGACCTGGTAGGACATTTTTTTCGTCTTGGTTTATGTTTTAAAATGCTCACTGTCGTCAAGACTTTGTGAAAATAAAACCTCTCATAGAAAAGAAGATAGAAATAGAGTATCCCCCCATCACCCATTTCTTTTTTAATTAATTTTAAATGATGCTGCAAATTTATAATTTTTAAAAACATATATGTTAGTCCTGATCCTATCGACTTTTCTCTCTATTGTTAGTTAACGGTTTGAGATAAGTCCTCCCCGTTACTCTGTTTACCAACCTTCCCACGAGGCAAGATATGGCACAAGGCCAGTTTTTAACGTGGATGCGTTCCGAGCCCGTAGGCTCCGACAAAAATTGTCTGTAGACACTGTATACATGGGGTCGGGTTTGCCTACCTCCCCAAACGAGACTCTGCCCTTCGATATATAGCCTCATCTAGGTTCCTCTCCGCCTGAAGGCAGAGAGTTCGACGAGAGAGAAAGAGTAAACCTCTCCCCGTTGTCCCAAGTCTTCACTGACAATTGCTTTTCAAAAGATTATTTAAGACTAGCAGTAGAGCCGGCGTTTCCCGGGGATGTAACAGTAAAAGAGATAGATCAAATAAAGACTGAAAAATAAAATTGACAAAGAGTATTGTTTATGGTTGACGGACACGCATGTCTTAGTTTTTTGGGGTTTTTTTTTTTACGAATTGGTCAAACTCAAACAAAAACATTGTTTTCAATCGTTATGAGTCTATCGATTGTATAGAATTTTATTATAAACAATTGTCTTGTAAATGGAATTTTTAAAGCATTCAGAATGTAAAAATAAAGAAAAAAGTGGGCAAGACAATAAGAAACACTACCTGCCAAAAAAAGTGAAGTTTTGTTGAAATCGGCTGAAAAATGTAGAAAATCTGATCCCATATATAAACAAACACACACACACAAAAACAACCTGGGTTTTATAATAAGTATAACTCGATATGAGTTGTCCCCCTTTCATTCTCGCGACAGCGATGCCTCTTAATCGTGTTTTCAAATTGATTTCGTGCAAAAACAATTGTGTTTTTCCAATTTTTGGCGCTGTCAGAACCACCACAAGGTAATTTTACGTAGTCCTGTGAAGCTTTGTTGAAATCGGTTGAAAAATGTAGGAAATCCGATCCAATATATAAACACACACACACACACACACAACCTGCGTTTTATAATAAGTAAGATTTAAGAAGAAAAAAAAAAAAAGAATTTAATAAAGCTAGATATTTATTATTTATTGAAGTAGTTCTACTAGTTTATATTGCTGTTACCATCTAAGAATAAGGAGAAATAGATTTTTTTTTACTCTTCGGACTACAATTAAAGTGTGTAAGTACCTATTTACTACGGTTAAGGAATAAGCACACTTGTGGTTTACCTTTTTTTTATATCTAAGCTCGCTACATATTCCTCACAAAAGTCGAGGGTCAGTGTTTCAAGCGCAAGTAAAAAGCCAGTATTGTGAACCTTCTTCACCTAGAAGATTGGCGCAACACAATCTTCTTGTCCCTTTTTTCGAATTTAGTCTTCTTATCTGTTAAGTTTAATGTACACTATTTCTTAAGACTTTTGTTTTTTATTGCCATATTCATAACGTTTCGGCTGTTGTACGCTTCGACCTTCTTCATGTGATATTTGTTGTAATTTTGAACGACTGGGATAGATTGTTCTTATTCCACGTTCCATGCCTTTGGATGTATCAGTTTCAGTTACTTCTCCATTCATTAAAAAACTCTCCGAATTTTTGCTCTCTTTTGAACTCACGACTCTATAGGTCAAGTCACTTTTGGATCAATCAATTATCCACTAAGGCATGTGTCCTTGGGGACATTAGTGTGTGAATTTTTGAAACTCAAACCTAATGTTTCAGTAACCATTTTTACCAGAACTCATATTACAATTTTTTGTTATTGTTTTTCTCTAGTTCTCTGTATTCCCATGCGAAACGAATACATCATTTCTATGCTTGGTCGGCTTAGATTTTTGTAGCATAGCATATGCGCTGATTCTTTAAGTTTTCGTATTTTCCAGTGATGTTCTTTCTAAATATGTATATTTACTACTGCTGCCCTTGATTGTACACGGCTGGAGTTAATGTGTTATACGAGGAGGTTACACTGGAAAGCATGGACCTACGTGCCCAAAAGGACGGTCTCTCCCATGACACCGTCTTTAGTTTAACTATGTTCTAACTCTTAAAAAAAGTGATGGTTAGAATTGTAATAAAGCCTAAACACAGGAAAGGGAATTTGTAAATCTTTGTTCTTGAGAATTGACAACAAAAATAATAAACACTATTTATATATTTATATATTTGATTGTTTATTTGCACTTGGAATGGCAAAACATCTACTAATTGCCAATTGCTTTAAAATTTTATAAAAATAAAATGGGAAATAAACATTTATTTTACTTCTGGTTGGTTCACATATTTTAATAATTTAGGAAAATGTTTATAAATTTATGAATAAAATATTCTTTTCATATTTATTTCCTTATAAAGTGGTAAAAATAATAAATATTGCATTGCATTAAATAATAATTCATTTTAAATAATACAATTGTATTAGTTTTTTAATGTTGTAAATATGAAATTATTCTTGTAAATAAACAATCTAATAAATAAATAGTGTTTAATATTTTTGTTTGGATTAAGGAATCGGAGAGCCGAGTTCGAATTCCAGTCAAATCCATTATATTCCATTTACGTGCTAATACACTTGGGAAAGGTATGAATCCTCTTCTCTAGCACCACCCCAGCTATGGGTAAATAGCTGGACAGACCGGGTTCTATAGCCTTGGATGACAACTGGTCTACCGCAGAAATTAGGGAAGATTGACAACATACTGCGAGAAAAAAAATGCCTCGTCAGTCATGTATCGAAAGATACATGATCGCCTAAGTGTGTATCATGCATGGCAGATAACAAACGTATGTTTAGGTTTTATTACAATTCTAATCCTCGCTTTTTAAAACGAACATTGTCGAGGAGTTAAAAAAAATAAATAAACGCGTTTTCGTGGGGCATGAAGGTCCATGTTTGCTGTTTAAATTATCCTGAGAACGCTCATTTTAAACTCGGAACACGTAACCCTTTTGATTCTACTTTAACGTAATCAATTTTTCTGTATCTGTTATTTATTTTCACGAGACCTTCAATAAGCAATACATTAAACTTGTTTTAAAAGCGTAAAAAAGCCTTTTAAAGGTATGGGATAAAAAATATCTCAACAGTATTATAATGAAACAAACAGATGGAATTATTTCGTGCAGTTCTTAAAAGAAAATTATTTATATAAATTAACAACTGATATAACATTTTCTGTGACCCTTTCCATTTTCTAACAAAATATAATCGGGGTACCGAGTTCAAATTCAAGCCGAGACTTTCGAATTCACTTCACCGTCCTGTCATCTCGCTTCTCGGTCTTTTGGCTGGGATCAGTGCGTGCTATTTGTTTTCCTCTTTCAACAACGGAGAAGAAGCTTGGGATTCCAACCCCAAAGCAGCACTTCCTCAATGCACGAAAGAGGGTGAGTTGGTGGATACAGACGCCAGGATGACAGTGGTCGCCGGAGCTGGGCAATTTTTGTCCTTGGCCTGTTGCAACGCGTACGAGCACGACACAATAAAAACGACCTCGTGTCATATTCCGCCACCGTGAGAAGTCGAGTAAAATACATCTCTGCTTTTTGGCTTTGAGTCTAGTCTCTGGAGTTCTGTCTCCCCAAGCAATATTTCTCATTCGGGAGGAGATTAGTGTCAATATTTGGCGCCTCCAAAGGGGGGAGTGTCGAAGGCTATCTTTAGTCTCTAAACCATTGTATGCGTTGCTCTATCACTTTAAAATATGTCTTGCGCTATATTCCGTTCGATTTTGCGATCGCATAAATAGCATCACAGTCATGTCATTGCCATTAGAAAAACATCAGTATACACCACCCGTCGTCTATAGGTAAAGTAATACGGCAGACTGGACTCTTCAGCCTTGGTAAGGCAGTCTCGGAGAAAGACAACTCTGAATTCCCAACTGTGGAGATGGCGATGAAAAAGGACTTCTACTACCCACCCTAAGAACAGACATTGCTATATTCACAGATATTAAAGATATAAATTGTTGTGGGAAGCCATGATCTCCTTCAAGGCAGGTGATCAGGGCTTTTCGAATGTAACATTAAAAAAAAACCGTCTTCATGCGATTAGGACTGAAAGAGTTAACAAATTGTAAGTAAATAAAACAGAAAACTACACATGCCCAATATCCTGATAGTCTATGTTGCACGTTTCGAGCATTTACTATTTAGATGTTTTGATAAAGAAAACCCCAAAACTTAAAAACAGAATCACGGTCTCTTAAGCCCGGCTGAGTTTTGGGTACTCAATGAGTTTCACTATGCAGTCATGATGGTCAATCTGACTAACTCGCTAAACATTAACCCACGCGCTGTTTTTTGAATCTATGCAGTTTTTGGTATGCGTCTCTGGACGATAAGACTATCAGTTTCGAATCTGTATTTAAGGTGGGCCTTTAATTTAAGAATACATTTCAGATATCACTGATATTGTATCGTTTAATTTTACAATAAGCAAAACAATAGTTGTTACGACTCAACTTCGTCGAAGTCGCTTATGTCATAGTAGGTAGATTCATCCTTGCCAAATATCGATATCTGTGAGACCATTAGAACTTGACGAGCATCTTACAAACCGTTCATTTGTGGAACGAGTTCGATCATCTCCAGTGTCGCACTATTTTTTTGAGATAATACCAACTTAAATACTGAGCCATATTTAAAGAATTGAACTCTTCTACTAAGGCGTGCAAGATCAGCGCGCAAACGATCCTTTTTTTTTTTCAAATTGTCACACTGTTGCCTTGGATAGTAATTAGGGAAGATCGAACTCATAGTCTATGGTTTGCGAAATTAAACTAGTTCGTTTACTACTCTTTAGTTAAAACTTCTTATTTTTAACCAACAGTCTTTTGTTAAAATTAGCAAGAACAAAGCATTCGGATAAATATATATATATATATATATATATATATATATATATATATAATCCGGTCCGATGAGACAGTTGTCTGTTTGAAATAAATTATTACCGAACTCTTTAATCATGTATTGAGTTTTCCCTTGATATATATATATATATATATATATATATATATATATATATATATATAGAGAGAGAGAGAGAGACACACACACACACACACTTCTTAAGAATTTTAGTACTTCAAACGTTACATTTAGTGGATACCCGTATTTGAGTAGATGCCCCGATTGTTTTAAAGAGTGTATAATAGATCTGCAGCTCTGTGCGCTCAAGGAAACTAAATAAAGAAAATGTTGGAGGGCACATTTTCTCGAGTGCGCAGGTCGGTAGACGTAATTCACACTGATTAAAAAACGGGCCGTGTATTCAAATACTGATA
This sequence comes from Acanthosepion pharaonis, assembly GCA_903632075.3. NCBI lineage: Eukaryota > Metazoa > Mollusca > Cephalopoda > Sepiida > Sepiidae > Acanthosepion > Acanthosepion pharaonis. Next base: position 160,684 of record CAHIKZ030002582.1, read on the forward strand.
TTCACTAAAAATAATGTTTGAAGTAACTTATATACACGTTTATAGTGCGAGTTTTTTAGGCTCTATACACAAGTAATTTTTTAAAAGGTTAAAAATAATGCATTTTTGGTGTCTGGTTGCACTACACAAGTAATTTTTTCTGGAGGAATTAAACTTCATGTAAAAAAAAAAAATCAGTAGTCACACAATACATGAAGTCAGCTTATGCACGAATGTGTGTGTGTAATAAATTGAGAAGGACATTCTGCTGGAAAACTTGTAATTGATAAAACGGACAATCATCTTGATTTATCTTATTGGATTCTTGTGAATTCTTAGGTGACATGTGTGTATCACATGCTGCTGTAATTTTTTTGTGTCTCTTGAAAAAGTCCTTCGGCGTATACAAAACAAATGCGTTGGAAGTATATAGTCACAAATCTACAATTTGGGCGGGAAAAGGCTTATTTGACGCTGTTGCTAGTTTTCTAAGTATTTTATTTGAACCGGCACGCTTATTGTATTTCGAAAATTAGCCGCCGGTCTGAATATTCTAGACGACGCTTGTATTTGAAACGAAAGAGGAAACAAGGTTGATATTGAATGGAAATTTTTTTGCAGTGAACCTTACAAACATTCAGCCTGAAGTGGGATAAATTAAATCGATGATGTTCACGTTTTCTTTTCTTTTTCTAAATAAGAGATAAATATTAACCATAAAATTATTAGGATGGTTTTTAGTTAAAATAGTTAATACCGCATTTTTTAGATGACCAATTATCATTATTATATGTCTATATATTTATATTATAAATTAGAAATATTACAAATGCTACAAAAGTGATATAAAAGCCATCTAAAGCTAGTTGATACGAACCCATTACATGCATAGCAAGTTGAAATAGTATAACTTTTTTTCACTTAGCGACCAGCTCGTTGCAACGAAACCCGGTCGATAAGTAAGGGTGAAACACACACATATATATATATATATATATATATATATATATATATATATATATATATATATATGTATATGTGTCAAATCTCAGATGAGCAGTGACCGACTACGACTTCCAATTTCATGTGGTCCGACCGCCTGATGATTGCTTGAAAGCGCATGAAACTTGCAGTCGTGGTGGGTCACTGCCCACCTGAGATTTGACTTAAAATATATTAAAGCTCTGACGTTTTTTTTTATGACATTGAGCACTCTTTTTTTCCATTGTACAGTCTTGAGCAAATTCTTTTGGAGGTTGCTTATCCTTATCTCTGACTTGTCCACTCTGAAGATGGCTCACATGAGCCGAAATCTTAGATCATGTAACAGCATAATAAAAAAAAAAATGTCCAAATCTTGGACAATGTTTGTCTTTATTTTCGCCGGAAATTAAAGTAATGATACAAAGTTTAGAACGGCTCATGATCAAACGTGATAGACATTCGTTGTCTGTTATATTTAACAATATATGTTTGAATAATGATCTGCTGCCGCAATCCACTTATATTTCTATATATGGTTCCCAGTTACTTATACAAGAATAAGTTTAGCAGATTTGGAGTTAATGTCATATTTACCTAGCTTTGTGAGTTCGATCCTCACTTGGTACTCAGTTTCTGTAACTTTGTTCCAGACTAAGCTAAGGTTAGACAGTAAGAATGGAGGGCTGTGATCAGAACAAGGTAATCTCGCCAACCAATACTCGTTCTATTCTCATTAAGTCTCCGACACTTCTGATCTTATGGCTAGAGATGTATGTAAAGGATTTTGTTTCCAGATAGATGACAAGAACTAAACTGGCCACTTAAAAGAGACAGGATCTGTTTTAATCTAAATTGAAATCATTTTTTTTCCTTTTCATGGGATTTTTGCTAACGAGTCTCACTTGCTCAGTACTGCATATAAAATTTTACAAATATACTGTTTTGGTTTTACATTTTTGTTATCTTTGTGTAATAATAGCAACCTTCGTTATGGCTGGCCCGTCGCCAGTGGGTAAGCCTAATGGTGCCCCCCCACACACTAAACATTGCCCCTCTCCGCCCTTGAAAATCATGAGCAGTTTTTTTTTGTGTGCGTATTCTTACTCGCGCCCCTTAAATTAAAAGCTGCTCTGAATCAAAACACAGGCGATGAGCCTGAGATAGTTTTAAAGCTTTTAAAATTAGTAAACTGTCGACCGCTTGCGCCATCCGAGTAAAACCTTTTGAATTTTATGCTGGAGTCGACAAACAGACGAACCGCTGAAAACAAGGGTTCTTCGTTTACGTTTGAAAATTTCAATCGTCTCGTTCAGTGCGTGATAATGCGCCTCACTAATCCGGTATAAACAATAAAACTTCCATCTTTTGTGGCTTGAAAGTACGTTCTGACAATGAACTCTTTTTTTTTTAATTTCGCTGCATGCAACTTTTCAGGTTACTAATAAGTAAAAAAAATGTCCATTCAAAATTTAGTAGCGTTGGGCTTTTCATAGTCAAGTTAATACAGCGGATCAAACCCATTGAAAGAGTGTTTTGAGTTGATGAGGCTTTAAGTCAGGAAGGCCGGAAATAGAAATTTGTAGATTTACTTACTTATTTTCACAAAGGTTGGGAGAATGCAAAGGATTTTCTCAGGTGGCTACTCAGCAGACACTTCCCCTAACGACAGGCCTGCTTTGAATGCATCTATATTGTCTTTGCTTTTGATACACAGAATAAATCTCTGATTATTAGCGTCATCTTATCTTTTACCTCTAAACATAAAAGCTTCCTTTTTCTTTTCCTCTTCTTTTTCCTAACTTGTTGCTTTTCAAGTGCGTTTATCTATAAAGCATTTTTTTTTATTTTTCAAGGAAATATAATGTAATATAAAAGTTTCTTTTTCTTTTGGTGCGTGTTTCCATTCTTTGATTTGCTTAATGTAGGCGCGAGTTGCACAATAATTTTCTAAACTTAAAATTCTATCAATAAAATGTTTCTTATGTCTTTCTTTGTGTGCTGCAAGTTACGTGACCGAGTAACTCGAAAGTTTATCATTTGGAGCAGTGACCTCATTTTTTTTTTTTAAATATATATATATTTGATTTAGCACAACTTTTCAGCTGGTTAAATTCTCTAGCTATCTTTATTGTGTCTAATGGATAAATCGTCCAAAGTTTTGTAAATGAAGCTTTTAACTTAAAAGTGTATTTGGACGCTTGATTAATGTCTTTTTTTCATTCCTACCTCCAGTGGTCTCTGAATTGATAATGGTGGATAAGGACAGAAAATGTGTTTTTGTGTTTTTTTAAGACAAACATTCAAATCCCGTTAAATAAAAATAATAAAATAAAATGTTAATTTTTAAAAGTTGAAATTTGGATTTTAAAAAAAAAGTTAAGAAAGGTGAAAAAGTAACCAAACTTTTTCGTGCTGGGGAGAAAAAAAAACATTGAGAGGACACTCGTTAAAAATAGAATTGACCTTTAAAACATTTAGACAAATTACTTATTTGATAAAAAAGCGACGCTAAATTGATAGGGCATTTTAAGAGTAAAAATCAAATATTGTGTAGATTCGAAAATCTCTTCAAGTCAAAAGTAACATTCTAATTTACTTACGCTATAAATATGACTTATTGGATGTTAAAAGGCCAGAAAAAATAAATAAATAGAAAACGTTTGTTTTTGTGAAAACGCCATTTATGCGCATGCGTTTTGCAACGTTATGGGATTTGGCGGGGTGCAACTAGCACCAGCCGTAGATTAAAATTACGAGAAGAGATTTTTAACACGTTTCCCCATGTAGATAGAGTGTGACACAAGGCCAAATTATATTCGTACATGAAGATGCAACAATTTCCAAGTTCCATCGACATATTGACAGATCCTACCCCGTTGTAATGAGGAAGCACTGCCCGAGAGGCGTAGCTCCAAGGATGAGGTTTATATTTATAGTGGCTCCTGGTCAGTAGACAAATAATCAGATCTCGCAACTTCTGTGCTCGGATTGCTTTTGGAAGAAGAGAGTTAGGAAATAAAATATCGTTTGAATATTCCAGACTGGTTTAGAGGGAAATATGATCATTAGGAAGGGATCACTTTAAAATCCCAGACTCATTTAGATGGGAAGACAGGGCCTTCAAGAGAAATGTTGCCAGGCGATACAAGACCCCTTTGGGACCCCGAGGTAGGCAAATATTTTTTCTCAAAATTGAGAATTTGTTGTAAACTCTCATAAATGCTTTATTTCTATGATCAGATATAACATAGCAAACACATTCAATTAATGCAGCAACATAAATCAGTATTTACGGTTTAGTTTGGTTTGGTTTGGTTCATTTTTGTTTTACGGCATATAAACCTCGATGGATTATTTAATGCTGACAAGATTTTTAGGATAGGTTTGTATGAATAGAATATGTATTTTTTTTTTTTTAAGAAATCAGTTTGTAGATCCGGTTTCATTGATATATTTTAGTAAAGAGGAGTTTTGTTGAGAGTTAAATGTACTGCTGGAAAAAAAAATTTTTCCAAAATTTATTCCTAGTATTTTGACTATAAAAATCTATTTTCACCCTTTCATAGTGTTTTAATCGACAGTTTGGAGGGTTAACTATTTGCCCATAGCTGGAACTTTAACTGATGCTACGACCCCAGGGCAGCTTGAACCTGGGAACAACAGCAATTAAGAGGTGGTTCCATGCTCCTCAAAATCTCCTGATCAGAAGCCTTGCTGCTGGATGTAGTTTATCGTCCTACCCAAGACAAAGTATTTACGGTTATATTTACCAGTCGCATAGTTTTGGCATAGTGAAATGCTTTTTCAACGTTCATAATTTCTTTCAAAGAAAAATACTTTTCTTAAAGAAACAAATTTAACATTTAACTAGAGTACTAATTAAAATGTGCTTTATTGGAATTTTTGTTTGCAAAATTTCTAATAATACTATAAAAATCAGTTTGTCTGGCAATGTGAGATTCTATAGCCAACCGTGCTAGATCAACAAGTCTGGTTTGAGACGTAATAGACATCAAATAGGTTTTGATAAGTTTGATTTTATTGAACTTAGTTGTTTGTTCTCGGGATGGTGTTGTATGGTTTCTGTGGAGTTCTTCTTAGTTCTCGAGCCCCGGAACAAAGTACCGACTGGACCCCTTTTTCAGAAATCTTGTGGGAAGATGTTTAAAATCATTATACATCAGGACCCATGGCTGACAACTCGCTCCAAGCCGTTATTCATCATCTGCTGGCGGAGGACTCATGCCAGTGCTTATCTGATTAAAATATATTTTAAGTGTAACTGTTGTGGATTCCGAGATGAAATTCGGTCTCCAATGAATGACAAACGCAGGAATGAAATATAACAAATAAATGTATTTATACAATTGGTTATACGGTTAGCAGATCCAGAAACGTGGTTAGTAGCAATAATATATATATTCTGGTAAATCCAGTCTCGAAGTAGGACTTCTTTAGAGTCTACGTGCTTGTAACTGTTACTTCTACAAGCGGTTACCTCACACTATTACTCTACCTCCATCTCAATCTCTCTACTCTGACTGACTCTGGGTATTTAACGGCAGCAGTCCAAGTACACACTGGTAGAGTCCACTTGTATGAAAAAGGGGTGGACCCTATAACAGTAACTATAGCTTTAATTTCCTTTGTAAGATATCAAGGTCTTTTGAAGGAATACATACAAGAATATGTAGTGTGATAAGTTTGACAATAATGCACACGTTCATCTTTAACGTTAAAATAAAACATTAAAAAATTAATGCATTCATATAGCTGAGCAATATCTTCAGAACTTAATTTGTAATTGCCTTAACCTGACTTGAATTCCAGTTAAACATCATTCTCCTAAGAGTGGATGTTCAATTAACAAAATTTAGAACAGCGGTTCTTAGATCTTTTTTTTTTTTATTTACTCGGTACTCTTTTCAGATACTTGTATAGGCTGGTGTCCCTATATTAAAGTTGCACTGGTAATTGGAGCAGAGTTAAAGGAACATGTTTAGGTTTCGTTACATTAAAATAGCGGAGCTGCGATCACTAAGTCAGACCATAGAAGCTGCCAGACTTCAGACTGTAGGTTCTTTCTTCCATATATATGTAGCAAAGATGTCGGCTTAAAGACAAGCAAATACGGATATAAAAAGCTGTGATATATCCCAATCAGGGTTCCTCTAAGAGGTTGAGATTTCATTGCGCTGAGAATCACTGATTCAAGAGAAATGGTCAGGCGAGGGGGGATAATGTTAAAGTGATACAATATCAGATGATACCTTGCACTCGATATATCAATCGTCGAGAACAATAAGTCGTTGTAGGTTAATGCTCTCAGCGTGTGTAAACTGGGATTTTACCACATGTTGTATTTCAGAGAAAAGATCATTTGTACATATGTAAACAATGACGCTCATGAAAGTAATTTTATCCCAGACAACGTCGAGCCATTTTGCGAGTAATATTTATTTATCACACAAACAAATGTGACGCAGGATCTCTTTAACTCGAACACTAATATATTTATTTATTTATACAGGGTGATATGTGTAAATTATCGCCATTTTATATTTTTAATTTCGCGCATGCGCGTTGTTTGTTTTTTATTTTGTCGACTGCACAGTATAGTAGGGTCAGTTGGGCACCGTCTGTGAGAAAAAATTACCATGACGCAATTCACTCCGCCAGAAATTTGTAAACGGCATGCTGTACTACTTGACATTCGAGCTGAAAGCTCCAATACAAACATTTCAGAGTTCGGGTGTTAGAGGACAGTGCAGAGAATTCGGAAAGAGTTGGATGAGTCTAATGGTGATTACGAAGGAAAATTCATTCTGATCGTTTTGATAAGAAAAGAATTTCCGAATTTGTTGGTGAGGGCCTCAGACTCAACCCGGAGGCCTATATCAAGTGCCTTGAGGAGGTAGTACTGTCCTGGTTTAAGAGGGTGGTTGTTAGTAGACCCTATGTCTGGCAACAAGATTCTGCACCATGCCACACAAGCAGAAGAAGTCATGGATGTCAGACAATTTCTGCGACCACATCACCCCCTTACATCTGGCCATCTAACTCCCCAGGTTACAACCCCCTTGATCATTATGTGATGGGGTTAGTTGAGCGAGAGACCACAAATCTCTCTATAACACGAAAGATGAGCTGATCCAGAAAAATTGCAGAAGATTCTGAAGTCGTCTGGATACCGTGGTTGAAGCCAATGGCGATTTCATTGAATAAATTTACTCTTTAGTATTTCAAGATATTTTTGTGTAGTTTTGGTAAATATATCTGTTAAAATGAAATGTCAGTGTTATTTTCATTTTTGTGTAATTTAGACGGCAATTTATCCAAGCCACCCTGTATATGTATGTGAGGATGTTACACCTGAAATTTTCAGAAGCCTGAAAAACTTTCTACGAAAAATACTTTTATTTTATTTCATTAAACTTTGAACATTATGAAGTCCCATTAGCGAGCATACGCTTCATAGAAAGTTTATTTATCCAATTTATCTTATCCAAGTAAAAATAATAATAATAATAATAAAACACTTTCACAGAGATATACACTGCAGACATGAGTTCATGCTGGATTTAATGTGGAGTGCCTAGATAGGATTCAAGGTTGTATGATAAATAACCAGAAAATGGAGGTGCAGAAAGTATCTTAATGCGATGTGTGCGTAATAGTTCGATCTTTACTAGTTACCTCCTTGTTGCTTTGTGCCAGACAAAGTTGAGCTTAGTCACTAAATATTAAAGAATATTATATTTTCTTTGATAACATAACAAATGGTTAGAGGTAATGTAATTTTTTCCATTCAGTTTTTAGGCGGTTATGGCTCTCCACAGACTTCTTAGGAAATGTAGCCATTTCCCCGTTGCCACTTCCAAAGTTTTGAATTTAGAGTTATTCTTCACTTAGGCTGGCTGCCACCAAAGGGTTAGGGGATCGAGAGTGTGAGAATGTTATTATATTTACGGGTGGTGGGGGAGGCTGAATTCAGGGTTTTACTTCTACTAACTGCTACCTAAGGAAAGAGAGACCATTCTACTGCACTATTTAATCCCTAACTGAAGGAAGATATGCTCCCTAGTGCATTCGCTCGAAGTGGACGAAACCGACTCGATAAGAAATTGAACTTGGCACGCCAATTCCACTTAGCACGCCGATAATGGTTGCACTATCCACACATATCTCCTGAGCAGTACTGACCTCTAAAACTCTTGGACAACAACCTAACTTCCTCAATAAGAGTAGATACGTTCGCCTATCGTCCGGTTCACACTCCTCCTCGTTTTTAATAGGAGTAAAGGTTTATTCCTTGTTCCCTGTGTTTGGGTTTCTGATTCTTTCTAAAGTCTTTTCATTCCCTCTAAAAACCGTTGTGTCTTTAGCGGCATTCAAACTTAATCTTGGTCGACGTGTATTTCTTTCATTTTAATTTCAGGAGGAAAATGAAAAAAAATGAAAGCTCCACATTTTTTTATTACATGAAGCTTATAAACATGACAAAGTTCAGATTAGACCAAAAATTAGGTACATTTTAAGCATGATCGAGGCCCAGTTTTATTTTTGACACAACTGATGTTGCTTCTTTCTTTCTTACGGAAAATAACTGGAATTTCTAATTTGTGTTAGAGTTAAAACGGGAAATAAGGCTCAAACTCTAGAATTGAGCTTCTGTCGCTTGTTGCGTTTGTGGCTTCATCGCAGAAGCAGCTTCCACGTTAAAACGGGCTTGCCGAGAGAAAAGCGATGCGAGTTCGAACCCAGCGCCGTCAACTTAATCTATTTCCGATATGTACTGCTTGCTGACTTATAATGATGGTCTGAGAAGTCGCGATGAGAAAATATAAAATAAAAAAAATACCAGCTGAAATTAATTTAAAAAAAAAAAAAAAAAAAACGAACTCAAAATATTGTCGAAATTCAAGAATTGTAATTAGATTTTAATATATTCCGCCCTGTTTCTTTATAATAAATCAATAAAATAAAATGTAACATCTTCCGCACAAATCAAAATTTGGTCACACATGGATTTATCGAACTTATCAGTCGAAAAATTAAAAGGGCTCGAATGCGAACAGAATTAAAGAAAGCTATAACTTGCATACCCCTTTTGATTCAGCTCGCTGTCAGTGACATTCACTGAGGGGTGGGGAAAGCTTTTCAAGACCATGAAGCAAAGTGGAGACTGCTATCAACTGAAGAAAGACATTTTATTTATTTATGTTCGTCCAAATGAATTCCCAATCTAAAAAATTTAAGCTCGTTTTCTACGTCAGAAGTTGTAATTCGTAACTGTTTATTTTTCTGCACAGCATGCAACATATTTTGAATAACTATCTCGTCCCAAACTTGTCATCCTCTGCATTCTCTTTTAAACGCTGTGTATTCAGTACGATTTTTACTGGTCACTGAAATTAAAGCACAGTTTATTTCGGGACTATGGTTATAGGCGCCTACTAATTTCAGGACGATCTTTTTTGCAAGTGCATTTTAAGTACGTTTCAAAATATTCTGTTTGGTCTGGTAGTTATATATTTATTTTTAAACATATTGTAACATATATTTTTCCGATTGTAAACTTTTGCATATACAGATGCTCATTCTGATTCTATGGTGATGATGAGCAATTAGACAATGTCTGGGACTAGGAGGAAAAATTTGCAGAGAAAATGAAATTTGTTATCGGTTCAAGTGAACTTTAACCAAATGACGAAAATAATAATGATTCGACGAAAATGAATAAGTGCATTGTTGGGGGTAATGGACCTTCTCAGGAACAGGTTATGGAACTAGTTGACTTATGGGGCGCAAAAAGCGTTTAGTTCTTGTGGCTAACTCGTATAAGATAGTGGTAGTGATTATTAATTATTCCGTGTGCTGTTCCAACGTGCAACACAATAATTAAGCAAGGCATTTAAACAAGTGGATTTAAAACGAACAAGAAGGTAAGGAATTGTTCATCGACAAATAACAATTTATTTGGGTATTTTATACATTGTGTGGAGAATATAATAAAACCCCTTGAAAAGGGGATGTTCACATATACACATTTAAAAGGGAAAAAATAACATACACACATTTAGGTGTGTTTAAATAAACCCCTGAAAATGGAAAGGTAGAAGGACACACGTTAAGGTTTTGTAATTAAAACTATGAAAATGGAAAAGCTCCAAAACAAAACACACTTTGAGGTGTGTTTAATAAAACACCTTGAAAGAGGGAAAGTACATACATTGGATTTATTGTTGAATCTACATAAAAAAAAGCGTGAAATGTTTTAGTGGATTAGTAAATCGGTTGAGTTGACAATGCGTAGTCCATTCGCCAACTATATTGCAGAAAAGTACAAATGTGGCACGTGGCCTAAAAATGGGGATGAGGAGGACTGGTCTTCATTTGTCTTAAACATGCTACAATAATCCTTGCACCAAAACATTCTTCCAAACCTTTCTTACTGCATCCACAATAATACTGTATTGACTCCATGAAGTCCTAACTATTCCCCATATGTACAATTTGCCATTCGCCAACGATATTTAGTCCCCCCCCCACGAGGGCATCATGTGGCACAAGGCCGGTTTAACGTGGGATCTCCGAGCTCGTGGGCTCGGCCAAAAATATGCCCATTGAACCCGTATAAACGGGTTCAGGGTCGGTTTACCTCCCCGAAAGAGAATCCGCCCTTCGGCGTAGCCTCTTTCGGGTTCCTCCCCGCCCGAAGGCAGAGAGTTCAACCGATCAGCCAGTCGACTGACTGACCAACTGCTCTTGTTTGCTTTATGCTCCGTATTTATAACTATTCTTAAGCTGGTGCTGGCTCTCGAAAATGCGAGGGAAACGCTGTTAGTGGTCGAGTATTAATTTTGAATGGTTTCAACGTTACCGGAAGTGCCACCCGGAGCCTATGCCGAAATAACTGACAACATCGAACAAAACATTAATTTTCATTTCATATTCACGCATCAGTTTAAAAAAGTGAAGGAGCTTGGAATCATCTTCTTACTTTTTCTCCATAAGTATTTTCATTAATTCATTTATTTCCTTCGTTTTCTCGAGGACATAAAACCCTCCTTGGAAATATTTTTCGAAAGACCATCCCGGTTTATAATATATGAAATATATATATATATATATATATATATATATATATATATAAGCGATAATGCTACTAAGACGCAAGGGGTTTCTGGGAGTGAAATGACTCTATCAAGAACAGGAAATCCCGCTACTCCTGTTGAAAAGAACGGGGAGGTGTGTGAACCGGGCGATAAGAGAAAGCAACGAGCAGCCAACCCACTCTTTCCCCCAAGAAGCCATGGCAATTCACAAAAAGGTGGTGGTATTAATAATAATAGCAGCAGCAGCAGCAGCAACAATTTTACCATTCTTAGTCAATTTTGATGGGTTGATGTTTTTAGTTAAAATATTCAGTACAGCTATTTGTAAGCCGGAGTAAATAGCCACTTGTATTACTAATGGTTAACAAATCAAAATGAGCAAGTCTCGCTAGAGAATAGGGCTAGTGAGTTCGATCCTCACGAGGTGGCCTTGTTCCGAGGTAAGATAAATGAAATAAATATTGTGTGTTATGCCGTGAAACGATGACATTTGTTAACTTGTTACCAAACGAGCCAGTTTCACACACTTACTATAACGAGTTCTATGTTCAGTAAATATATGGCACTTGCGACCTTGTGCCAGACTAGACTAAATTTTGGATTAGTACCTAGCAATGTCGTTTCATTAGTGTATATTGCAATTGTAGCATTGTTAATTATTGGTCGCTTAAGAAAAATAAACTTTATCCGAAATTTCTGGGACCTGAAAAAAAAAAAAAAAAAAACGCATTATTGTTTCTTGATTGATAGTTTTTTAGGACCAGAAAACATTTTTAGATTGTAAGAATTTCTTGGGAATAATAACGATTTGCTGATACAAGTTTTACTAATTAACCTATAGTTGGTGGGGAGAGGTGGATCCATGCCTTTCCCAAGGGTATTTGCGCATAAGTGAATATAATGGAATATATATTTACTTGACTGAAATTAAGTAGAATATATATTCACTTCATTATGACTGGAACTGAAACTCGTCTCTCTCTTCAAATTCTATGCCATTTCAAGGTTACAGCACCTGACATTCCCAAGCTCAACGTTGCTTAACTTCAGTGATCTTACGCGAACCGGTGTTTCAACGTGATATAGCTGTAGTAACAGTAAAAAAATGTCTTCTATCAAATATAAAAGGCGCTGAATTAAACCTTAAAAGAAGACCTACATCTATGTTTCTATAAGTTCTTTCGATTGTCATAGTCACACATGTGCAGTCATTTGATGGGATTTTGTAATACCCGCGAATATATCAAGAATACGCTTTTTTCCATAATTCTCCTTAAATGATTTGGTGAAAAATGATTTTTTATTAAAACATTTGCTAATTTTGGTCCCGATCAAGCGCAAAATTTAATTTATTTTTCAGAATTCTCCTAATTTTTTCTAAAGGCTTCGTCTTATCATAATTTTGAATTTTTTTTTTTATTTTTATTATTATTATTAACCCAATTTTGTCTCAACGCGCTTGAAAATATTGACTGAATCTCTGATAAATTATATAAATCCTGATTTATCCTTAGTCTTTTACTTTTTTGTTTTTTATCAAAGTAATTGGTCCACTGCAGTATCGCAAAATATTGGTCGAATTTTAATTTTTTTAAGTATTCTAAAATTACATAAATCCTAATTTCCTCTTCTAATTTTAATTTTTTTTTCTCGTTTTCAGTCTTTTCTATACTCCTTAGACTTTTATTAGATAAATTTAACATTTGTATATTGTTTATAAAGAAATTTTAGAAGTCATAAAGTCGGAGTATTATTTCTAGTCGCCACAATTGCTGTATTTTCGAACAAAAAATCTCTGGTATTATTTCTAGTTCCGCCATAGATCTTTCTCTTCAAAACGTAAATAATTCTAACCAATTTGATTCATTCAGTGAGAATACTGGTTTCATTCATTTTTTCTTCTTCATCTTCTCTCTCTCTCTCTCTATATATATATATATATATATATATATATATTCGCATGAAAATGAAACAGGACTAAGGACTTTAATTCTATAATTTGAATTTGAAGTTTTTAGTTTGTTTTTGGTAATTCCTGTGTAGCGATGGAACCATATTTTAAATTAGTAAATTTATAATATTTGTGCTCTTGAGATTTGCAGTGAGCACTGTTTTGTAAGAATTAAAATAATTAATAAGAACACCGGATTATATATCTTACTTTTCTTTCTCTATGTTGAACTAAGAAAAGAAGTAGAACATGGCGTTACTTTTTCACTTTTTTTTTTTTTTTTGTCTATTTGTCCCTCTTTGAGAGCATAAAATGATATCTGAAATAAAGGTTTACTTTGAGGTAAACTATTTAAAATTAAGTCACTTTGTTGGTTTCTTGATTGATATCCAGAGAAACAGATAACGGCTAAATTGCAGATTCTTTTAACTTAATCACTCCTAAAAAGCTTTCAAGTGTTTTATTTATTTATTTGTTGTGATGATGAAGTGAGAGTCTTATGTCAACAAAGTGACACTGGGGTACAAATATACGAAGCCCGATATGCCCATTATGATACCGAGCCTGATAAGGAGATACCAGGCACAAATGTGTGCAATGAAAGCATTACATAACCTTACATGTCCAGGTCGAAATACCTTCAGGTCGGGTAACCGAATCCGCTCGGACGGTCTCCAATTGAGAGGAGTTCTTAAGTATCTAGATTTGACTCCCAAGTTGCCTTGGCTGTCTCATTCTTTAAACTTAAAAAAAAGAAGCAAAACACTCAGCCGTAATGTTCTCCCTCTACTCTAATTCATGAACAGAGATACACAATGCCTCAGCTCCAAGGGGACATGTCCAACTAGTTATGGTCAGGCAACTGACGAGTAAATCTGTGGAACTGAACTGTCACCCGTTTTCATTCATCGAACCAAAACATGTACATGTTAACATCTCCAAACCTTGTGCCGAACTAATGTAATTTTGTGGAAATAAATATAAGGTCAAAAGCCACGAGGGCATCTATTATTTCTGGATTTGATTATTATTACTTAATTTTATATCCTCTCTATTGCTTAGATGATCATATATCAGCTCTTACCTGCAGCTTAGACATCGATTTTGTGTCACATTCGATTGCCACGTGGGATCACAAAAAAAAAAAAAAAACAATTTACAGCTTAGTCACACAACACTTTCCTCAGTACATGAACTGTTCCAGGTAGCACTGCACACTCCCAATGATGTTGGTATCCCCAAGGCGTCTTGCTAGGTAGAAAGATTCATGGAAATAGTTCCGAGGGACAACTTGAACTTCTGCTTGGTACATTTCTTCGATTTATTCTGTCAGGTCTTGGTGCCACTGTATTTTCTCCTATCCCGCCTTAACCTTAGGTACCGCAACGTCTATCAGGATCTATTCAGGACTGCTCTTGGGCACAAGTGTGATATCAAGGCGATTTCCCTCCAAGCTCTTGTCAATTGAGAGTGTTCTCTCAACACCGTATTTGATGGAATTTGTTCTTAAAGCCTGCTGCTGCTGCTATTATTATTATTATTATTACTACTACTATCATCATCATTATATCAGCGATATTTTCTGACAAGACATCTATTCAAAAACTGAAGTTTCCTAATTCACTTTTTTATTATATAAAGTTAACAGTGCAGTTTCAAATTCGATGATCGACTGCTGCATGAAAACTTCACCCTTGTTATTTAGCAGGCCTATTGCCATGCAGTAATTCCGCTAGAAGAATCAGTTTCAAACCTACCTGAAAGCAGTGCGAATTCGAATTACCTACTTTAACTTAACCTATCTAAAACTAGCGAGTCTCCCTAAAATGAAGCATTACAAAGCATTCGGAGATAGGACTCAGAATAATCACACACATAGTAGAGATGTCATTATTATAGATATGCAGATATTATAACATACATCGCTAACTAGGTGTGGAGGGGCTATTTATCAATATTAAGACCTGAAAGCTTTTTTTAAGTGTACAACTCAATCACCGATCTTGTAAGTTATTTTTTTTCTTTCATGCACTCACGCGTTCGATGAAGGTAGCATGAAAAAAAAATACGAGTTCCCCAAACAAAACTCAAACTTCTTTCTGATTCATGAAACTTTAAAACATGAATTATTGTAAATATGTAAATTTATTTCTCAAAGTGGCCAGCTGGTTCGATGAGTGGCTTTACCCGATCAAAAATATTATCATCTAAATAACGATTTTATTTTATGAAACACAATGACGCGTCTTTCAACAGTTCTGTTTCTTCGGACGCGGAGACATTAGATTGGCTTTGCATTAAAAAGTAAAAGTTACTTAAAACTCTTTGCGGTCATTTAAGTTTGAAACTTTGTCTCTCACACTCCGTGACCAAAAAATAAATGCCATAACGTGAAATTAAGCGAGGAAAAAAAACATCATCGTGACCTTGACTTCTTTCTTGAGGTATTAATTTAAAATAAAAAATATTCTTTATTAATTAAAGTTTATTAAAAAAAAAAAAATACCCACGAGAGAGTTCTGAAAAGTTTTCGGCTCAACCAACTTCCCAAAATCAGACCAAATAACCAAATCTCTTAATTTTTCTTGGTTAGGTTGAGGTCTTTCAGTTAGGCCATCATATAGCCAAGGACCTTCAATTTTATTACTAAAATAAATTATAAATTATTAGATAAGTTTTTTTTTTAATTGTTTATCGCCAACTTAGGAACAACTCAAGTTGACAAAAATATTACTCAATTTAGTAAAAGATAAAAAAAATTTTCTGCGACTTTATTTCGAAGTTGAAACCTTTCCCACTGTGAGAGGAAGAGAGAGAACAAAACTAACTAACACAACCAAAAAATTCATAAACGGATATGTTGTCGGGTAGGACGTTCGAAATAATTTTTTCTTGCATTTTAAAAAGAACAACCTTTACTGAAAATAAAAATTATATTCCCAAATATTGGGAAAAAAAAAATTCAGTAAGATGTATTGGACCAATAGAACTCTTTCCAATAATTAAAAAAATAATCGAATTCAGTCAATGACATAGGGTTTCGTTTACCAATATACTCCCAACCCAATTGTTAGGCTTGGGTCAAGTTAAAGCGTATTATTGACTGTTGTGTTGTTTTTTTTTTGTTTTTTTTTAGCTATATACACCACAAACACACTGAAGAGAAGGCTAATGTACTCTTATCCACAAACGGTCATTAAATCCAGGTGCCTGAGATAGTACTAATAATCCACACGTCACGTCACTAGCTGTCAAGTGAGAGAAGCACTTCATTTTTTTAAAAAAGTGATTTAGATTAAATGAATCCGTCTCTCCCGAGTAATAGTCGAGACAGTCATTATCTATCTCATCCTCATAGTCATAATATTCACTTCCTATCATCTCCTTCACTGTATCACACACCTCATTCTTTATTACTAGGTATTACTAAAAAATGCATGAAGTAAAAAAAGAGACCCCCCCCCCCTTTTTTTTTTAAATTTACAAAAAATCTGGGAATAATCCGATTTAAATGTAAATGTGAGCATTCTTTCATTAATTAATTATTTTATATTGAATAGGTAATGATTTTTGAAAATTTTGTGAAAATATTTGCAGATGTCAGTTTCACCTTCATCCCATTTAATTTTTTTTTTTTTTTTTACATTTTCAATTAAAGAAAAGTCACTGAAGATGTTATTTCAGTAAAACTTAAAAGAAAGAAAAATATACAGTATCAACCGTGAACATATTGAGAATTCGTCTCGAACTGTTCCAAAAATAATTCAATAAAACTCCGAAAAATATTTTTGTTGAGTTGGTGCTTGCATAATTTAATAAAACATATCATTTTCTTTCAGATTTTGCAGGAATATTCAATATTAATTTATGAAAGAGCATTACTTGTAGTTATGTAATTTTTCAATGCAATTTTGAAATTCATCCAATATCTTCTAATATCTGTTTTCATTTTTCAAACAAATAGATTATTTTTGTACGGAAGTTCAAAAAGGAAATAATTCTGTGGCTGCAATTAGTATCAATTTAAAAGTGTTTATCAACTACCCCTACCTTCTCTGCAGCACTTCCTTTAGTATCAGTTTAAAAAAGTTTCAAATCAAAACAATTAAAAACACTTAATGGGTGCAATTAAAGATTTTATGACATTAAGCAGGTAACCAGAAATGCAATGATCAAAAATCAAAATCTATTTTTTAAATTAATTTCTTTATTATATGCCGATTGTTATATAAAAAAAAAAACTAAAATTATTTCTTCTGTTAAGTTTCATAAAAGCTTATAGAATACAGAAAGTATATTCCCAAACTATTTGTTATATAAGGTTAAAGATCATTTATTTGTGAACATAAACAGTGCTAGTTTCTAGATTCTAGTAATCTTGGTCCTCCTTCCAATTTTACCCATGTGTTTTTTTGTTTGTCTTTTAGATAGGTGGCATTCTCACAGGCCACCGCTATATTGCAAACAAGAAATAAATATTATTTTTACAAAATTCAGTTAATAAATCCTTAAATTTACTTTGAAAGGAAAGAGATATTAAAATTTGTTTTCATTTTTCGTTATCAATATTGGTTCGATGAGTGACTGTGTCAAGGTTTTAAATGTTTACAAACCTTATTTCAATTCGTAAAATTCATTTTTCTATTTAGCCTTTTTTTGGCTATTATTTTTCAAATAAAGCAAAATTTAACTTCAAAGAAGTAAAACGTTTTTTAAATAATTTATATTTAAAAAACGTTTTCCTTTTTTTTTTTTTTAGTAAGCCTGTGGTAGTGGTACACGATTTTAACTATTTTAACAGTTAACCTACACTGAATGGCTCTCGAGCCCTGTATTGGGTGAAGAACTTTAGTATTAAGGGAAAAAAAGAATCCTTGTGACATTAAATGACAAGTTGCACGGCCGACCCAGTGACCTGGAAAAGGTCATAGAGATAAACATTGAATATTACTGCCACATCTGGTTTGGTGATTCTTGATAAAATACAAAGAATCGGCAATGTTATTGCTCCTGACCTGATATCCCACCTTCAGTCATTTTCCTACTATCATAACATAGCTTGACTGTGCCTTTTCTATAAATATTTTCATAGTAATTAATTACTCTGATGAGCTTTCCTCTATGGTAGCTAGACTTTTTTTTATGAATAATAAGCGCAGTAGCGGCAAGGTATCATCATTTTTTACAATTGAAACCGCGTGTTCTATGCTGACAGTTTCTTCTCTCCCACTTCTCGTTTGTGGAACTATATTCTGGCATTTTGCTTTGCGGTCAACTTTATTGAGCTTTTTTTTAAAAAAAAAAAATGTAACAGATGCAATATCAGTCGTTATCTTGTCTTTTTAATTAATTCCTTCTCTCTCTCTCTCTCTCTCTCTCTCTCTATCTATCTATTTTTTTTCTCGTATTCTCTCAATCCTTGTGTTATAGCGGCTTTTATTACCTTGCTTGGAGTGAAATGAGATTATTTATAAAAAAAAAAAAGATATTTTTAATTTTAAATAATTCATAATTAAATAATTGATAATTTTAAAACTTAAACTAAGTCTTTTTAACATTTTAATATTTTCAACTCATTCATTTACTTATTTTAAAATAAATGCTTTATTTAAATATGAATTTTATTTCTTCAAGATGTATCAAATAAATTAAAATATTATTTTTTAATTTAAAAATTTATCAATACTCCTTCTTTTCTCTCTGACTTGTTTTCCTAGACAACCGAAGTTAAACTTCATTTCCCTCTCAAAAATGTGCAGTGCAGGTTATGAATATTTTTGTCGAGTTTCCAAAAAAAAACCTCCACACCTTACAATCGTTTCGTTTCTTTCTTTTTAAAACAAAACTTTGCCCGGGTTTGAACCCTAGTGAGGATCGAACTCAGTACCACAGTACCAGTCAATCACACAGATCTTAGTGTTAAAGTTAAAACAGAACTTTAGGGCAAATATTTCATAAATATTAAAACAGCGTCTACACATTCATTGTCCACTGATATCAGGAGAGTGCCTACAGCGAATGTTTTTAGTAAACTTGCTAGTGAGTTCGATCCTTATCAGGCGCCTCGCTATTATTATGTCCTTGCGTTCGATTAGATGAGCGTTCATTGACTTTTTTTCTGTCCGTTAAAGCGCGATGGTTAAAGAGACGGTTAATAATCTTGCAAACTGTGGGTTATTTTAAGGTACACACAGAAATGGTCGCATTTCTGTGTGTACCTTAAAAAAACTTAAAAATAAAAAGTAAAGTTAATTAATTCTTTACTTATTTTCGGACGATAAAATAATAATAATATTCATTTTTTTTAAAACACTTCTGAGTCCTTGCATAAATTTATTGAGCAATATATTAATTTTTCTATTAATGACCTGCTAATATACATTTTTAAATGTGAAAATTAAAATTTGTTCAAATAAGAAGAGTTTAAAATCAGATTGGTTATCAGAGTCTAAAATTAACTAAAAAAAAACACACGAATATTATTGAGTTCTTCTGCTTTGCTTGGTTCAGTAAAGAAGATAATAATACCGAGGAAACATTTTTTAGGAGAATTAGTAAAATTGTTTACTTGTAAAATCTGTTTTGTTTCAGAAAATTTTTTAGGTACTCCTTGCGTTAATTTATTTTTGCTTTTTGCATAAGTGGGCTACAAAATGTTCTGACACAACATAATTATCTGTGATATAGAATCTTTTTAATTTATTCACTATTGTCATCCAGACACCCACGTTTTATAATTCATCTGTCACTCTGCTTTTAAACTGGAATTTTGAATTTTTACCACTATGTATGTACCCTGTTCATTTTGTGCAAAGAAAGTCATGAAAATCCCTTAGCACCGAAGATATGGTTTTAGTTCACCTTTCTTTAAATAATCACGTGTCCTCTCTCTCTCTCTCTCCCTCTCTCTCTATTATTAAAAAAAGATATGAATCATTGTTCCCAAGTAAGTTTAATCCCGTGTCAGACGAAGCAAAACCTCGTATTAAATATCTTTCTTATTCTGCGAATATGAGTGATATATGCGATAAAATCGGGAAATTGTCAAAGGAAAAATTTTATTTTCAGAGAAGAGATTTCTAGTCATTGTGTATTCTTCTTCACCCACCACAAACGAATCATGCAAAAACACTTCCCAAATTTTGGTCAGTTTTTTTACCTAGTTACACTGACATTCCAAATGATTTTTCAAGTAAATGAAATAACAGCATTTCATTCTTTAATAATACTATCCAGAATATACATAACCTAATTCCCGATTTTACAAGTACATAAACAAAAACATCTTTAGATTTTTGCTTGATTATTGTGAAAAGGTTGTAGTAGTAAAAATCAATAAATTAAATTTGATAAAAAGGGCTAATTTTGGCTCTTTATCTCGGAAGACAGTTGTCACAATTATTACAAAATTTCTTTTATGTGGCTTGACCCTTCAGTTTGTGAACGATTATGGCTCTCCACAACTTCCTATCCTTTGTAGCTCTATCCATCCCAGTCCTTGTTCTACCATCCATGTAAACAAGCACATTAAGTTGTTTAGTTGCTGTTCCCATCTTGCCTTGAATTGAATATGACTTGACGTGGGGACCTGAGTGTTTCTACTCAGGCTGCAGGTTCAAGCTGGTCTTACTTAGCTGGTCATAGCTGATCCAAGCTGGTCAGAGCTAGTCATAGATGGTCTAAGCTAGTCATAGCCATGATACCACCTGCCTCAGGGATGTATCCCTGTGCCAGGTAAGTACGACTTGTAAGTGTCAAATTCTCCAAGCCCTCTTTTATCATTACAGATTTTACAAGTAGATAAACATATATAAACTGTAATGAATAGGAAATGTACAAGATTTGGTTTATGTCTAGATACCAAAGTTTAACTTCATAACAGAATGTACTCAGGATCAGTAAAATATGCTGACTTTTACATTCAAACTTGAACCAGCTCCACCAATGTAAAAAAAAAAAATAAATAAATAAATACTCATTATTTTTTGTGCAGAATTGACTTGGCATGTTTTAATTATTCTTGTATCATTTTTTAAAATAAAATAATTTTCTTTTTTCTTTGTTTTCCATCATTCGCATTTTTTTTCATCTTATGTTCTTATTGTTTCTCATTATCAAAAAATGTCTTTTTGGCTTGTTTTGTTCTCTCTTTCCAGTTACAGTCTCTTCAAATGTCCAGGAGAATGATCCAGTCAACGCTGAGTAACAAACCAGTTTCATACCCACGTCAATCCAGATTTTCCAGCAAGTAACATTCCTATATCTATCACCAGGGACATTTTTTTTTTGTTTTATTAACAGCTACTAAAAACAATGTCCTTTAAATGAAAAATAGTAATAATAATATAAACTCGTAAAGTTACTAAGTAATCTTTCCAAATTCATTAACCTCTTTTGAGTAATGTTATTATCTGAGTGGCTAAATTACCATTGGATAAAAGAACATTGGATCTTTGATTTTTAGTCAATTTTCTTTCAAAGTTCTAAGCAGAATTTTGTTAACACTTTCTTCCTCGCCTTTTTTTAAAACTTGTATTATCGGGCTAATAATTGTAATATCTTTTTTTTCTCTTTTAATTTTAATTTTCATTAATTTAAATAAACACACTTTTTTCATGTCAGTGAATGACATGAAAAAAGTGTGTTCATTTAAATTTTATCCAAATTTTATTTTTAAAATTTCATATCCAAAGATCTGAAACTTCCCAAGGAAAAGAAATGATTTGGTTTCTGATAAAAAATCTCATTAATTCTATGTAAATAAAAAATCATTGCTGAGACAATGCTCACAGTGTTCTACATAAGTCCAGAGCTTTCCAGAGTTTCTTACCTTGGTTACACACTCTTTAAAAATAAAGTCTTTTGTGATACATTACTTAAGTTTTGTCAACCAATCCAAATATATAATTTCAAATGTAGATAAGAAGAATAATTCAGTGAAAGAATAATGAAAGAAAGAACAGATATTTACATGATCAGAATTACTCAATGATAAATCTTCTAAATAAATAAATGGCAAATTCTGTCTGTCCGTCCGTGTGTCTGAAACTCCTCTAACTCTGTGCACACTTGCTCTACATAGACATATTATACCTTTTTGGAATCAGGATGACGTTGGGATTTAAAATCTGCCCTTCATCTGGTGCTTGAACATCCAGCATTGGGATTTGTGTCCAGATGAGGAGGGAACAGTTAAAAAAAATTTTTAAATTAATGATTTTAAAAGTTTTTAATTAGCACAAAGACTTTGTGAATTGAAAAATTTTAGTTTTAAATTCAGTTTAAAATATCTCCAAAACTTTGTGAATTGAGGAAATAAATTTTATTTCTTCAAAATGCCAAGGAATCAGAGTTAATGTGAGAGGTCTTGTGACATGAGGTTTTGAAGATCCGCAGAGTTTGTGATTTGAAGAACTGAATTTTCAGCCTGAATTGGAATTTTGGCCCAAATCGGACTTTCAACCTGAATTGGATTTATAGCCCGAATCAGAGTTAAAGTGAGGTTTTAAGTTCCATGGAGTGGATTGAGGAATTCAAAGTTATTTCTTCAAAATTATCATTGTTGTTTTCTAAGTTGAACCAGAGATCCCTTTAGTTTTGTGTCAAGAGGCCCAATTAGTTCTCCACAGGAACTAGCTTAAAATTCTGCATGGTGTGAAGCTTTTAAGCTAGTATCTAATAATTTTCATTAAAAGTTAAAACGATTTTACTCTGTCACAAAGATAATGAACTTCTTAATAATGACATAAAAAAAATCTCAATTTTTTTTTTGTATCTTTATGAATGAACATGTATGCAAAAAATGGTGAAATTAACCTCAAATCTTATTAAAAGAATGTCTTATTAGAAATTAACTTAAATCATTAGGTGGTTTTATAATGCAAGCTAAGCATCTGAGGAGTATCCATTTCACTTGTAGATTGATTTTAATTTCTATTACTGAAAATGGAAAATCTTTCAAAGTATAAAAAATAAATATTTGAAGAAAAAGTTAATGTTTAATTTAAATATTTTACTATTTCTTTTTAATTAGTGTTTAAGGATTTCATAGATGCTGTGAATTTTTTTTGCTATAGGCTTCTGGCAGTAATAATAGCTTATAAACTTGCAAATTTCTAATTAGTCATGACTTGGATATGTTTAAAAAATTATTTTAATTAATTTTCCTATAAATTGGCCAGATTGTTTGAATTCAATCAAGTTTTTGTCTTGTTTTTTTATTTTATTTTTTAAATTTATCCTTATAATATTTAGATTTTTGATGATAAAACCAACAATATATATTCATTTTTTAATAAAATGACATTTTCTAGATCCTAATTGTGATTTTTACAGACACACACACACACACACAGACATTAATACTTCGATTAATGTGTATTCAATTAATGCACTAATATTTTTATATATCAAAATTCACTAAGTGTATACATAATATTCAATTAGTACAGTAAAACATTCTTCAGTTTAACCACAGTAATTGAGAATGGACTTTTTTATAGTTATTGATGGACACATTAATTGCACTAATTGAAGAATTCCTGTATATATATATATATATATATATATATATATATATATATATATATACATGCAATCAACATAATTATTTTATTGTTTTAAATTTTGATTTTGATTTGTCTGAAGTTAATTACAAAGAGTTTTACAAAATAACGTCATTCTGCACACATCATTGCTATTCATGTGAATTTATATTCTGATGCACAGTTAATCTAAAAAATCTGATCTGTTTGGTTTAGTGTGAATAACCTGATAGTAAACTCTACTCATGTAATTATTATGACATATTTAACTTGAAAACAAAAAATAAAAAATTTTTTTTTCAAATTAAAAAATAATGGAGGATAATGGTATGATGTATTCTATACCCTCAATGTATTCTATAGGTAAACAGTACATTCTGGACATTACCGGTAAATCATTCTCACCAGAAGAACTCAACAAAAACCAGGATTATTTTCCTAATAATGACAAGCCCTTTAATTATGCCATCAGCGGACAGTCTGCATTTCCAGCACTAACCAACTCAAATGAAGACGAGCAGACAACTCCAGTGTCAACCACAGCTTCAAGTGCGAACACCTCAAATTATGCTATCTACCAGAAAAGTTTTTCCCAACAGAGCATGACCAACACTTCCACTTCTGCAGCTAGTCGGAAAGTTGACAAAGGACCTGCTAACACAGCTTCCAGCACAGCTGCCAGCACAGCTGCCAGCACAGCTCACACTGAACCACAAACGAGCCTCTCTAATCAAAGTAACAGTGGAGACAATTGCTGTAGCAACAGTAACCATGGTGATGATGCAGGAGCGGAAGCAGAAGGAGCTGGAAGAGATCGGAACCGGATAAACATTTATGGACATTTCAAAGCATACAAATGCTTCCATTGCAGCAAAAGTTTTAATCGCCGGACATATCTGAAGAGCCATGAACGGGTCCACTCAGGAGAGAAACCGTTCACTTGCATTTACTGCCAGAAATCATTTGCCCAACGTACAAACCTGCGAAGTCATGAACGGACACACACTGGTGAGAAGCCATATGTGTGTCTTGTCTGTCAGCGTTCCTTTTGCCAGCTGAATGAGTTGCGTTCACATGAACGTGTGCACACTGGAGCGAGGCCCTACCAGTGCCCTTACTGCCCAAAGGCATTCACACAGCTTACCAACCTACGTAACCACATCCGGACACACACTGGTGAAAAGCCCTATGTCTGTATGATATGTACCCGGTCATTTGCACAGCACAATGAACTGAAAAGCCATGAACGTATCCACACCGGAGAAAAACCTTACACCTGTTCATTGTGTTCCAAAGCATTTTCTCAACGTACTAATCTACGTAATCACGAACGGGTCCATTCAGGGGAGAAGCCATACCAGTGCACATACTGTTCAAAAGCATTCTCTCAAAGAGGAACATTGAAAAACCATGAGCTAACACATACACTGGATAAGTCAACCAGCAGAAAAAGCCAGAAAGCTGTCTTAGCAGCACATTCTGGAACTCAAGATTCTGAAACAACAGGAATTAAAGGCTCTGAAAAACCAAATCAGCATTCAACTGAGCATGATCCAGAACTTATTCTAGCTGCATCAGCAGCTGAAGAAGGATGTAGTGATGAACATCAAGATGAAGCACCTTCACAGTTGCCAGCTACTAAATATCATTCTTCATCTAAGTGGGCTTCCTCAACTGGTTCTATCCAAAGGGGACATAACTCTTCTACTACTACTTCTACTACTGCTTCTTCAGCTTCCTCCAGCACATCATCTTCAATGAATCTGTTGCGCACAGCCCACACAAACAACCTTGAACGTTCCTGCATGAGACAGGACCTGCAACAAGATCATCAATCCTCTACTGTGAGGTTCCAACAAATGCCGACAATCCCTTCTATGCTTGTGACACCTCCATATTTGCACCAGATGACCCCAGGCTGGGAGAATAGCTACACTTGGAGCCGGGGCTTTTCCATGGCATCTGGCTGGCCTTCTGGGGGTAAGAATTTGCCCAGTGTTCATTCCCATGAGGGAAAGTTACGAAAACACAGAGGAATTGCAGAGAAGGGCAAAAATACAAACTCTTTTGATATTCGAAAAGAAATCCATTCAAACACAAAATAAACCAAGTGTTCAATTTTTTTTTTTTTTTTTTTTTTTTTTTACTTAACCTCATATTTCATATAAACTTTTTAAAAAATGTTATCTTCACACAGCTCTAATTGTGAAAACAATTTTTGCAACTGCTCCTTTCAATGCTGACACTGATACACCATGGATATTACTGATTTTTCTTCTGCAAGATAGACTGCTCAGCAAAAGAACTCTGGTACAACATCTGTTTACTTCTTTATCACTGAACCATCTCCAGAAATAATTTTCTAAAATTTCTGTCCAGTACCCTAAACTCCTGGTCTACACTTGCAAGTGTAACTAATTGATTTTATGTATGATTAATGTCTATAAGGATTTAACACTTGCACCTGTGGTTGAACCTGGCTTACATAAAACAAAGTATAGGGTTTACTCCTAAATTGTCAGTGAATGAAGACTTGAAGCTACAAACTTGAAAAAAGCAAATTTCCTTGAAGAAATGACTCTATTGCTACTGTTCAATAGGGAATGTAATATTAGTTAAATATGAGGAAAACCACAAGTCACAAATATTTACATCTTTATGGATTATTAAAATTTTGTTTGTCTGGTCCTGTTGTGGCCATAGACATTGGTATGTACAAAATATTTTGGTGGAACAAAAAATAAAATTTTAAAAATATATTAAATGTTTTAAACAAGAATTTATTTATTATAAAATATCAAACATTTTTTTTTTCCTAATTTTTTATATTATATTATTCTTTGAAATACAGGATATTTACTGGATACACATGTTTGGGTAGACAAGTCTTTTTTAAACAGTGTATTTTTGTCTACTGGCCTGGGTTTTTGAGAGTATTTAATAAAGAAAGTGTGTCTTTCATATATAATAAGCAGAAATAATGCCAGACTATGTAAAAAAAAACATTAATTCTTTAATAATTATTTTGTTTACATGTTGGATACAAAAATAAAAGCAGATATGGACTTCAAAATATGTTCGTGACAGATGTGCTTCCCTTCATAAGGATACTATGACCTTGCTTTGTTATGACATCTTTTGGGCAGAATCAATATATATATATATATATATATATAATCTTATTTTGCCAGTCATTATTATACATATTGTTGTAGCATACCTACAGACGATAATGGGTATATATTTTATTCTCATACATACAGTAGTAAATACTGTGTTGGTCTGCAGCTGGAGATTCATTGTGAAATTCACTTGACTCATTTCTAGCAGTTGACTACTACTTCTACGTTTTGCTGGCAAATCTTATATGTGTTGTTCTTGTACTAAGTATTATCATTCATTACCAACCTTCATTTGATTATTCTATTCAGTAACCTTCCCTAGGTTACAACACATGTTTGCATTAATTCTTGGCCACACAGATCCTTTTCTTGTGATTTTCACTGTATTTCTATAACAAAATCATTAGCATTGCATTGAAATTATATATCTACTCGCCCCATTCTCTCAGTGCTAATTACATTAATTCCAGAATATTGATAATCCATTTTTTACAAAGCATCTTTGAGCTTGAGCTAATGATTTACAAGATTATTCTGGTTAACTGTTATGATTGAGTAATGAGTTCCATCCTCACTAGCTGCAGCATACAAAATTCAACATTAAATGACCCAACAAGAGTTATAAAATCAACTTAGACTACTTAAAATGCATTTTCATAGTAAAATCATTTTCATTGCTTTTTCATAGGAAAATCATTTGCAATGCATTTACCAACAGTAAAATCATCTGCAATGCATTTTCATAATTAAAATCACTTCCACAGTATTTAATTTGTAAAATTATCTGTACAATGCTTTTTCATAGTAAAATCATTTACAATGGTTTTCCATAGAAAATCATATGTAACACATTTTCATATTAAAATCTTTTTCAATGCGTTTTCATAGTAAAATCATTTCAATGCACATTAGCGTGGGATAATAGTTATAAATGCTAGGCTTATTGGCCATTACTACTGAGTTGTGTGTTTGATCCTGACTGGGTGCCCCATAAAAATTTGTTGTAAATAACCTATTGTTCAAAAAAATGAGTTTTATATTCCTTTTTTGGTTCTCAATAACATATATCAAAACCTGGCATCATACGGACATTACATTCTGAGAAATAGATAAAAATATTAAAAATTGATGATTATTTGAATAATTTTGTCATTGACTGTCCATTAGAGATAATGAAATTTTGGATGGATTTATTTGCTTAATAAATTTGTTTAATAAATCTTTACTGTGATATCATGGATTATATACACATTTCATTTCCATATAAGTTATTGTTAGCCATCAGAGAATCTACAACTAGATTTGAAAATCTACATAAATATTTAATATATATCTATATATATGTATATATATATATATATATATATATATAATATATATAATTAACAAATCGGAGACTTCAGAAAGCTATGAAGAATTTGATTTTGCTTAGTCAGACCTGGTGGTTTCAACTGAAAAAGCAAAATCAAATCCTCTATTTTGAAAAATAAAATATTACCATGGCTTTCTGAAGTCTCCGATTTGTGAATTAGTTATCACTTGCTCTGTTATTACATTGAGTTCTCAGGATTTATATCATCCCTGGAATTATGCACATGGATTACCAAATAACTTTATCATATTATATATATATATATATATATATATATATACACACACACACACACTCACATGTGTGTGTGTATATATATATATATATATATATATAATAGACTCTCCCGTCAGTTTAGAGGTATGAGGATCTGACAGCTTATTGATTCAGTTATGAAAGTTTGTGCGATAATCTTAAGTGGCATTTAAGACCCACTAGTGATTTACAAAGGAGGCCACATATGGAGCAAGTGTGAGGATTGTGAAATGAGATCACTGTTAGATTGGCTGACCTTTTAGTTCTTTCTCTCACTTCTTGAAGATGATTCAGACAAGCAGATTGAAAATTGCTGAGTCCACTAAAACACGTTAATCTCCATTCTACCCACTCCAAAGCTAAGCGCTCAAGGGTGTTATATATATAATTGTAAATTATTATATTTATAATATGAATAATTATAAATATGATATATATAATGTGGAAAGGTTCCAAATACTTTTTAATTCAGTATAAATTGATAAAAGTAATGACTCCAAAGGAGATAGCTCTAGATGTATTAAGTGGTAATTATAGAGTCATTTCCCTAAATTTTATTAATATGAAAACATGAAGAATAAGCAATAAAGAATCCTTGACCTTTCTGCAGTCTATTCTATGTCAACTATAGTAATGATGTGGCTGTCTTACTACCACTACTACTACTAATATTTATGTTTTGTGATAGAATTTGCAAATATTTATGAAATATAATTTCTATAAATAAAAAGTGATTTTACATAGAGAAGAGGCCACTTTTGACAGCATTTGTGCAATATGTAATATCAATAATATATATGTAAACAGAAATTTTGATATATCTGTAAATTATCTCAGATACATTTGTAATATTTTTTCATCACCAATTACTACATTGGCAAATCAGATTTAACTATGTTTTTACTGCCTATACATTATCAGTTTGTTCTATCAATTTTA
Organism: Acanthosepion pharaonis; assembly: GCA_903632075.3. NCBI lineage: Eukaryota > Metazoa > Mollusca > Cephalopoda > Sepiida > Sepiidae > Acanthosepion > Acanthosepion pharaonis. Next base: position 189,948 of record CAHIKZ030002582.1, read on the forward strand.
TCAGCTATGAACTGTCAGTATTATCTACTATTTTTATCAACTTTATCAACACTAGTTCTTTGTTCAGAAGTTGTATTTCCATTTTCATCTTTTATGTCTTTTCATTGCTCAGTTCCTTGTAGCTAAATTATATATGTACTTTCAAAAGTTTCTGTATGTTTTGCATCTGTTTGATACTAAGAACCATTCCATTTGGCTCTTCTTCTTAGTGACAGTTTAGTATTTTTAATGACTTAAATGCAAATCCCATCTCTGGTATTCCATTTCTGGCTTATAATTCCCTGTATTATTCTGTATGTTCTGCTGTTTGGATCAGCATGTTCATTTTGGTTATTAGACTCTCAGTGTTTCAGCCATTATATCTTTCAGCCTTCTTCAGCCATCTGTCATTGTAATCACTAACCATCTTCAAATTTTAAAGTGAACCTTTTTTTTTTCTTTTTTGTTTCAATTCATAGCAAGAGATTATTGTTATTCCATTTTCCATGCTTATGGGATATTTTATATCAGTCTATGCATTAAATATTGCTACCACATTTGGTCTGGTGTTTCTGCTATATATTTAGAGATTCTTGATAAAATCCAGAGAATCTGTAATGTTATTGGTCCTGACCTGTCATCTTGATTTTGATCACTTTCCCACTAGTTTCTTTGTGCCATTTTAATAAATATTTTAATGGTAATTGTTCTGATAAGCTTTCCTCTTTGGTACCTTAACTTGATGAATTTATGTGCAGTACTAGATTGGCAGCTAGGTCTCATCATTTTACAATTGAAATTATTAGAAGTAACCATAGGTTCTATGATAACTGTTTCTTCTCTGCCAATTCTCACTTGCGAAACTCTATTCCGGCATTGTTGCTTTCCAGTCAAGTTTGATATTGAAAAATTTAAATGCAATGTCAATTGTTATTTTCTGTCTTCTTAATTCCTGTTCTTTTATTGGCCTCTTTCCTTAATAGTGTTTGTTTTTTCTCAAATTCTTTCATGCTCAGTAACCCTTTGTGTCTTAATGATTAAAAAAAGTTTATGCTCACAATGGTGAATAAGACTGGTCACTTGTCTGTCTCTTACACTGAAGAGTATTTGAGTTTTTAGCCTTACCATATCCAGGGATGGAACTAACAGCTTCTATGGAAGCAGATATGTATTAATTAAAGCTTGAATCCACTAGGTTGTGTATCTCTTGGAAAATGGAAAGAGAACAATCTACCATATAGTTTGAATAAAGTGTTTAGTTCAGTATTTCAAGGTTACAACATCTGAAATATTTTGAATATAACAACCAAGATGAGCATGCTGGTCTGTATAGCAAATTATATAATTCCACATAAAATTTCAATAAAAATGCATTACTCTAGTTTTATTTTATTATATACTTTTGATTAGTAAGGTAGTCAGAGTATGATGTCAACAGTGGCAAAATGGCAGTCTAAGTATTCACTCAAACTTTTTAATGTCTCTATATTTAATATGTAAATTAAAAAGAAATATATCTACATTATTCAACACAAAAGCCAGGCAACTGAGCAACAAGTTCAGAATTATAAAGTTCATGGGAGAAAAAAGATCCAATATGTTTATTCTTCTTATTCCTTCATATTAAACCATTAAATCAATTAGGAATTTTACCTCTTATTTTTATTCAATTATAATTGTTCATTATAATCTTCTATTTTTATTAATGTGTGTCTGGAAGTTCACAGTGGCATTGTATATCAGTGTGGAAATAATTTGACATAGTTTAAACTATTTATATTTCCTTTACAATGCTCAAATGGAAAAACATGAATCCACTGTTTTGTCCCATTGCCAGTCATCTTGATTATCATTTTGTTAATTGTACAACTCAAAAAAAAAAATGAGTTGGTGATTCAGCATGTCAGCAATCCATTCCTGTGAAAAATGAACTTCGCTGTTAAGGCAGAGCAATAAAAATTTTCTATATCCATTGTCAGGTGAGTAATATATTTAGTTGTTGCTTTTCCATTGTGTGGCACTGGTTTACTTGTGGCAGGAGGTGTTCAGAAGCTTTCCGGTCCTCAATTGTCTCACACTATATATTGATCCACACCTTCTATTCAATGCTCAGCTCCCATCTTCTTTGCTGCCTGGTGGTGTTGTTTCAATGGAAATTTGCTGGTCTTCTATGGGGTTTGTATCTTGTCATTCTTAAAGTTCAGTTGCTACTTTTCCATCATGAGGCACCAGTTTATTTGTAGCAGAAGGTGCTTGATTTCCTTATCTAACTGGACACAGTCATCAATTTTCTTCATACAATATGTGTGTGGGGGAACAATTATCACAGTGTTTAGGATGCAATTTGAGTAGTTTTGTAAAACTGGGAAGTTAATCAAAAAAAAAGGAAGTGGAAAAAGACTACAAACTGAATGATAATTGTTGAAATTCTCAGGAAAGTGGATTGAAAAGTTGAGAAGAAAATTAAGAATGAAATGCATTAAAAATTATTTTTTAAACTAATAAAATGTAAAAGTTCCAAAGAGAATTGAACTGAAATTTTACTAGTCGGAATTCAGTAAGATTGAGCAAAACCAAGACTACCAGTCCTTCTCCACTTTCTGCAAAAAATAAAGAAACTACGTATCATCAAAGGTGTTGGTCCAAGAAAACAGAATGAACATGTTGGTAAAGAAAATGGGTTGTCACTGGAATAACATCTAAATTGTAGAAACAGGAAAAATATCTAGTTTGTGTCAGCCACCCAGAAGGAAAATATCCCTACAAAAATAAAGATTAGTGCCCAAGATTGGGGACAGATTCATTTATTTTCATTTCTGTGACATTCATCAAAATTTTTATAGCCGAAATTATTTTGGATATTTTGGAAATGAGCTGATAAAGAAAGATTAATTACTAGCTTGGAGTGATCATAGGTAACAAGCTGTGAGGTCTGCTTGACTGAGAAACACATAAACAGAGAACAATAATTGTTTTTTTGTTACTAAAGATATTGAGGATATTTTTCTTCCTTTTCTTTCCCACCCATAGTGACCATGGATGAACAAAACAATTCTTGAGATTTGTTGGTGGTGGAGGGAAGGGCATCCAGATTGCCTCTGATTATCTTAGATATGGTCAAGTCTCTGGCTTTGGGAAATCACCCAAAACAACCAGCATGAGACAAGCTGATAAAGAAAGTTTAATTATTGGAAATTCCCTTTTCACCTACACATTCTAAAAGTTCAGATTCACCACAAAGACAGTTGTACCAGCCTTTAGAAATGGGCTGGGGTTGGATGCTGAGAAAGGAGAGAGATTAACATTGCCTATATGGAGCAATGGTGCAAGATGGAAGGTGAAGGTAGTTAGAGTTAAGAGGTGGCTTGATTCCTCTGATCATTCTAAAAAGGGGGCTGGACAACCCCTAAATTTGGAAAATTACTCAAACATTTTGAAAATATGGGATTTTAGAAAAAGGTTGATGCTAAGTGTCGAAGATAACCAAATCCCAGTCCCTGGTCAACCCCACACCTGCTAGACACAGGACTCCATATCAGCTGGAGGGTTGGACAACTTACAGAATCCTCACATTACTGCTACTGGAATACACATTGTTCACCAAGACCTCTTGATCAAGACCTTGTGCCAACCCTGAAGACCAGAACTTAGAAATTTAAATTATTACTAACACAGGCAGTAAACGTCAAAAGGGGATCCCAGTGTAAATTGATTATAACAGAAGTGGGAAGAATTAAAATTGTTGTATACAAAAAATGATATATAAACCAAATCATTTTTACATTTTTAACCTGAGTTAATTCTTTATTTCAAAGAATTCTTTTTTGTGTAGCTCTTCATCATCGAATTTTTCTTCACTTTAGTTTACTTCATCAGCAATCTTTTCATGCTCTGAGAAAACACAACGTGGCAGTGGAGTGAATGATCATGAAGTAGACGAACACCAGCTAGATTGAGTGAAACCGTGCTCATTATCATAATACCAGCGACAAACTAGTAATGCATTAAAGAGTGAGGTTAGAGGGTAACCATGGTGATCTGAAGGAACCTGAAGACCAATGTAGTGAGAGACTCGGTTACAGTTTTCATTCATTTTCTTTCTTTTTTTTTTTACGGGCACTCCGAGAATTCACTGACTTGTATCAAAATCTTCATACAAACTTGCAAATAAATGACAAGACTAAAATACTTTTCTTTTTATCATCTCCAACCGCTACCAACCGCCCACTCAAACAAGACAATAAAAGCAAGGGGTTGTTGAGAGTGAAAGAAACCGGGTTCAATAAAAGAATCTTATTCAAGGAAACAGATGCTATATCGGAGTGTCAAGTACCAGATTTTGGGGGGTTTTGCTGCTCATACATTAGTCTTTTGTTGACTCTTGGCATTGATCAATGGGGTTTAAGTGACCTACATGAACCCTTTCACTTACAATCTCCTTCATGTCATATAAGGATGTGTGGGTGGTGTAATGGATAGCAGCTTTGAAGGAAAAATTAGAGAGTTGACTTCGAATTCCAGTTGAGTTCAGTACAATCACTTCTATTCAAGTACCCTTGGGAAAGGTACAAATCTATCTCATATTCCCCAGCTATGGGTTAAATATATGGGCTTTTAGCCTTACCATATCCAGGGATGGAACTAACAGCTTCTATGGAAGCAGATATGTATTAATTAAAGCTTGAATCCACTAGGTTGTGTATCTCTTGGAAAATGGAAAGAGAACAATCTACCATATAGTTTGAATAAAGTGTTTAGTTCAGTATTTCAAGGTTACAACATCTAAAATATTTTGAATATAACAACCAAGATGAGCATGCTGGTCTGTATAGCAAATTCCACATAAAATTACAACAAAAATGCATTACTCTAGTTTTATTTTATTATATACTTTTGATTAGTAAGGTAGTTGGAGTATGATGTCAAGAGTGGCAAAATGGCAGTCTCACTCAAAGAACTTTTTATTGTATCTATATTTAATATGTAAATTAAAAAGAAACTTGTACCTGGAAAATCATTATCTCCCAGAAAGTTTTTAATGTAATATTTACTTGTAAAAAAAAAGAAAGAATTATTCTTACGATCCAAAATAAATCACAAAGAGTTGATAAGCTCCAAAAATCAATCAGTCAATTCACTTTGTGTAAAAAATATTTCACATATTTTATCAATTGGTATTATATCACCAATTAATTTAAAATTTTCTTTTTTTTTTTTTTTTTTTATTAGTATCTTAAAACAAGGCACCTTAAAAAATATTTTAAATAAGATGAAGTAATTACTGGTTTTATAATAGCTTAGACCTGAAGAATTTTGATTAACCCTGTCTAAACTATTTCTCTCAAATGACTTTTCAGAAAATCTTAAGCACTTCTACAGAACTTAACTTCCTTGGTTTTGGTGGATTTATATTATAAATCAAATTTCTTGTTTGTTACACAGTTTTTAAGGTATACAGAGTTTGTTAGACTTGGTTAGCAGTCTGTCTTGGAGAAAGGATCACTTTGATTTCAAAACCATAGTAGATGAGACTCCTTAGTCACCTTGATAACAATCCTTCAAGTGTCTAACAGTGTTATCTTTGTGATGAAAGTGGATGAGCAGCAGCTTGATAGCCAGCTTCCGAGTAATGATTCAAAGATGATTTGGGACCCACAAGTATCATTTTTGCCCCAATGAGAATCATGAACAAAAAGTGCATATATAGTGGCTTGGAATAAGAAATCAGAGCCAAGTTCGAATTCCAGTTGAGTTCTTTAAATTTACTTACACACAAATAGCCTTCCTCCAGCTATGGGTTAAATATCAGGACAGACTGCACTATCTGTGGTTGGCAACCAGTAGGTGAACTCTGAATTCAAAACCATTACAATTGTCCATTGTTCCTGATCCTAAGCAATGAGAATGAGGGGAAAAAGTGAAAAAAAAAAGTAGTTTTCTAATGTACTAAACCAATATTGTAAACCAAACTTGGCTGACCCATCAACAAATTGAGTTTGGCTGTAACTTTTAATTTCAAAACTGAAAAAAGCAATTTATGATATCAGATTGCAAAAAATAACTAACCTTCTAACATTGGATTTGAAGTTCAGTTGTGTTTTACAACTTAATTGACAAGACCAACATTCCACTGAAAGCAAATAAAGAGCTGCTTTTTCTAAGAAAAAGCATTTCTCTTTTGTATTTGCGTTCATGTTGGCGAAGTTTAACATATGTAACAAAAAAATAAAAACTGTATGTCAAAAGCAGTGCTTTCTTTCTGACACTGCTATTACTGTATAATCCCTTAGCAATTTTTATTGTTTTAAAGAGCTATTTTCAGAATGTTAATAAAACCCAAACATATGAAACTGGATTTATACTCTTTTTTCTCGGGAAGTGACATACAAGGAATTAAACACTATGTATTTTATTAGATTGTTTATTTACAAGAATAATATTATATTTACAAGTTTATAAAATATGCAAATCAACTACAATGCAATCTGAACTAGAGAACAAGAAAATTTAAATAAACACATAACTATGAGTAAATTTACTAAAATAAGAGGTGAGCATCTGGATTTATACATTTTTTCTCAAGGAATGACAACAAAAAATGTTAAAGACTATTTATTTATGAGACTTTCTTTACAAGAATAGTGTTTAATACTTTTGTTGTCTATTCTCAAGAAAAAAAAAATGTGTAAATCCAGTTTCATGTTTGGGTTTAATAAAAATTCTAAAAATAGCTTTTTGAGGCAAAAAGTTTGCCAAGTGAGTATAGAGTAATAATTTCAAGAAAGATGTGGCTGAAAATAAAACTTGATGCATATGACAAGTAGAAAGATTGCAAAAGTAAGAATTTCTTAACCAATTTGTTTTACCTTTGGACTTCTTTTCAGGATTAAGAAATTTTTGTCTTTTTTAAAGTAATCCAGCTACAATCCAAAACATTACCTCTTGTCCACCGTAGACTGATACTTCAGCTAGTGTTTCATATTTGTCAAACCATACTTCAAAAACTTATGATGAACATTTTCATTCCAACAACATTACGGCGATTTAGGGTACTTTTTCTTTCCTTTTTTTTTTCTTCGAGTCCAAAGGGAGGTAACAACCTGATATAAAAAGTTGTGCCCCTTTAAACGTGTGACCGTCCAATCTTGTTTTTTATATGACGTACTGAGAGCAAGATAGTTGTTCTTTTAAGACTAGGAAGAGACCTTTTGACATCTAAAAATTACGTTTTATTGATAACTAACATATATAAATCATGTTATAATATTAGAGAAAGAGTAAAAGCGCCCTAATTATCGCATATTAAGAGTTGATTCCATTTAAAACATTTCAGAGTAAAGAACTAAACATGGAATATGCACACACACACAGACAAAGTTATGACCACGATATTCAGATTCACTGTATATTTTTAATGTTTTTTTTTATTTATCTTGTGATACTATTTGTTGTTGCTGTGTTAAAACATAAGAAAATGTTATGTACTGAGAGACTTGGAAACAAGAAGAGTTAATACCAGGGGAGACCCTGGGAAAGATTGAAGATTGAATTCACATATAAACGGCTTGAATTGTATGTTGTGCAGTTTGAACAATGGGAAAGTGGGCCCAGACTTGAGGGTTGATGTTTGGTTGATGCACAGCTGCAAGTGAAAATTTCATTTTCGCTAAACAACGGATGTGAAGTTAATTCGAGAGAGGAGGTAGGGGTGGATAGGCCACCCACACTCACTGAAAAGGTTAGTATGACGTAAACCAGAGGGGATTCACCAAAATGTCCCTACTTCACCATACCAATTTTTGGCAATGTCCATAAATACGAATGCGCAAAGCGAATTCGCCAGAGAGAGACAGACTGGTCAGGGAGAGACGGGCCAAAGACAAGACAGAAGAGAGGCCATGTGATTGCCTGCCAAAGAGAAGCTCCAACTTCAGCTTTGTGCTGAACTTTACCAAAACAGCAAACTACATTTGTGCTAGGTCAACAATAATATCACTTCTGATTTAGATGTGGGCTGGGCTTATAAGTAATTGCATGTGAACTCTGATATAAGCCAATTATCGTATAGACACTGTTATAAAATCAGTATTTACTTCTGTTCAATTTATTCAAGCGTTTTTTTTCCCCTGTTCATCATTGCCGTGTTTGGACCAGCCCAACATGAAATTACTTGCGATGATTCAATGTGGCTACCTTATGATCTAAAAAATCACAATGTGGCTAAGATTAGCTCTGGATTGAAGCAGTCACTTCAGCAACCAGCCATGGTGTTGGAAGTCTTAGATGACTGACTGGGATGTGTGCGCATTTACAATCTGACATGTAAGAGCACAGTAAAATGCTTGGAAATTATGAAATTTTCGGCTATTCATGTTGCCTTCCTCAGTACTTGCTATTATTTTTTTTTTAATTTGGTCAAATTTCAAATCCAGTGGATGTGAATGACTTAAGTATGAGAATCATCAATCTTTTGCTCACAGCACCTGATAAAGATTTTTGTTGCCTCTACTCCATCTTATTCATTTTTGTTTCTTGCTCCAGTCAGATGACACCAACTATAAGGAGTAACTATCAAAGCACACACACAAACATATATATATATATATATATATATATATATATATATATATATATATATATATATATAAATAAAATATTACATATTGTGTGCTGGTACTAATAAAATAGTGTTTGGGGTATAATAACAATCTAGAAATTACTTTGTTTCAGATTGAAATAAAAATGATTTGATATGGTCTTTTGAAAAGATCTGAATAAAAGATGTGCATTCTTCAAGTAATTGAATATTGCTGTGTTATGACACTCAGAAGCTGAGTGGGCTATATCAGACAAATATGTATTTATTATTAATAAAAATTACATATATATATATATATATATATATAACAAAACTGTGTTGTCCTCAGTGTCACACACACCCTATCCCTGATATTGAGCACCATAAATATAGCATACTAAAAACTATATTTTTATCATTCATATTTATGTATATTGTTTGTATTTATACAATTCATAGACTACAAAATTACTCTTTGTGTGTGTTTGGGCATGCACATGTTCATTTAAATTATTTGAAAGTATATATCAATAATCAAAATTATCATACAGAAAAACAGTGAAATTTCATGGGAGTTCTGAAAAGTTCTCAAATGAACCCACTTTCCAAAATCTGAGAACTATTTTGTCACTACAGGTAGAAAAGTCTTACTGTAAAATGCCAGAAAATTGTGTGTTTGTGTTTATATGTGGCTGGAACAAAAGATGTTCCATAGATGACATTTGAACACTTGATTTCATTTCATATATGAACGAAACATATATACTGAACGGTGACATTTCGCTGCAAAGTTCTCTAGGATTTGATTTGTGCGTGGATTATGAATTTTAGATATTTTTTATATTAAAAGTGAAAATGGAGGAAAGTGAGATGCATTTTCAAAATTTGATGCTTTTTTATTCCCAGAAAGTAAAAAAACAGCAACTTAGAGAGATGGTGCCATAACTGAAATTACTATTTGGAAAGAGTTTGCTAGGTTCAGAAGTGGAAATTTTGATCATTCTAATTGGGTTACAGTTGATGATGACCAAATCAAAGCACTGATTAAAAAATAATCCAGGTTACATATGAATGTTGTAAGGCATTTGAATACATTTGGATGCATGAATTGCTGCAATGTTTGGGTGCCTCATGAATAATAGAAAAAAAATGAATGGACTACATTACCATCTGCAGTTCCCTGCTCAGATGCAACAAAAATGAGAATTTTTGAAAATAACAATTACAGTCTATGAAAAATGGATTGTTTACAACAATGGGCAGCAAAAACATTCTGGGAAAAATTAAATGAATCAATGTTAACCATTTCAAAAGCTGGTCTGCATCTGAAGGTGATAGTGTGTATCTGGTGGGATTAGAAGGGCATTGTGTATCATGAGCTCCTTTCACCAAATTAAACATTGAATTCAGACAAATACTGTTCCCAACAAGGCAGAAATTGATGAAAAGCATCCTGAATTTGTCAATCAGGAGAATGGTATCACTTTCCATCAGGATAACACCAGGCATCATGTCTCTTTGCAGACCCAGATGAAATTGTTACAACTTGGCTGGAATGTTGTACTACACTCACTGTAGTCACCTTGTGCACTAGTTTTATCACTTAATTGGCACAAAATTCTCTAAATGGGAAAATTTCAGTTCTCTGTAAGCCTGTAAAAACCACTTAGAAAATCATCTTGGTTTAATGACCAATATTACTGTTGACAATTTAACAGAAATGTTAATATTTTGTGAATGTACAAGATATTTTATAGCTATGGGATCTCCACTTTCTTTGATGTTTTCCAGCATTTACATATTTTTTAAGGTTTAGTTCTACTTGTTTGAAGGCATAGCTAACTGAATTATCAAGTGAAAGACCTGTAGTATATGATTCATGTCAGGAAATCAAATATAATATCAATAAGGAGCCTGCGTTCTAAGTGAAGTTGGTCTATGATAAGTCTAATATGCACTGGGTTCATCCTAAGAGAAAGCAAAGTAGATACACAGTGTTACACAAGAACATCAGAGGAGCCAGGTGTATCAGTGGGTTCATCTGGAAGGTGACCTCATGAGACATCCGTGCTGATTTGTGGTTCACAGGATACTGGCAGTCCCTGCCATAAAAACAGATCATTGGCTCAGCTGCACTTAGTATATGCACATGTGGGATAACTGGATGTCAGGAAGATATATAAGTGCCCCCCACCAGTGGGAAGACGACAGTGGGTCTCTCATATCCTTGCATAAAGAAGATACACATTCGAAGATGAAAATGATTCACATTCAAAGAAAGTCCCAAATGTCACACATCCTTTTACTGATATTAATTAGTGAAGTTTAGAAGTAAGTAAACAATTTTACATATGAGAGATTTAGTCTCATGTTCTTATTAGTCTTTACAAAGATATTACATTTTTACAAGATCCATGTTTGAAGAAAGGCCCTAAAGGCACATACCATAATACCAATACTAATGTAGTCAGGAGGTCAATAAATAATTATTTTACATTTGGGAGATTTAGACTAGGTTTCTAATTAGTCTTTAAAAATGATAACATGTACTTCCATAAAGTTCACAATGGAGAAATTATAACAGATTTCCTTTTTTGAATATATTTACAACCTCTAGAGAGGAAGGATATTGCACAAGTGTATACTGAAAATCAATTCATCCAGGATTTGTCTATATTTCTAAAATGAGGTATTGTCAGTCAGTCAGTTATGTACCATGCATGATATACGCTTAGGCGATTATGTATCTTTCGATACATGACTGACAAGGCAGATTTTTCCCACAATAGGTTACCATTTCTTTCTGTAGTATACCAGTTGCCATCCAAGGCTATAGAACCCAGTCTGTCCTGCTATTTACCCATAGCTGGGGGGACAAGAAGAGGATTCATACCTTTCCCAAGGGTATTATCACATAAGTGAATGTAATGGATTCAACTGGAATTTGAACTTAGCTCTCTGATTCCTAAATCTGAGCCACTATCCATTACTCCACCATATTGTACTTATATAAATAATCCTTTCTGTATTAAGAAGGCCATTCTTAAGCTATCCATACGACTTCCATAGAGTAGAATTACCCTAATTTTGTGCTCATTCCAAATGTAAGACAAAAGTTCCCAAGAACTGCTCCACATACAGGCGTTGCTGAACACTACAGTCTATCTGAAGTTATTATGCAAATCACATAAAGCTCAATAACTCTAGACTTATGACTAAATCATGTTGAAACACCAGTTCCTGTATGTTTGGATGTGTGGGTGGTGTAATGGATAATGGCTCAGAATTGTTAATTAGAAAGTGGAGTTCTAATTCCAGTTGGGTTCATTATATTCATTTATGCACAAATATTCTTGGGAATGGCATGAATCCACCCCCTTCTTCCCCCAGCTATGGATAAATTAGTAAGACTTGTATCACTAAAACCATTATTATCTCCCCCTCCCAAGATAAAATTGCATACAAAATATTTAAATTTTTGCACAGAGGTTGATATGCTGCTAAACAAAAACAACCAAGCAACAATCAATAACTCAAATTTGCTTTGAAAAAAACCTTGTCAAATTTTAAATGATTAACAAAGATGTCGAAACAAAGCTTGAATTAAAATCTTAGGTAGTTTCAACATGTTTTATTAAAGTTATTGGATTTATTATAAAAACTGCAGTCTGAAGTTATTAAGCAGATTAAACAAATATTAGTTTAAGGCCTCTGAAATCTAATAAAAACAACTGTTTTTATTTTTTATTTTTTCATATGTTAAAACATTGGTAATGAAAAGAATTTAACACAAAATAAAGTTACTGAGTGAGCAAATGCCCACATTGAAGATATCAAAGGAGCTTCACAGAGATCATCAAATGATAATGATGGCTGTTGAGAATATAACTAAGTTAAGAACTAGTAGCAAGGAGAAAGTCTTTAAGAACTTGTCTCCTCAAGTGGAACATAAACTAAAGTGCATTATAGTGAAACAACCACTTTTGACCAGTACTCAAATCTTTGAACAGGCTAGAATTGAGGGAATCAAGGACAAATGGTGTAGAATACTTTACACGGAATCTGTCAAGAAATCTACCAGGTAAACTCCTCACAATAAAGCAAATATCTTAAAGTGTCAAAATTGGGCAAAAAAATACATAAAAATTAATTTTTGTAAAGTAATTTTCATGGACAAATCTTGAGTGATACTCAGTGGATCTCATAGACAAAGGATGGATTTTATCTGAGGCAGTTGTGCCAATGGCTAAAAGAAGATAGCAAGGAGGCAGCAGTATAATGGTATGAACTGGAATTGTCGACCAAACCATTATTGGACCATTGAAAGTCAATGAAGAAGTTAAACAGTGCTAACTATTGCAAATTCATGGATAAGACAGTTTCAAAGTGAAGTGTGTATTTATGCATGACAATGCTCCTTTTCATGTATCCATGTTATCCATGAAATTTTAGTGTAAAAGTTTTTACAAGAAAGAAGATAATGGAAGTTCTGATCTGAATCCAATCAAAAATCTATTGTCAATTATGAAGATTATACGAAGGTGGCAAACAATATGACAGCAAAACAATGAGAAGCAATTAAAACCACCATGTTGGAAATTGAACCTGCTGAAGTAAAAAAAATTTTAAATAAATGGATAATAGATTACTGATTGTCATTAGGAAGTGATACTATACTAAATTATAAATGCTCCAAAGACTTATAATTTGTTTATTATTTCTTATTATAGGTGTTGATCAATTGTTGATGATTTTATTACCTTGTTATTGAAGTAAAATGATTTTTTTTGTTTTGCATAATTAACTTTAGATTGCATTTTTTATAATAACTCCAATAACATTAAAACATATTGAAACTACCTATACAATTAAGTCCAGCTTTGTTTTGACATCTAATTGTTTAAAAATTTAATAATTTCTCAAAGCAAATTCATGTTATTGAGCTTTATGTGATTTGCATAATTTCAGACTGTACAAAATTAATGTATTCAATTCAAGGATCAATTTCTATCTATCCTCATAATCTTTACTTCCTTATGTCTCCTCTTACATTCATATCACACACCTCATTTAGTAACCCTCTACCTTGAGTTGCACTCAAGCCTTGTATTGCATTAACTTTAGTTTATTGGGTTTAAAAAAAACAAAAGGAACTTAGATTTCTGTAGCCTTAAACTTTGGCCATTGGCAAACAGAAAAATTTTGTTCTATTCCTATGTCTATAGAAAGACAATTTTTAATTCACATGATTAAACTAAAAAGTGCTTATGTCTTTGGGTATTCCCTCAAGAACAAGCTATCTCTCACTCAGCTTGTAACCTTAGTATCCTAAACAAGAGCAATGGCCAATCAGTGATAAATGTGTAAACTAGAGGAGTGTATTCAAAAGAAACAAGATACATATTGCCTGCCCCATACAAATATAAAACTGATTCCTACAAAATAAAAATGTTTTTATTAAGTTAAACATTTAATTCAGTTGAATTATACAGCACTTTAGAGAGAGAGAGAGACTCAGTGAATTTTTACCTGTTATAATAAACACTTGAAAATTGTTCACTTTTGAAAATCTGTTCCTCTGATATGTATAATTCAGTATCCAGTAATTTCTTCCCACAATAATACAACTATTCTTGGCAAAATATAAAGGAAAGATTAAAACCAGATAATACACAGTGTTCAAAGTCAGTATCACTTACTGTTGCTTCAGTAAAATGAATTCAATTGAACTATGTTTAAAATGTCAGTATTTTATGTTACTAATTATTATTTATGCTAAATTAATACAAGTTCTTCATTTTTGTCCTAGATCATAACACTGCATATTTTCAGGACATGTTGGCACATTGATGTTGTGTAATGGTTAGCAAGCTGGTCTTGTTAGAAAAATTATGACTGAGTGGCCTTGCGCCACATCAAAGCTATACTTAGAAAATCACCATATTTTCAGGACATGTGACTGGGGTAGACTAACTTTAACATTTCAAAATGTTAGAAATAAAAGAAAAAGAAAAAAAAACTTGTGTTCAGGAGTTTGATATTAAGTGTTGCACATTCCTGGTATCAAACCAATTTGAAGTTAATAAAGCCATGCAATAAACTACACAAAGCTGAAAACTTTAATTCATTTCATATTTTTATTTGTATAAGCAGTTGTAGATGGATACATATAGAATAGTTATAATTGGTAAAATACATCAAAACATGACATTCTAAAAATGATTTCTGGGGATGTTTTTCCCCCTCTACTGAACAGTTTGCAAAAGTCCTTTTAAAATGATCAGGTCTTTTACTTTACTTGACTAAATTTCTTGTCTTTTTTGTTAATGTTTCTGACATTTTTTTGTTATACTTCATATTGTAAATATATCATTATTTTTCTTTATAAAATTATTTTTCTATTAGAGATAAAAACAAGTACAAATTGTAAAAACTTTCCGCCCCCAATCAAGTTAACCATTTCATAATTTGTTTCTTCTTGTTTACATTTAATTAAGCCATCTACTTTCTTCTTATCCGATTCATTTCAGTTCACTGTTTCCAATTTCAATTCATTATCATTTGCTATATTGTTATTATTTACAATCAGTCTAAAGTCCTCATCTTTGTTGTGATTATTACAATGTCAGCCAGGTAACCAACCTTCTTCAGATTTCTATTGATCTGGCTAACCTTCTGGCTATTTTGCCCTAGACACCCGATTGCCACTATGGTTGCAGTACATGGGGTAACCCTATAATCCTAATGGATTATAGGACTCATTATTGTGATTATTTGGCACGAAACATTTTGGTTACTACTGTTTGGCACTAAGCTTATATAAGTAAAAATCCTCACCAGTTTTTCATAAATTTGCAAGTTCTTTCACCTAAAATAGCCAGAATAAATTCCTTTTTGTCATTATTCTAAGTCCACTTGAATTTCCTACTCTAGACATAGCTGCATATAGCTGACTATGAGAGAAACATTTGAATAATTTTCAAATGTTTATATTGAGAATAAAAATTAATTCAGCAAACTTACTTTTTCACTTGTTTCAATAATTCTGTACAGTTTAAGAAACTTTCTAATGAAACAAATTATTTTGACTTATTTAGGTAATTCTATCATTTTTACGACTCCATTTGACTAATTTGTAGTAACAGTAGTAGATGATAACAATGCTTATTATGAACACTATAGGGTTTTCTAACTTATGACTGAATTTTAAGAATTTTAACACAATGAATTTAAAAATAAAACCTTATTAACAGAAACAATGCTTATATATGACAAATTTTAAAATTTGAATTAAAAATAAATAACACAAAAGGAATATTTGTTAAAATATGCATTTTTTTTGTTTAAATTGTCATGCAAATTAAATATTAACACTAATTTTGTAAACACCATTTGTTAGTAATATAGATAAAAGGATGGTAAACTTTCATTACATATTAACAATACTGGCTGTTTTGTTCTACTGATGAAAGGTTGGGACACAGAAACAAAATTTAGCATTACATGAATGTATAAAATACAAGAGGCAAAGAGAAATTCCCTTATAATGGCGCTCTTCATGTTTTTAACAAGCTCAGTAAAATAGGTGAAATGATTCTGTATTAGTGTTGGCAAAATAAAAAATATATACAAAGGGAGAATTCATTTTTGTAAAAATTAAGTCATTTGTGAAATCAATCAGCATGACCATTGTTTGACCATAATGTGCGTCCTTTACTCAAAGTTTATACAGTGGCTTAAGAGACCCTCTATCATTTCAAGTAGTATTTCCATGAAAAATACACTGACATGTTACATTCCTTAGTTCCACCTTTACAACTAAGACCCATCATGCCATGTAAACAGTTGAAACATCCTCATTCCACTTGTATTCTATTGATAAGGTGGAAGTTTCATTCGGACTGCTCCTTCCCAAGAGCTGTTGTTTTATGGAACAGACTCTTAAGAGGATGCTTCTTTCATCACAACAATCTTAATCTCTTCAAGCCTAGGGTCAACTGTTATCCATCCTACATATCCACATAATCTGCACTTAAATCCATGAAACAACCTTATTCAGTAACTCTCTTCCTTGGCTATTGGGTCTTGTACTAGAATAAAAATAGTGTAAAAACAAACTTGAAGGACTATGCTTAACAAACATTAGAAACTACTTCTATGATTTTCAATCAATGTTTGGCAAGTGTGTCACCGGTAATTCAAAGAATTATTCTTCATCTTGATCCCTTGTAAAAAAAAAAAAAAAAAAAAGTTTTTTTTTTTATTTCTAAAATACCTGCTGCTAAAATGGTAGTGCTAAAATTTCTGTTGTCAAAATGCAGGCATCAAAATACCTACTTCCAGAAAAGAGGTACAAGAAGCTGCATTGAAAGTTGAATTAGTGAACCAAGTTGGAATTCCAGCAGAGATCATTCATGTTTACTTTGCACAAATGCTATTAGAAAAGACTTAAACCAACTTCTCACTATACCGGATATCTTTTGACTATTTCTCTGCGGTTCAAGAAAAGCATAAAACCCCATTTTATAGCCAAGATTTCAAATGCTGATCTTTACGTTCAGTAGACTTTTCCCACTTGAAAGATTGACACAAAATGATCTTCCTATAAAAAGTTTCTACTCCTCTGTTCTTGTACTGCACTCAGTAAATACAAATATCTACACAATTTTCTTGTTGCCATGGAAAAAAACAATGTCTGCAATCTCCAATGATAATAAAACTTAAATGTCTTTCTTTCTTTCAATATAGATGGTGAATTTATTTCATTTATCATGACTTAACAATAGACCAATAGTTTGCAAACCACACTTGCTAATCATGACTGTTGTGATAATTGTGATGCTCACTGGTTATTTTTACACAAGTGACTTTGTGTCACACTAAACTTAGTAAATATCATTGTAGCTTACCCATGGATTAGTGGTTAGAAATCCAGTTATACAGCCCAGTTTTGATTGATCATAATGTGTTCTTTGCTAGAAGGTAACAGTGGCCTGAGAGGCCATGAACAGTAGAAAATAGAAGAGACCTGTATAACTTAATATAAATGTTGAAATTTTGAATCATTTGACTGTAAAGTGCTCTTTTCTAAAAGAAGGTATAATAGCTTAATAGGTCATGAACATAAGAGAGACTGGGTTGACTTGATAGAAATGTTGAAAATTATGCATGGTTTTGAATCATTTGACTGTAATATATTCTCTGCTAAGAGTAGTTATAGCAGATTCAAATGTCATGAACATTAGAAGATAGGAGAGATTTAGATGTCCTCATGGAAATATTGAAAATTATACATGGTTTTAAATCATTCAACTATATTGAGTTATTTACTAAAAGAAGATACATTGGCTTCAGCAGACATGAACACACTTTTGAAGTAAGCAAATGTAGATTAAATATCAAGATTTTTTTTCTTTAGTTATATAGTTGTAGACCTCTTGAATAGTTTGCCAGAGTGTGTGCTTTTTCTCACCAGATGTGGATCTTATAAAGCTGCAAGAGAGTAATAGTTGTAAAAGCTAACTAGATTTGTATTTAATGTGTGAATATACAGATATTTTGTACACTTTTTCTGAATGAGTAAATGTAGGTATTATACTGTACTAAATTCAGCTTACTAAATTAAATTATTCTCTTTTTCTGTTTCAGTTATAGATGCATCCACATCTCTAATTGTATACTTATGCATGTATCGGACACCTATAATTATATTTTCACTCTTTCTCTCTATTTAAATGTGTTAATGTCCTCTACTAAATAATAAATTTTCCCATATTTTAAGTCTTAATTTTTTTTTGTAGTCCTCTAAATAACTTCATTCACATGTTTAAAAAACCCAAAAAACAAGATTGTTTGCAAGATGATGAGCTAACTACAATTGACAGCTCTCGGTAATCTCTAAAGTAATGGTTACGAATATAAAAACACATATAGCAATTTTATAGTGACCACAGATAATTGTTTGCTGGTGGATATATTTCATTGGAACTGGTAACTTTATTTGTAGGGACTTCTTTATTCCTGTTATTACTAACAGTTCCAGCATCACTGCTATGACCACGGCCTTCATTGCAGTTATCTCTTTTACAGCCATGACTGCTGCACTTGTTACTGGTGTCAGAAGAAGCACTGTTCATAGCCATATTGTTAATTGGGATCGGAGGCTTATGGACAACCCGATGACGACGCAACTTATCTGCCTGTATGAAAGTCTTACTGCAAATATCGCAGGCAAAGGGTTTCTCTCCTGTGTGGGTCCTTCGGTGTATTTTCAGAGTATCTCTGCGGGCAAATCTCTGGGTGCACAAATCACATGGGAAAGGCCTCTCCCCAGAATGGATTCGGCTGTGGGTGCGCAGGTAGGTCTGCTGTGAGAAACTCCGTTGGCATACTTCACAAGTAAATGGCTTCTCTCCAGTGTGTATCCTGTAGTGCATTCGTAAAGAGTTCTTGCGAGAGAACTTCTTAGAACATTTCTCACACTGATATGGCTTTTCTCCTGTGTGAGTTCTCATGTGTATCCGGAGTTTATCCCGCTGATAGAACTGCTTTGGACAGACATCACAATGAAAAGGTCTCTCCCCTGTGTGGATGCGTCGATGAATTTGTAGTGTCTCTCTCCGAGCAAATTTCTGGAGGCAGAGGTCACACTGGAATGGGCGTTCTCCTGTGTGGGTTCTGTTATGTATACGTAGATAATTGCTCTGGGCAAACTGCCTCAGGCATATGCTGCACTGGTATGGTTTTTCCCCAGTGTGTATTCGATGATGGAGTTTTAAAGTATTTTTCTGGGAGAAACGTTTTGGACAGTACTCACAAAAGAATGGTCGTTCACCTGTGTGTGTCCTACTGTGTAAACGTAGTTTATCTCGTTGGGCAAAGCACCTTAGACAGATCTCACACTGGAAGGGCTTTTCTCCTGTGTGGGTCCTGCGGTGAATTTGAAGCATATCCTTTCGAGAAAACTTTTGAACGCAAAGGTCACATTGGAATGGCTTCTCTCCAGTATGTGATCGTTGATGAATAACTAAGTAATCTCTCTGGGCAAATTCCTTGAAGCAGATGTCACATTTGTGGGATCGGTATCGCACATGGGTTCGCCTGTGCACATGAAGCTTGTCTTTCTGAGAAAACTCCTTGGCACAAACTTCACATTGAAATGGTTTTTCACCTGTATGAATCCTACGGTGAATAACCAGTGTGTCCTTCCGAGCAAATTTCTGAATGCAAAAGTCACACTGAAATGGTTTTTCTCCTGTATGTGTCCTACGGTGTATCTCAAGATAATCCTTTTGTACAAAATGTTCATGGCAAATGTCACACTGAAACTGCTTGTTTGGCATATGTGTGCGCTTGTGCAGCTCAAAGTAATGCTTTTGTGAAAAATGCTTCAGGCATATCTCACACTGATATGGCTTCTCTCCTGTGTGGGTCTGTCTGTGTCTCTGTAGAGTATCTCGGCGGGCAAATGTCTTGCGACAGACCTCACAAGTAAAG
>CAHIKZ030002583.1:0-10000 GCA_903632075.3 Acanthosepion pharaonis
TATCTATCTATCACGTTTTCACATCTATCTCAATCTGTTCATATCTATCTATCTATCTATCTATCTATCTATCTATCTATCTATCTATCTATCTCAGTCATTTCATATCTAAATCTGTTCATATCTTTCTATCTATCTATCGATCTATCTATCTATCTCAGTCTGTACATATCTAAGTCTGTTCATATCTATCTATCTATCTATCTATCTCAGTCTGTACATATCTATCTATCTATCTATCTATCTATCTATCTATCTATCTATCTCTCTAAGCCTATTCATATCTGTCTATCTTATATTCACTTACACGCAAATACCCTTGTGAAAGGTATGAATATGCGTCTTCTCCCCCAGCTATGGGTTAAATATTAGGCTGTGTAACATCAAATTATTATTATCTATTACAATCTAAATTGTAGTTTCTGGCTTTAAATAAACTGCAAATGGTGGCTAAACCGTAAAAAGCAAAACAATCCTATTTAACCAATAAATCGGACGAGGGTACATATTTATACAATTCCTGGGGCCTAAGTGAATTTAACAAACCCGATTGGAAATCGAACTCTATTCTTCCATTTGCGCATTTCATGTCGCTACCAAATACACGAGGAGAACACCGCCAATTACGGACGCATTCGACGCCTGCACAATAATTAAAACCTTTTCGGTTTCACTCGTGTAACATGAGGAAACAGATGACGATCGCATCTCCACAGTCCGACCTGAAAATGACTGCCAACACACACGGCTCTTAATTCGTTTATGTCTAAAATGAGAAATTTCTAACTGAACGTGACAAGGCATTTGTTTCTCGGCGATCTCACGGAGGAATTCGACTTCTCAATAATTGCTATCACAGACTTTTCCATTTTCGACTTGATTTAATTACCTACATGCTTGGTCTATTATTTCATTCGTCAATCAGTTTTTAACTCAGCTGACATCACACTGTCTCTGTGCCTCTTTCAGGCCGTCGAAGCATAGACATCGCGTTATTTAACATCTTTATGTCACTACTTCCATGGAAAATGCCCGGACGAACTACATTCCTTCACAGCGAGGACCCGCCATGCTATTTGCTTTGTCGCAAATAATCCATATTCCGTTTGTATACCATCGGCGAGGAAGTCAGTTTCACTAGAACAACTTCTTCACACGAACCGCTGCTCTCTGGAACCGACAGCCAAGAGGGTGTTTCCCTGATCACTACAGTCTTTAGCTGTTCAAGTGTAGTGATAAGTGTAATCTCCCGATCCGTATTAACTACCACTTAACGTAACCCTCTACATTGAGTGGCTGCCGGGCCAGTCGCAGTTTCATCAAAACTCATGTATGTCGGTGTGCCTATAATTCTGTCTGTTGACATATCTCTCTAACTCCCTCACTCTATCTCTCTCCCTCTATCTCAGTTTATTTCTATCTATCTATCTATCTATCTATCTATATATATATATATATATATATAATTATTTATTTAAAAATATGATTCCAACTCGCGACATAAGAGGTCTCATGTTTCAAAACAAGAGCCGAAAACTTCAATATAATTATTTAAATTAAATTGAGTTAAAGTAAGCTCTGTTCCATCTTCAAGCGATTTTTTTTTGGGGGGGGGAATAACGTATTTCTGAAATTTACGTGTTTTAAAAATTGAAATCAAAATTTCCATGGTAACAGCTAGGGCGAATTGTTTAAATTGGGTAGGCGGGTGTTGGGTGTTAATAATAAGTATCAGTATAGAGTTACTTTCATAGATGTCAAGTCAGGGAAAGGTGGGGGTGTCTAAATTTGAAACGGAAGATGTATTCACCCTAGTCTGGTATGCGTGTCTATGGAGATTTATTTATTTATTTATTTATTTTATTTTTTTATGATGAAAGGGATTTGTGCATAAAAAACTGCCGTAACGTTTGTTTTTTGACGACTTCATAAAGGGTTATATTTTTTGTAGGGTATTTAAACTATTTATTTGGGCTATGGATTATGAAAGTTATTATATTGTATGCTTGTTTTTAGCTATTTATTCAGACCATGAATCTGATGATTGGGCTATGGATTAAACAAGTTATATTGTATGCTTGTTTTTAGCTAATTATTCAAACCATAAATCTGATGATGTCGACAAAAAACCGTTAACTCATGTCTATTGTTTAATAGATTATTATTATTTAGAAGTTTAATAATGTGCAATTTCTCATGGAGGCACAAAGGTCATGGGTCATCCCTAGTTTTTAGAACATATATTCATATCTGCCTCAGCCTGTATATACGTTATCTATCTATTATCTTAAATCTATCTATATATATATATATATATATATATATATATATATATATATATATATGTGTCTATTCATACCTATCTATCTTTCTCTCTCCATATATATATATATATATATATATATATATATATATATATATATATATATAATATATGTAAGTATTGTTACTGTTTCATGTGTTCATATCTATCATTCAATTCAGATATTCATCTATATTCATACGTAATGCCTAGCTATCTGTCATTTCAACCTTGTGCTATTTATCTATCTATTATCTATTTATCTATCTAATTAATTTATCTATCTAAATCTATATTCATCTATCCATCTATTCAGCTCTATTCCTATCAATCTATTTATCTATCTATCTATCTATCGGATCTATTCCAGGTATGATCAATCTCCTCTCATCTTTTTTCTTATATATATTATCATATATATATATATATCTCGATAATTAAATTATTATTAAAAAACTTTTGTCGTATAGATATAAATTATGCTTTTTAATGTTATTATGTCAACGTCGGACGTTTCGGTCTAATAAACCATCTTCAGGACATATTCATATTTTATGACATTATCAATACAAGATGTTCAAAGAAAACATATTAACATTAAAACAGCATAATTGTATATAAGGATTTTTTTTTGTTTTTTTTTTTTTTATATTTTTTCTTCATAGTGTCGGATCTATATTTATATATAATATAAATAATAATATATATATATATATATATATATGGTATATATATATATATATATATATATTTTAAATTTAAAATATATTCTTGTGTAATTGTATAAAAATATTTTTAATAACGCATATCAGTTATCATTGGTTAAATATTATTTTTATGTTAAATCCAGTTAAACTAAAATAAAAATCAACCGGTGTTCAAAATTAATTTCACTTTATTCAATGGAGCCGCATAAAGAAAAAAATCTCCATTCTTGAAAGCAAAATGAATTTTTTCAAAAATTACAACTTGAGATTTTAGAATAGATAAGGCATTCTATTGGAAATAAATTGAACGTTTAAACATTTTTAAAGGTGACCCCCCAAAAAAAAAAAAAAAATAGGAGTATAGCAAAATTTTTTAACAATTTGTTTGTTTCAGTGAGGAGTGTTCCAATATAAAAAAATTTTTTTCTCATTTTTAAAAAAATAGTTTTAAAAAAAATTTTTTAAAAAAAAGATCACAAAAATTATTTATCCCTTAAATAACATAATATTTAAAAATTATGTTCAAATTATGATTTTGCTCATTTTAAACAACCATAGATATGCAACCCCTGAAGATTATTCAAATGTAGATGATGATTGAAACTACTTGGGAAAAATCCTTTTTATTTGAAAAAACATTTTTTTTCTTGATCTATAAACATCTACCAAGAAATTTTAAGTTTTTGAAATTAAATTTTAAAAATAAAAACGAATACGTTTAAATTATTTAATCAAATATGCTTGCATCAAAATATTTATATATATATATATATATATATATATATATATATATATATAAAATAAGCCTCTGTCTTCTGTCTGTTTGTTATCAAAATCACTTTGGGTTTAGGAGATAAATGTTTTAAAATATATATTTTGAAATTTTTACCCAGGGTGGACTTTTGAACAGTTTTTCCCGGATATAAGAAACCCGGATATAAGAGAGATTTTCTCTGGTCTCAAATTAGAGCCTGTGTTTTTGTATATAAAATAGACCAAACCCGGATATAACAAGAAACCATTTCCCTTAAGAGATTTTTTTTTCCTGGTCTCAAATTAGAGCCTGTTTTTTGTATATAAAAATAGATCCATTAATTTCCAGAAATTCTTAGGAATAGAGAAAATTGGATATAAGAGATTTTTTTGGTTTCAAATTAGAGCCTTTGTTTCCTTCATATAAAATAAACTCAAACCGATTTATAAGAGTCTGGTATATAGAAAATTTTTTCTCTTCTCCAAATTAGAGCCTGTCTTTAAATATTTTAAATAGACCAAACCCGGATATAAAGAAACCCGGATATAAGAGAGATTTTCTCTGGTCTCAAATTAGAGCCTGTGTTTTGTATACAAAATAGACCAAACCCGGATATAAGAGAAACCCGGATATAAGAGATTTTTTCTAAATAAAATTAGATATAATGTGTTTTTGTATATATAAATAGACCAAACCCGGATATAAGAGAAACCCGGATATAAGAGATTTTTCTGGTCTCAAATTAGAGCCTGAATTTTTGTATATAAAATAGACCAAACCCGGATATAAGAGAATCTTGGATATAGGAGAGATTTTTCTGGTCTCAAATTAGAGCCTTGTTTTTGTATATTAAAATAAACCAAACCCGGATAAGAGAAACCCGGATATAACAATTTTTCTGGTCTCAAATTAGAGCCTGTGTTTTTGTATATTAAATAGACCAAAGAGAAAAAAATATAAGAGAAATTGTATATATATGAGATTTTTTTCTCTGGTCTCAAATTAGAGCCTGTGTTTTTTTAATTTTAAATAAACCCAAACGGAAAAAAGAAAACCCGGATATAAGAGAGATTTTCTCTGAAATTCAAATTAGAGCCTGGCCTTTTTGTATATAAAATAGTTTAAACCCGGATATAAGAGAAACCCGGATATAGGAGAGATTTTCTCTGGTCTCAAATTAGATTTTGTGTTAATGTATATAAAATAGACCAAACCCGGATATAAGAGAAACCCGGATATAAAGATTTTTCTGGTCCCAGATTAGAGCCTGTGTTAATACTTATATAAAAATAGACCAAACCCGGATATAAGATAAACCCGGATATAAGAGAAAACATCTGGTCTCAAATTAGAGCCTGTGTTAATGTATATAAAATAGATAAAATTGGATATAAGAGAAACCCGGATATAAGAGAGATTTTCTCTGGTCCCAGATTAGAGCCTGTGTTAATGTATATAAAATAGACCAAACCGGATATAAGAGAAACTTGGATATAAGATTTTTTTTGAGTCTGGTCCCAGATTAGAGCCTGTGTTAACATTATATAAATGTTTTTAGAAAAACCCGCATATAAGAAAAACCTTGATATAAAGAGAATTTTGGTAAAAATTAAGGAGCAAATGTGATTTTTTGGTATATAAAATAGAATTAAAGGATATAAGAGAAACCCGGATACAAGAGAGATTTTTTATCTGGTCCCAAATTAGAGCCTGTGTTTTAGGTATATTAAAATGAACCAAACCCGGATATAAGAGAAACCCAGATATGAAGAGATTTTTTCTGGTCTCAAATTAGTTGAAGCCTGTGTTTTTGTATATAAATCTTTAAACCCGGATATATGAAAAAAGTTTATTATAAGAAAAGCTCTCTAATTCCCAATGGTCTAAAATTAGAATGTTTAATGTATATAAAATAGTTTTAAAAGAATGAAAGAAAAACCCGGTTATAAGAGAAACCCGGATTTAAAGAGAGATTTTTTCTGGTCTTAAATTAGAGCCTGTGTTAATGTATATAAATAGACCAAACCCGGATAATAAAATGAAAGATTTTAATTTTAAAAAAAAAAAATCCGATATAAGAGAAATCCGGATAAGAAGAGATTCTTTTTCTGGTCTCAGATTATTTTATGTTAATGTATGAAAATAGACCAAACCCGGATAAAAGAGAAACCCGGATATAAGAGATTTTCTGGTCTAAAATTAGAGCCTGCAACAAAAATGTATATAAAATAGACCAAGGTTGAATATAATAAGAGAAATTGCATATAAGAGAAATGGAAGATATAAGATATTATATTTATTTATATATGATAAGAGAAACCCGGATATCAGAGAGATTTTTTCTGGTCTCAGATTAGACATCATGTCATGTTAATGTATATAAAATAGACCAAACCCGGATATAAGAGAAACCCGGATATAAAGAGATTTTTCTGGTCTTAAATTAGAGCCTCTGTGTTAATTATATAAAAATAGACCAAACCCGGATATAAGTTTAAATCCGGATATAAGAGATTTCCGGATATAAGAAAACCGGATATCAGAGAGATTTAAATGGTCTCAGATTAGAGCCTGTGTTAATGTATATAAATAGACCAAACCCGGATATAAAACTTGTTCTCCGGTCCTGATAAACTTTCTTATATCCGGGTAAAAATAAATATATTTAAATTTGATCAAAGAAAATACCCCCGGTGGTGGGTAACACCCACCATCTGATGATTTTTTTTTTCCTTTGATTTAAATTAAATTTAAATTTGAGTTTTGGGGATTGAAATTTTTTGTAATATCAATGTTGAAATTTGCTCATTAATTCATTCAGTCAAGTCAAATACATATCAAAATATATAAAATCAAACTGTTTTTCACTGCCACCCATTGAATTTCCTTTGATTTGATTTAAATTTAAATTTGAACAAGGAAATAAGTCCTATCTAATATATATTTATAAATTTCAGAAGATGGAGGTCACATCGGCAAGATCATTGATAATATTGAAATGCATCATTTTTATATACAAATTATAACAATGATTTCAAATCAACCATCATTTTTTTAAAAAAAAATATGAAAAAAGCCAGGCGCGGGTATTTTCGGCTAGTATTTTTATAAAGTTGAAGTATCTTAAAAAGGAAAATTCCTCAGAACGATTACCATGGAATTATTTACAGGGTAGGCAGTGGTATAATATCAACAAAATACATATTTGTTGCAACAATTCAACTGTCATATCTTAGTTGAAATCTGCTCATCAATTCATTGAATCAAATATTGCATCAAATACATATCAAAAGAGTCAGATCAAGCTGTTTTGGCACAAACACCACCAATTAATTCCCCCCCACCCCACTTGGTTTAAATTAAACAAATTTGAACAAATGGAGTGACTCCTATCCAAAATAGAGATGGAGAAAGTCAGAAGATGGAGCTCACATCGTTAAGATTATTGAGTAATATTGAAATGCATCGTTTAGAAACACAAATTAAAACAATGAATTAAAATCATTCATTTTTTAAAAAAAATATGTAAACACTGCAAAGTGGATGGATAATTAGTATATATATATATATATATATATATATATATATATATATATATATATATGTGTGTGTGTGTGTGTGTGTGTGTGTGTGTGTGTGTTAATTGTGTGTATGTAAAAATATATAGAAAATAGGAAGGAACTGGTTAGGTAAACCTTTATGAAGTCGTCAAAAAACAAACGTTACGGCAATTTTTTTATATGCACAAATCCCTTTCATAAAAAAAAAAAAAAAAAAAAAAAAAAAAAATCTCCAAATAGACGCAAACCAGTTAGAGTTATACATCTTCCGTTTCCAAATTTAGACATATACCTTTCCCTGACTTGACATCTATGAAAGTAACTCTATACTGATATTATTATTAAAACACCCAACACCCGCCTACCCAATTTAAACAATTCGCCCTAGCTGTTACCATGGAAATTTTGATTTCAATTTTTAAAACACGTAAATTTCAGAAACACGTTATTCCAAAAAAAATTTCGCTTGAAGATGGAACAGAGCTTATTTTAACTCAATTCAATTTAATTTAAATAATTATATTGAAGTTTTCGGCTCTTGTTTTGAAACATGAGACTTCTTATGTCGCGATTTGGAATCATATTTTAAAAATAAATTATATATATATATATATATATATATATATATATATATATATATATATAATATAAAAAAGACTTTGAAATAATCATACAATGAATCAATTAGTAATATTAATGTAATTATATTTTAAATTCTCGTCGCTAACAAACTTAAATTATAATTAACTTATAATAATCCATTGAATGACGCCTTTTTTTTTAAACGTTGTATTGAAATGTTGCCAGATGGAAAAATGAGATTTTTTAGAGCAGCAGTTTACTTTCGAAATCTTAATGTTCCCATATTATATAGGTAAAAATTTGTTTTATTAGAAATAATATCCAAGATGAATCCATTGTTTGAAATTTTTTTTTTTTTATGAATATTTATATTTATTTTTAACAGTTATAGAATTTTGGAACGTGCAAGTTGCAATGTTAGTGTTCAAATATTTCAACTGAGAATCCTTTTTGTATGAATTTTACAATGTGGTACACACACACACACACACATAAATAAATATATATATATATGAAGAAATACAGTTTTAAGGTGTGCTCTATTTATGGAATAAAGTGCTCAATATCAGAGATAGAGCGTATGTAAATATATAAATATAAAAGTGAACAATAAAGTCAACACTCACGGACAGCCTGACGATTGGGTCCAACATGAAACCTAAATTTGATTTTAAATATTCATTTTATATATATATATATATATATATATATATATATATATATATATAATTATTTATTTAAAAATATGATTCCTTCTGCTACATAAAAGTTAAAATGTTTCAAAACAAAGATTTGAAAACTTCAATTAAATTATTGGAATTAAATTGAATTAAAACTACCAATTTTCTGTTCCATCTTCTCTCCGAAATTTTTGGAATAACTAATTCTTGAAATTTAATATTTTTATATAACATATTCATTATTAAAGTTAAAATTACTATGGTAACGGCTAGAGCAAATTATTTAAAACTTTTGATCGTAAGGGTTAATAATTTGTATCAATATTCAGTTACATTCAAAAATTTCAATAAGATTTTAAGGTTGCGGTGTCTAAATTTATTTTTCTTTTTTTTATTATATATTATATTTTTTTTTAAAATAATAACAAATATATATAAAGAACTTTGAATTATTTATCTAACGAGTTTTTTCCTATTTTTCTATATATTTGACACATACACACACACACACACACAAATATATATATATATATATATATATATATATATATATATATATATATATTTAATTATAATGACGATCCGTTTAGGTGAAACCTAGGTAGGTTTGTCTGGCTCACTAGGTTTATCTAGGTCTGCTCTACGGTTGTATTGAGCTATTTTGTTAGTTAGTTAATTTTTTACTCGTATCGGGGTTTTTTTTTTTTTTTCAGACCTGCATCTTTGTTTTTTTTGTCGGCAGAAGTTCATGTTTGTAGCTCTTTCTTTTTTTAAAACCTTTTTTCCCTAAAAGATACAATTTGAAAAAAACTTTTTCGAGGAAAAATTTTTCGAAATATTTAGTTATGAAAATCTATTATTTATCTATTTATATATATATATATATATATATATATATATATATGAATAGTTAATATTACCATAACTGTTTGGACATGAGAACTTAGTATTTATTTGCCGTCCACACAAAATATCAAATATATTTACACAAGATCAGTTTAATGTCGGATGATCGAGTACATGCATCCAGGTCATGTTCAAAAATTTTAAATAAATCGTAACCCTCTAGTTAATGAAGGAGTTATATTAATTATAACGTTTCCACAGGATATTCAATATTTTTAATTTGCGCCCAGTCCGAATCCAGGCACAAAAATTATGTTGATAATACAGAGTTATAAAAAGGATATAGAGACCCGGATATAAGAGACCCGGATATAAGAGAAACCCGGATATAAGAGAATTTGGATATAAGAGAAACCGGATATAAAGAAACCCGGATATAAAGAGATTTTATCTGGTCCCAAATTAGAGCCTGCGTTAATGTATATAAAATAGACCAAGCCGGATATTAAAGAAACACGGATATAAGAGACTTTTTATCCGGTTTGACAACTCATTTATATTCGTTCACA